>VWZD01011006.1:1432916-1443561 GCA_013396695.1 Sakesphorus luctuosus
CGAGTTTAAAAGATGTTTTAACTTTCAGTAATTAAGCTCTGGTGAGCATTGCAAGAATATTTAATGCTCTGCTGCTCTATCTGAAGAGGATCTGGAGACTTACAAGGAATTACAAGAACATGATTTACAAAACATAAAGCTCACATTGTCAAAGCATCCTCTGAAATGCTTTCAGATGAGAAAGCTTTTTTCTAGTGTTTCATTAGAAACGGAGCAGAGAGAGTCTCACAGCACTGAGGCATTTTTGTTTAGTTCTGTTTTGTTTTTCACTCCCATACTTTAGGAGTAACTTGTTGGCTTTTTTCCACCTCGTGCTCACTCTCGCAGATGAGCATTAGAGAGAATTTGGAGATGGAAGGCCTTTCTGTCTGCAGCTAGCAGGGTCAATTCAGTGTGGCAGCTGTGAGCGGGTGACATAGACTTATATTGACACAACCCACTTTTTGCTGCAGAATCACAAAGCGAAAGCACCCGGGGCTCTTCTGCCTTTTTCAATAAGATACGAATTTTTGTCTTCCTTGTATTAAGCAGAGATCTGTCATCTTGACTTGTACACTAAATGGTCCATTCTGACTGCCTTGTTTGTGTCCAATCCCAGCCAGGATCTAGAAACATGTGTTAACATTCGGCATGTTTGGGGGCGAGCGGGAAGGGCCTGAGGCTAGACTCCCTGATGTCTGCTGGAGGGTAGTCAATAATCATTAGCCCTTCAAGTGGTAGATGCCCAACATAAACTGTATTAATTTATTTTAAAAATCTTTACTTTAAGCCACAGGGAAAGGCATTTTAGAGAACGCAGCTCCCCTGAAGTAACGAAGCGGTAATAGAGATGTAGTGCCATGTAAGTGAAATTCAGGCTTATTGGAAGGGGGGCCCATGGTTTTTCAGCACTGTGTCATCAGCCAGAGCAATGGGAAACTATTAAAAGTAATTAGCCCTTGCCTGTCTGTCACTTAAGTTTATCCCTGTGGTGATAAAGAAGTGTGATTCACCCCGAGTCTTCTCTGATTGCCAACATCCCAGCATCGGCCACAGAGCCAAACCTGCGGCCGTGGGGGAAGTTCTAATGTTCATTGCAGGCAAGGCGAGGTAAATGAAGCTGGGCTTCTTAAGTTTATTTTTGATGGAGCTCAAAGAAACAACCAAGTTTGTGCTAATTAAATATTCAGAGAAACTGTGAAGCTTCTCATCTAACTGTGACTGTTTATGTGTGGATAGGTGTCAGTGGCAGGCCAAACATTGCTGTCATTTATATTTCCACCCATCTTGGCGTGAGTGGAGTGGAATGGTGTTGATGGAGACACTTATTTAGCAGAGTTATTTCTATTTCTATGTTTTCCTACTGCACATATGTATCAGATATATTAAAGTGCTAGAAAAAAAATTCCAATAAAAAGGAGCAAACCTGTAAGATAACATTCAGTGTACCTAACATTTCCAGTCCAACAATGGGCAATTAGTCTTGCCCCTTACAGATGATGTAAAGGACCAGGTATGTCCAAAGGGTAATTCAATACAACATAAAATAAAGGAAATGAGGTACCTACTGATTTCCTCCTGCTATGGAAAGATCTGTGGTGTCCAGCTGAGGTCAGTTCCCCCACTTTCACAGAGTCAAAATCTGGTGGGAAGACTCCTAGTGGGAAAATTGAAGGACTCCCATAGTGGGAGGAATTTTTCATGTCTAAATTAATCTAGTTTATCAAAAGCAAAATCAGTTTATAACTGGTAACAATTGTTTCCAAGAAAAAGAGCTCCAGCAATAGAACTATGCATTATTCTGTTAACTATTTTAACGTTCTTAGTATCTATTACTTTGCGACTTTACTTTTGTAACCACCTATGGGACCTGAATAAACATAGGATTATGGGAGCTGACGAGACACATCCCAAGGTCCTAAGAGAAGTGACTTATGTAGTTGTCAAGACACTGTCCACCATATTTGAAAATTCATGGCAGTCAGGTGATGTGCCCAGTGACTGGATAAAGGGAACATGGCACCTATGTATAAAAAAGATAGAAAGGAGGATCCTGGGAATTACTGACCTGTCTGCCTCACCTCTGTGCCTGTGAAGATACAGACCAGGTCTTCCCAGAAGCTATGTTAGTCAGTATGGAGGACAGGGATGTTATTTGAGACAATCAACAGGGCTTCACCAAGGGCAAAAGCTGTTTGACCAGTCTAGTGACCTTGTATGATGGGGTGGTCAAGGAAAATGCCTCGAACACCATCTGTGTGGACATTTCTAAGGCCTTTGACATGGTCCCCCACAACACCCTTATTTCTAATTGATGGACTGACTGTCCAGTGGATAATGAACTGGTAGGGGTCAATGGCTCAGTGTCCAGATGGAAACCAGTGACAATTGGTGCTCTCTCAGGAGCCTGTATGGGGACCAGAACTACCAGAGAGGTGGTAAATGCCTCATCCCTGGAAGCATTAATGTCAAGTTGGATGGATTATGAGAAACCTGATGTAATTGAAGACATCGTTGCTCATTCCAGAGTGTTGGTCTAGATGACCTTCAGTGTTCCCTTCCAATCCAAACTATTCTATAGCTCTATGGTTATATTTTACCAATACCTAGAACTTTAAACTTGGAGTTGTCAAAACCAGTAATCATTTCCTAGAATTGTTTGCATAGTATCTGTAATACGAATTAATAATTTTAAGGTTCTGTTGCAACAATTTATTTATTTCAACAAACCTGCCTGTAAAATGTGTCTCACTGAAGCCACAGGGATTATGCACATGCCCAGGTCCTTTGCTGAACTGGGGCATTAATCTTTAATATTATTGCTTTGGCTGGCCAGCTGGATGAACTGTCTGCAATTAGTTGCCCTAAAATAACTGCATACGGAGTGACAGATTCAATATCCTCTCTAATAAATTGGAAAGATTGGTTGTAGTTTGAGAGCAACCAAGAAGCCGCTGGCAAAATGACCTAAGAAAGGAAGGCAAGGCTTTATTTGACAGGAGGTTTCATGAAATTCTCTCTCTAATGCTGTAGCACTTCTGAACAAATCTCATGTTTAACTAGACTTGGTGTGTAGTGTAGGAGTGTTTTCCTGGATGGCAGATGGGCATTGACACATGTAGACCTGTTCTTGTCCAGACTGACATACTTCATTTAGCTTGTAGTTGTAATGGAATGACCAAATTTTAATTTGGCCTAAATATTTCCCAGCTTTCCATCAGATGCTTTAGTGTACAAGCTACACAAACAAGTTAGTTTTAAATGACCCATATTAATTCTTAAAAAAAAAAAATAAACCCTGTGACATCACAATTAAAAACACCTTCCTTCATCTATCCTTTGTTATAGTCTATTGTGACAGTGCCTTGAGCAAATGAGTTGGAAGAAATTCTTGTTTTCCTGTAGGATTTTCCACCCAAATAGCCAGTTTTTCAAACTGTGAGACAAGGCATGGGAAGATCAAGAGTTTGTCTCCATTGGAATCAGAAAGGGAATTTTAAGGGTGAAAGATAAAAACCACTTCTCACTGTAGCTCTGCAGATAAGTGTAGTAGGGACCAGGGACACAGAGCTGTGCTGGTTGTTCACACCTGGTGCCTTCAACTTCACTGAGAAACAGTTTTCAGTCCCCAGAGCTGCAAGTGGAGAGATATCATGGGATTGTGAACTTGCTATCCTGACTTTCAAGTATTGAAATTTCAATATTCACTCCGTGTTCATCATTAAGGGGACCTCTACAGTCAGAGAAGTTACATATTTTGAGAGAATGGCACCACATATCCTATAAAGTTCTTTCATATAAATAAGAAAGATCTAGAAAATATAATAGTCATTTTAGAATGCCATTTGACACCTCTATGTTGGGTTTTTTCTTATGGCCTTTTGATTGCTTTATACAGTAGTTGTTGAGTTTTTTAAGAAATATGTTAATATTCATCCGATTTTTAAAAACTTGAACAGTTAATTCTTTTCCCAAAATGATCCTAGTTCTTTTTTTTTATTATTTTGACTTAATGTTTATCCCCTCTTTTACAGATTTGACTGTAGCTGATCATAATTCTGCTGAATTGTCTCTCTCTCTCCTATTTTTCCATTGATCCAGTATCTTACTAAATATTTACTGTTACATTTCAAATCCAAACAGTTGTCTGTTCATATTTTGTATTACTTTGAATGCCTTCATCTCCCTCTTTCCTCATAAAGACCAGTTCTTAGACTATGTCACATGCAACATTGATTTTCTCTAGGATTTTTGGTGGTTTATCTTGCATTAGGCTGTAGGAATTCTTTCAGGAAAATCCAATTATACTGAAGATTATTCCATCATGTGATTTTTTTCCCCTCTTCTTCTTGTCCTCGTCTAGAACCATGTCATGGGTTCACTTAAGTGGGCCTAAATTCGAGTTTTTGACATTCAGAGCAGGCCTGAAGCTGTCAGCTGACTTGAGCTAGGTTGAACTACCAGCTGACTTCTTCAAGCCAGTAGTATTGTATTCTATACTATATTACGACATCATTTCCCGGGAAGTAGAATCAGTGTGGGAGTGGCTTGGTCAGTCACCCCACAGCTCCCTCGGGGGAGGACGCACAATGCTGTCCCAGAGGAGATGGAGAGGGCCTGGCCCACCACTGGCTCTCGGGGAAGTAAAATGTGTTGCGCTGGCTCTCTCCTCTCTGCTCAGGTTTTGTTTCTCTGGGGACTGAGTCCTCTGGGGCGATTTGGGGTGGAAATGGTGAGATTTGTGTATGTATTAAGAAGTGAGAAATTGTTCCTTGCTGTTTGTGACTTGTGTGAGTGTATATTTGTACTTCTAGTTGTCTCTTTCTTTCTGTAAAAATACATGTAGTTTTAGTCTAAACGTAGTTTGAAGTTTTTTCCTTCTCCTCTCTTTTCCTCCCTTTCCTGGGTGTTGGGGTGGGGGAGGCTCTGACCTTGTACTTGGAGGGTTGGCGGTTTGCCAGCTCAAACCAAGACAAACCAACTCTTCATTTTATCTACATCCAACTTCCATCTCACTTGAGAGGAAAGCCAACTATTTATGGAGGCACTTCCAGAGCAGAAATATATTCTTACATATCTGTTGATAGGATGATTTGCTTCTGGAAGTTTCTTTTTGCATGCACTGCAGGTGGAACCTAAAGAACTGTGGGATTTATCTGTTTTTTAGGTGAGGTGATTCTCATCAATTTTCTCTTCTATTATCTGCTCTGCTGACAATGAGTTGTAAAAATTCCTGCAAAAGAAAGGCACCTTTGCAGCATTTTTCAAACGGACTTCAACTACAAGGAAGTTTGGATTTCTTTTCATGTGTGATTCAGATTTTTTTTATACGTCACTTCCTACTTATTTTCAATTAGTTGGGTCCTTTTCACCTGCCTGATGCAAAGAAGAGACTTTGATTACTGATTAGGAATTTAAAAAATGTTATTCTGAATTACTATTCTACTTTGGCAAATAATTTCAATAAATGCAGGAAAAACTAACATAAAAAATATTTTATTTTATTTCTATTTCTGTTGAGTAGTGTTTCCTTCAAGGTGCTTAGGACTTGTATTTGTGCATTTCCAGGGTGAAAGCAAAGCTGGAGATATGCTAATTTTCTCAGCAGAGTGCAGCTCAGAGGTCTCAGTCAGAAAGAGGCAAGAGCACTGCAAAAGATGTTGCCAGGGTTTGAATAAACTGATTTTCTACATCCACTCAGTTTCCTGCCCAGAGAATCCCTCCTTGCTTTTCTATCTATATCCTTCTCTGAACCCCTGGAGCAGGAAGATTCTGTCTTAAAGCTGTTGGGATTAATTATAACCAACTAATACAAACTTTCTATTTACCCACACTGCTTCACAAAGGTTTAGAGCACACCTGAAACAATCCCCAAACGTGAGCACATTTATTATTTAGGCAGTCTTCCTCAGATTATAATTTTAGTTCTCTTACTCTCTATAAAAATATCTTCAAAATTAAGGGGCTGGGGGGTAAGAAGACGGGAGAAACATCCCAGAAGGAAAGTCCCATGGGCTCCAGGGCACACAGAAAAAAATCCAGCAGTGCTTATTTAAACATTTTTGGCCAAAATTGTTTATTGTTTTTCTGGGTTTCATGGTGACTTTTTTTAAAACAAAATATCCTGAAATCCTGAACTTCTTAATTCAGTGTGTTGAGTTTGAGTTTTTTCAGATTAACACTTAGGAGAAAAATGGAGCTTTTCTTTATGGAAGGCCTTGGTTTTTTTCCAATAGGAAACAAGAAAAATAGACCCTTGTGCTACCTTTTGCTTCTCTTTTCCTAATCAACTAATTTTCTATTTGACATTTTCTGGCTCTCTACCAGTTTCTCTTTCTCAACCATGCCTCCCAGGGTTGTTGTTATCTGCAACAACTGAAGGCATCCAGAAGGATCTGGGCTGTCGAGAGATGTGGGGTGGGACTCATTTCACTAAGAGTCATCTGGTGCCTGCCATCCCTTTAAAGACAAAAAAGAGAAATAAGCATTTCCAAGGAGTAATTTATCAATCCCAAAGCCTAAACCAGACAAAATGTATTGTTCAATTAAAGTCAGCTTCTTTGCTGGTGAACAAGAACAGTAAGAGTATCTAACTCACATCTATAGGACCATTTAGGTGGCTAAACATAGGTGCTGGCTGGTGCCCAGCTTTTCTCTGGGCTAAAGGATGACATGAATCATAATAGAATCATTAAGTTTGGAAAGCCCTCTAAGACCATCAAGTCCAGCCATTAACCCAGCACTGCCAAGTCCACCCCTAAGCACCACAGCTACACAGTTTTTGAAGTTCCTTCATAACAAATTTAAGATTGTAATACTGTGTTTATGCCTGTATCTATATGGCTGTACCTTGAAAACAGGGATTATTTTATCTGATGCCTGGGTTGCATCTAATTTATTCAAAAGGACCAGAATACCTTGCATTTCTTTTATTATGATTATTGTAGATCAAATTATCTGATTACTTGATAATATAAGACAGACAAAGTAGCATCAGAGGCCATAATTCACCTCCTTTTATATCTTGAGTTTCTCTCCTAGAGCAAGAGTTGAGTGTGAATTCAACCAGTGCCATTTTCCAGCCAGAGTGTAGCTGCATCCACAATATCACATGCTATTTGTACTCACATGCCCTCAGTTTTTCCGTCCTCCATCCTAAGTCCCTTTTCCTTGTACTTAAACATCTTAATAAGCCCCTGTTTCCAGCTGATTCTGCACTGCAATAAAGGCTATACAGTCCTTCTAGCTGCTTTCTACTGTAAATTCATTCTTCCTCTTTATCTGTGCTATCTGTTCATTAAATATGTATTTTTCTACTGGAGTTTTTAATCACCACTGGGATGTATTCTATTTCCATGTGAATGATTTGTTCTTTTCCTTGTGCAAAGAGGAAAACACACCTTTAATGTAGAGAATATACTACATGTTGTACGACTGATTACATCTTTCCCGTTTCACCCTCTTTGTACATAAATGTACACACGTCATGCATTTCAGCTGCTGAAAGGACAAAAAGTTCAAAATGGCTAGGAGAAGACATGCTTAACAGATGCTTTTCCAGTATCTCAACCCTTACTTCCCTCTCTGCCATGAATTAAAATATTAATCATAGCAAGCACTTTAAATTTGAGTGAATTTAAAAAGAAGCAAATTTAGCATACAGGGAAATAAGGCACTAGCTGTTGGAGCACAAGTTGTGCATGTATTATCTGCAACCTGGGATAGAAGAGAACATCCATATGGTCCTGCCAGTGTACACATGGCTTGGGTGCTTCTACCCATCCCTTTTGGGACAGTTTTTCTGGAGCTTAAGGACACCACCATATTCTCAAATGGTTAAAGAGCAAGCTGGGATGCTTTGGGCCACTTAGATAAAGACTGGGGCAAGTCTTGCTTGGGCTTAGCCAATATAAGAATACAGTCTTGTCTCTCCAGAATGAGAGGAAATGGCCTTTGTTGTGTTCTGCCTGGGCATGTTACAATTAGATTCCAGGAAAAACTTCACTGAAGGAGTGGTCAGGCATTGGAATAGGCACCAAAACACCAGGGATTCATCATGGCTAGGCTTAGTCAGTGGAGATTTGGGAAGGGCACTACCCACACTTGCTGCAATGTGCTAGTGGCTAAAAAGGCCAATGTGAGATAGGCAAGTCTGGCCGCAAAAGGTACAGCGGAACATCTCCTTAGGCAATATTGGTGAGGAAAGGTTCTTTCTACATTGTCTTTTCTCCTCGAGACTGACTCTGCGTGCATTCTCAAAGGAAGCAGCAGCATCGTGAATGGTGTGTCTCTATGAACCCCAATTGGAGGCCAGAGTGGATCATTGATGGCAGTCAATATGGCCAAGGCTGAGGTGTTGTTTCAGGGAGTCCTTGTATCTCCTCTTTGGGGCTCCTCTCTTGTGGCAGGCAGTGACGAGTTGACCATAGAGCCCAATCTTCAGGAGGTGGTGATCTTCCATCCTGGAGACGTGCCCTGCCCAGCACAGTTGCGTTCTCATCAGCATGGCCTCCATACTGTTGACCCTTGCCTGTTCAAGAATAGACACATTAGTCACAAAATCAGTCCAGTGGATGTTTAGGATTGAACGGAGGCAGCGCTGATGGAAGCGTTCAAGGAGCCGCAGGTGGTGGTGGTAGATGACCCATGATTCAGACCCATAGGAAAGAGTAGACAGTACAATGGCTCTGTAGACACTGATCTTTGTACTTTTCTTCAGATGCTTATTGCACAAGACTCTTTTATGGAGTTTTCTAAAGGCTCTGTATACCTTTGCTAGCCTGTTGTCTATCTCTTTGTCAATCTTACTGTTTGAGGAAATGATACTTCCCAGATAGGTGAACCGCTGGACTGACTTAAGCTCTGATTCACTATGCTGATGTGGGGATGATGGAAGACTCCCTGAGGTGCAGGTTGGTAGAGAACTTCTGTCTTCTTTAAACTGACTTCCAGCCCCAAAAGCTCAGCAGCCTCTGCAAAGCAGGATGTTAAGCGCTGCAGAGCTGCTTCTGTGTAAGCAACGAGGGCGGCATCATCAGCAAAAAGCAGCTCACGGACAAGGTGATTCAGGGTCTTGGTGTGGGCTTTCAGTCATCTTAGGTTGAATAGGCTTCCATCGGTATGATATCGGATGTAGATGCTGTTTTCTTCATTGAGGTCTGCCGTGGCTCTTGCCAAAGAAGATTGTGAATAGAGTTGGTGCAAGAATGCAACTTAGTTTCACACCATTGGTTATTGGAAAGGGCTCAGAGAGTGCATCGCCATATCAGACTTGTCCATGCTGATCCTCATGTAGCAGGATGATCATTTTGAAGAACTTGGGGGAACATCCTAAACTTTCCAAGATCTGCCACAGGCCTTTTCTGCTCACAGTGTCAAAAGCTTTGGTGAGATCAACGAAGGTTACATAGAGTCCTTTGTTCCATTCCCTACACTTCTCTTGCAGTTGTCTGGGAACAAATACTGTGGGGAGTGACAATGTGTGTGTGAATCTCCTAAAGTCTGAGGTAATTAATGAATGCACCCTTAAGGAGCAGAGAAACACCTACAGAGTGTGGAATACCTTGTAACCAGTAGGATCTTTCCATGTATGTTAGTTGAACCAACCGAGCAATAGTGTCATGACATGTTGGATATAAGAGTATACAAAAATTGTAGCTGTAACTAAAAATAAACTCTAGCCTTCTGATCAAGCCTTCTGATGCCTGCTGTGCCTGATTTCTTCTGACTGTCATTAAGGCAACCCCCTTAACCCTACAAAGGGTGACCCCAATAAAATATCATGTCTGTGGTACTCCTATTGGCTCTGAAACCACAATGGCTTTCAGGTAGAAGTTCCTCTGGAATAGCAGGTACTAATCTGTTCAAAAGTATTCTTGCAAGGATTTTACCAGCAATGGAGAGCAAAGTAATACTTTGGTAATTTGAACAGTCTGATTTTAATCCTTTCTTCTTGTACAGGGTGATGATGACTGTGTCACAGAGATGTTGTGGTAGTAAGCCTTGTTCCCAGCAATGCACAACAAGCTAGTGAAATTTAGCGTGGAGTGATTGACCTCCATGCTTCCAGACTTCGGGTGGAATTCCATCAACCCTAGCTGCCTTGCCAGTTTTCACCTGCTGTATGGCCTTAGGTATCTCTCCCATAGTAGGGGCTGCATCCAATTCATTTTTCACCTGTTGTTGTTTAATGTGCTGAATTGCTGAGCCTTGCACTACACGGTTGGCACCGAAGAGATTCTGAAAATGTTAGGACCATTGGTTCAGGATGGAGGTTTTATCTGTGAGAAGCATTAGGCCATCTGCACTGAGCAGGGGGATTTGAACCTGGTGTGTGGGTCTGTACGCTACTTTCATGGCCTCATAGAATCCTCTGTGGTCACCCAAATCTGCACATAGTTGAGTCTTTTCTGCTAGGTTGAGCCACCATTGTTTCTGGATGTCTCAAAGTTTCTGTTGGAGCTTAACTGCATGCAAGATGAAAGGTGGCTTTTCTTACATGGCAAGATGGCTGAGCAAGGTGTGCTTGATGAGTAGTTCTCTTCTTCTTCAACAATTCCTGGATCTCTTGATTGTTTTCATCAAACCAGTCTTTGCTTTTCTTGGAGAAGAACCCTAAGGACTCTTCAGAGGACTGCAGGATGCAATTTTTAATATGTTGCCAAAG
>VWZD01011007.1:0-226883 GCA_013396695.1 Sakesphorus luctuosus
ACCTACCTGATTCTGTGATTCTGATACTTAGAAATTTTTGAAACAAAATTAAAGTTCCAAACTGGTGTTGAGTCAAGTCCTTGGTCTGGCTCTTGGGATGTGGAAATGAGCTGGAGTGGTCAAGATGGGTGGTGTGTCCCCATCCCACACAAGGTGCCTCCATCCTGTGTTGTGTGCCTCACCTCACCCCTCTTTCCTGTGCTGTGAGGAGTCTTGTGTCTCCCCATTATGAAGAGCTGAGTGAGCTGCACCTTTGCACAAGACAGTTGCATGAGGAGGTGTTTCTGGGCAAGAACACAGTGGGATACTTGTGTTGCCACCTGGGGCTCTTGGTTTTCTTTCTGTTTNAAGTGAGCTGCACCTTTGCACGAGACAGTTGCATGAGGAGGTGTTTCTGGGCAAGAACACAGTGGGATGCTTACGTTGCCGGCTGGGGCTCTTGGTTTTCTTTCTGCTTTTTTCCTTACTGATGATGAAGGCTCTGGTCTTTTTTTTTTTTTCCACAGGTGTGAGTGGCTTTGTGTGTTGCTTGGGGTCTGAGCCTTCAACACCACCTCTCAGTGCTGCCTTGTGTGGTCTTCTGGGGCTCCCTCCTTCTGGACAGTGTGTGAATGTGTGTCTGTTGACATGCGAGGGTAGCACAGGTGATGGACACCCAATCACAGCTTCTTTAAGAGTAACTTCAGGGCTTCCTGGCTGCACATCTCATCCTTCTCCTCCTTTTGCCCTGCTCTAAGGAAGAACAGGCTCTTGTGCTGTTGTCTCCATGAGATGCTCTTGCTGAGGCTTGCTCTAGTCTGTGGCATTAAAAAACTAGGAAGGACATACCCTGTTATGTCTGTGCTGTGGCAAGAACACAGTTGTATTCACGTAGAACTATTGCAGTCTGTTTGTAAGACATGATATAATTGAAAAGTCTGGCACATTTCCCACAGCAAACATTGTTAATCCCCACTAGCTAAGGATTAGTCACCACTTCTTACAAGCCTTGACACAAATCTAGCAAGTTATTCAGTTAATCCGCACTTACAGGATAAATATTGCATCCTCTGGGAAATTAGGCAGCATCTTCTTCCTCTCCTATTGTACAGTGATGCATTGTGGCCTTTACACCTGAAGGTGGAAGGGGAAAATGCAATAACTGGTGATGGATGTTAGCAGACACCTGCTATCACAATGCAGCTGGAGCAGCAGGGAAACTTGGTACAAAATAGCTCACTGAAACCAGGCAGGGAATATAAACAGCATCTCTGTGCTCTTCATGGCACTGCAGAGTTTTCCTGTTACACAACAATAAGCACTTGATGCCTCACAACTGCAAGGCTCTTCTAAGTGTCTCATCTTCCTTTTTACTGGGGGTTTTCTCCTTGTGGGATCTCAAGTTATATCTGCAAGTAGTGTCTTTGGAGCTGGGAACTGTATTTCCCATCAAACTGAGGTCAAGGAGATCACAGAATCATAGAATGAGTTGGGTTGGAAAAGACCTCCAAGATCATCAAGTCCAACCCTTGGTCCAACTCCAGTCCCTTTACCAGATCATGGCACTCAGGGCCACGGCCAAGCTCACTTGAAAAACCTCCAGGGATGGGGAATCCACCCCCTCTCTGGGCAGCCCATTCCAATGCCTGAGCACTCTCTCTGCAAAGAAGTTTTTTCTGCTCTCCAACTTCAATTTCCCCTGGCAGAGCTTGAGCCCCCCGTGCCCCCTTGTCCTATTGCTGAGTGCCTGGGAGAAGAGACCAACCCCCACCTGGCCACAACTTCCCTTCAGGCACTTCCAGACAGTGCTGAGGTCACCTCTGAGCCTCCTCTTCTCCAGCACAAACACCCCCAGCTCCCTCAGCCTCTCCCCACAGCACTTGTGCTCCACTCCCTTCTCCAGCCTCGTTGCTCTTCTCTGGCCCCGCTCCAGCCCCTCAATCTCTTGCCTCAACTCAGGGGCCCAGAACTCAACACAACACTCAAGGTGTGGCCTCCCCAAGGCAGAGTCCAGGGGAAGGGGCACTGCCCTGGGCCTGCTGGCCACGCTACTTTGGATCCAGGCCAGGATGCCATTGGCCTTCTTGGCCACCTGGGCACACTCTTGGCTCCTGCTGAGCTTCC
This sequence comes from Sakesphorus luctuosus, assembly GCA_013396695.1. NCBI lineage: Eukaryota > Metazoa > Chordata > Aves > Passeriformes > Thamnophilidae > Sakesphorus > Sakesphorus luctuosus. Next base: position 2,104 of record VWZD01011007.1, read on the forward strand.
TGACAGTTAGTACCCCCAGGTCTCTTTCCGCCTGGTGTTTCAGGCTCTGAGCTTTTGCAGTATCCAAAGTGCAGCTCCAAGTTTCCTTATGGGTAATCTCCAAAACAGCCAGGTCATACTGAGTAGGTGACCTGAGATATCCTATTTTTCCAAGAAAAAATAGCTGAGTGGGTCTGCAACACCAGGTTTGCAGCTGTTGGTAGCAAGGGAAGCTGGCTTGAAGCAGAACACTCAGAGACTTCAGTTCAGCAGCCCTGCCAGGGAGTTCCTTCCAAGCCTCCATATTGCAACTGTCCAGTGAAACCAAGACCACCAGTGGGCACAAGCAGGGAAAGAAGGGGCCTTCTGACTGAAGAGCTCTGGGTTTTTGAGGAGTTCTGAAAGTTTCTGATTCCAGTGTTTGGTCCAAAACCTTTTAAAAACAAATTATTATTACTTAACTATTCCATTAGACTCTGAATTCTTCCAGTGTTTTTGACTAACTTAAATTACACTTCATCTAGAGTAAATAAATAATTACATAAATGAGTGGATGTTTCTTCACCTCATTGATTTATCATCTCATTGGACTGAGTCATGTTTTTGGGGATTTTAAGCTTAAATTACTCTGCCAGTCAGTGAAGTGGGGTTGTAAGTCTTAAGCAAGGTGCTTTTGAAGAGAGTGGACTCATGCTAAGAGCTTTTTGTGCTTTGGCAATCTGTCTAGTCACTTACCCTTATTATTGTGTGACTAAGTTTTTTTTAAATCTGCTAATGAATTATGTTCTCTCTTGTCCCAGTTGTTGTAGTAACCACATGGGTGAGCAACCCTGACTCCTCAGCATCTTGGCTGAGTGGGCTCTTTCTGGGAGAAGACCAGGGTGTGTTGTAGCATATCATCACATCTGGTAATGTTTGTGTCTTATCCTGGTTTGTTGTCTGGATAGGAAAAGTTAGGATGTATTTCCATCTCATCACTAGGAGGCTAAAATAGTTTTACACATGAAGTTGGAATTACAACAGTAAAATTGTATGAACATTGTGAGCTCAGTGGTACTGGACTGGTTTTAACCTCTTATTTCTACTGGTTGTGGATGTGGTGAGGATGGTTTTCATACTTGATATCTGTTTAGAAACTTTCCTGCCTGTAGTTTGGATTTTTTAGTACTTATGTTTCCATCATGTTTCCTCAAGACAGGTCAGTGCTGCAGGAAGGAAGTGCTCAGCTCTGCCTGTCCTCGCTGCCATTGGAACCAGCTTGTCCCTGCAATTCTTTTTCCAGCAGAATCCTGGCCTGGCATTCGGGGCCAAGCACAAAGGCACCCACTCCTGCTGGCATCTCATCCATCAGGTCCAAAGCTGCAAGGCTTTGGTGCTTTTCTCAGAGTGCATCTTTTGTCTCCTGCAAGCCATGTTGGTAGGGCTGACACTGCCCTCATCTCCTGGAGCCAAGAGCAGATGTTTGGTACCTAGAGATGCCCAGGGGAAGGTTACAGACTGGTTGAGATAAATCACTGAGTAAATTGGAAACTGCCAGCTGTGTTTGTCTCCCCTTCTGTCCACATCTAGAATTTACACAAGAAGGTCATGTTACTGTTGTTTCCTCTTCTACATTCCCTGTCAGACAAGGTCATTTTCAAAGCCAATGATCAGTTAAGCTTTAATTCTGCAACCATGGAAAATTATTATCAAAATGGACAAGCTTCAAAGTAGATGATTAACTGGCACATCCGATGACTGGTTACACTTTAACAGGCTCCTTTTGCACAACTCCCTTCAGCTGTAGTGAACTTGAACTCATGAAAGTGAGTTTCCTGTGAGATGTAAGGATTGATTGTCCCTTACAATGTTGCTAAAGCTTCAAGTCCAGGATGAATAAATAGATGGAAAGAGAAAGGACAGAGTCCTCTCAGGACTAATTCCTAGGAGCTTTCCCTGGAATTCCAGATTCCAGATTCTGTTCCTCCTCCTTGTCCCTTGTTGCTGCTGGTATTATTTGCTGTGATTTCTGTTGCCAGGGGTATGAGAAGTACAGCATAGTTGAAGTTGTGCTGAGACAGGTACAGCCTCTCATAGTCCTGGACTAGTGAAGGCACCAAGGTGGATCAAAGCCAACCCCACTCCTGTGTTGGCTCAGGTTTAGGCATAGCTGAGAGCCAGAACAAGTTTCTGTAAGATGTAAATCATCGAGGAGGGAAGGGCACAGAAGTACACCTGTGCCTGGAGGAGCAAAATAAAGGATGGTTTATCCCAACATGGCCTAAATTGATCCTCCTATTGCTGTGTTTTGGCAGCGTTGCTTTCCTAAAAGAAAGTGTTGCAAGGCTGTGTGGTGTTTTGGTGTAGTGCACATATCTAAGTTTATAGTCCTCTCATCTGAGTTAGCTGCAGGGCTTGAACACTTTGTAATTAATAAGGGAGGGATAGGAAGGCTGACAAACCAAAGGGGTGTCAGCTGTGCAATGAAACTTTATGGAGAGAAAAACACTGTTGCAAGGGGAGCTTTTTTGGTGCATTCATTCATTGCCTCATGTTTATACCTCATCAGGCTTTCCGTTAGAGCTTCCCTTCACTGTGTGTGGAGGGCTCATTGAGGAACCTCAATTCATGTTGCTCTAACCTGAAATGCAGCAGATGCTGATGTGGTTAAAGCCACTCAGCCCCAAACCTCTGCCAGCCACTGGTGGGGACAGTGATATCTTGAGACCTCTGCCTACCTATGTCAGCAGAGCATCTGGCACAGAGCATACCCCTCTGCTGAAAAACTCACCTGAGATGACTTTATCCCCCCTCTCCTGTGCCACTGCAGCCACCCTGCGCATGGGCATCTAACCTGTGCCACTGCCATGGATGTGTCTGGACTGGCCATGGCTGTCCCTGGTTGACTGCAGTCTAGTCCAGAGTCCGTCTGCTTACATAAGAAACGAGCAGAATTCACCTTGCTGGTGGTGCTGGGGGAATGAATGCGAGATGCAGAGGCAGGTATGCATCCCCATCCTTGGCATTGTGCCCCAGACTCAATTATCTTGTCTTCCCTGCATGACCCCTTCCAGCTCGTGTACAGCTGAGGGCAGAAGTTGGCCTTTACTTTGGTTTATTTATGGCAGCTTCATTTTGCTGTTTCCTCTCTTAGCAATAAGGAATGAATTCTGTTCTTGGCTTAATCAGGGTAGCTGTGAGCAGGCTCACGCCTGTGCACTTGGAGGCTGTTTTTAAAAGCTGACTGGTATCAGTGTGATGGTGTAAAGCTGACAAATCTTTAAAGAGAAGGTCACAGGGCTGCCTGCAGAGGCCTGACATTAGATTGTACTGACAGTGATAGAAACTGGTGCTGTGTGTCTCTGTGGTATCAAAGAATGATATCTAAAATTCACCTCTGCCTAAAAGACTAATCTGCTAAAATCCTTCTGAGTGGCTTCTGAGATGGCTCGAGCAGGGCAGGCATTTACATTTGTGTCCCTGGCTGTGCCTGCCCTCCTCCTCCCCAAGGATGGCTTTGAGTCAGAGCTTTGGCGGTGCTGGATACACAGCCCATTCAGAAACCAGAGCAAACTAGTGGCTCTGCTGGACAGCTGCTAATTGAGACCTGCAGCGCTGAAAGCCTCTGGCAGTGAAAAATCTGGTTATAAAGGGGGTTTTCCTTTTTTCTTTCTAATCACATGAATGGTAACTGGGATTCTCAGTGATGTGATCCTCATTCCCAGGCCCTATAATGAAATATTGAATGTTTGGACACAGGAGCAGAGGAACCAGCACTGGCAAACACCTTGTTCCCGTTGGAGGTGATGCCCTTGTCCTGATGGAGAGAGGCTCAGACATGGGATCTGTGTGGTTACACTCCAGTTGGAAGTTCATTCCCTTGTTTTCTCCCGTTCCAGTTGTGTAACTATTCATGAGGAGTTGTCTAGGATGATAAACTGGGTTTCATGCCTGGTAAAATTGTCCATAAAATTCAAGATGTTGAAAATAGGGAAACAGAGGCCTGTGCCTAATGGTGCCAGCAAGACAATGTTTCTGAGAAGAACAACTCAGAATAAATCAGCTGCTACAGCTGGGGATAAAGCTGACAAGGAACGGCCCTGGAGATCTTTTTGAGATCTGAAATAGAAGCTGTTAAAGTTTAAGGAGCTGTTAACTGGTTAACCACCCTTGGGCCACTGCGGCTGCAGCCACACTGCTGTAACAGCAGCAGCACAGGCATTTGCCAACCTCTTTCTCTGTAACTCCACCAAAATGCATTAGCCCCTTGTTTCCCTGCTCTCCTCAGCCTTCTGCCTTTTTAAATGGAGAGTGTTCACATGAAGACATTTAAAAAAAAATAATAGACCAGAATTGATTTTATATGACAGACGTTGCTGTCAAATTTAGGAAGATGGCCAAAAGGCTAACAGAGCTGAAGATCAATTGAATACAAACATTTTTCAGTGCCAGCTGATCTACTGTGGCCTGGAGTGTTATTTTCACAGCAGCCTTTTCTGTGCCTGAACACGAGAGAGGATTCATCAAGGTGCACAGGGAGTGCCAGTGGGGGCAGCGTGGCCTCAGGCCCTGGAAGGCAGGACCTTTTGAATTATGTTTTATCACCGTTATTATCTATGCTCCTTCTTTTGTTGTCCCTGTTTGGATGAAGGACTGCACTGCAACTGCTCCCTGCTGGGAGCAGATGATTCCTTAATACAGAGGATTAGATTTGGTGTATTCATGAGGTATGCAGTATCTTTGATACCTCTCATCTGGCTTAGTTAAGACATTGTACCACCTGACAGGGCCCAGGGCTGTGTAGAAAGCCAGTGGTCCCAACCAGGAGACTTTCCGACAGAATTGGGCAGAGTGAACTTTTGCTGAGCTTCAGGGACTAGAGCAGTGCTCCCCTTTTCCACAAGCTGAGGCTGATTTGATGCAGGCTGAGCAGCTGGGGCAGAGCTGGACTTTATAATCAGATGTGAAGCCACTGTTTGAATGGCTTTGCACCTAATTACACCAGGAGGGGCTTGGCTCATTGTCCTCCCATTTCCTCCTAGACTGATTGCAAGGTTAAAAGGAGTGTTTGCTCGTGTAGTACGAACCTGATTTCACCGGTTTATACTGCAGACTATTAGTGGGAAGTACCCAGGCACTGAAATTTAATGATAGGTATTTCAGTTAACATGTTTTCCTGTTTTATTGTCTTGTTTTGTTATGCTTGTGCAGTTTGTAAAGGGCCAGGGGGATTCCATAAGAAGAAACGTAATGTAAATCTGTGTTTTTATATATCTTCCAGTGTCAGCCTCAAAGAGATCCCAATTATGCTTCTTTAAGAACAAGAGCAAAGAATCAGCCCTCTAGCACAGCTCAGGAAAGCATTAAATAAGCTCTTTCTAATTTTAATAATGAAACTACAAGGAGATAATTCATAAGTGTGACAGACATGCCCTACAGCCTGTGCCAGCAGCCCCCAGACACCAGCCATGCTGAGTGGGGCAAGCTGGATTTGGATGTTTGTGGTCTGTGCCAGAGGTCTGACCTTTTTGTGAGGAGGTGGTTGGGGTGGAGGGGGGTAAGGAGCCTGCAAGAGGGATTAGAGGGTTGCAAGCATCTGATAAAATTTTGAGGGGAAAAGCCAGTCTCAGGTAATAATAAGTGAAGGTAAAACCTGAGAAGCCTCATGAAGGCATTTCTGGCAACATTTCTGGGGGGGAGACTGATTCCAGCCTTAACAAACCTCTCATCACAACCTTTTTCTGAGCCTTTTACAGGACAATTCAGCTTAGTGTTGCAACAAAATGGAGCTTTGAAGTGCTCTGTGCAGCCTCTCTGTTGGCAACCACATCATCCCAATCAATAACATCAGTCCATCCATCAGCCTTCCAGAAGCACTTAGTAGTTTGGGCACAATCAGCCCAGTTCACATGCAGTCCCAGAGTGTTGCAAGTTTAATGGAAATTGGTCCATCCCCTCCTGGTATGAACTGAACTTCTGCTGCTGTCAATGGGTGTTGCTGATTTGAATGAATTCAGGATCTAATAGTAAAGCTTTTCTTGAAAACCCATTGTGGGAGCTGCTGCTGCTGACATGAGACTTTCTCCACCTTGCCTGTAAATGCAGAGTTGATGGCTAATAAGTACACAAGTGACTAAATCCTGTAGCAATAGCAGCATGAATTACCAGCTCTCTGGGCACTGTGCATTGCAGACTGATGGCTTTGGGGGCTCATAGCTTAGCAGGGGCTACCCCTGGAGTAGAAAAAGCCCACTCTTTGCAAGGAAGTGGAGATTGGGAAACATCAACCCTTTTCTTGCAACCAGAATGGACAGCAGCCACGTGTTTGGGATGAGAGTTCATCTCATGCAGCATCTGCTGAAGATGTACAGCACAGCTCTGGCTGTTCAGTTGTTAACCTGTTCTGGTGGAAGGTGGTTTTGTCTAATGGCAAAGAGTTGGAACTAGATGAACTACCTGAAGGGAAGTTCTAGCCAGGTGGGAGCTGGTCTCTTCTCCCAGGCACTCAGCAATAGGACAAGGGGGCAGGGGGTGCTCAAGCTCTGCCAGGGGAAATTGAAGTTGGAGAGCAGAAAGAAATTCTTTGCAGAGAGAGTGCTCAGGCACTGAAATGGGCTGCCCAGAGAGGGGGTGGATTCCCCATCCCTGGAGGTTTTTCAGCTGAGCTTGGCTGTGGCACTGAGTGCCATGATCTGGTAAAGGGACTGGAGTTGGCCCAAGGGTTGGACTTGATGATCTCGGAGGTCTTTTCCAACCCAATCCATTCTGTGATTCTGTGATCTCAAAAGTCCCTTTGAACCCAAGCCATCCTATGGTTCTCTAATGATCCTGACTGTATTTTCTTTGTTAAGTGAGTTTCTGTATCTTAGGATCAAGCTCTGGGGTAATTACAGCATCACTGTCCACACCAGCCTTGCAGCCTCTGCTCATGCACTGTCTCAGGACAAGGGAAAGAGGCACTGGAAATCTCAGCTTTCCTTCAGGGTACCTAACCCAGCTTGGATCAGAGACCTCCACAGTGCCAGGGTGTTTCTCCTGGTCCATGAGCAGGAATCTCATACCCTCAGGCTTTGTTATGATCCAGAATTCAATTGCTCATCCCCACTTCTTGAGGCCTGTTAGAAAACTGGAAGTGTCTACCAGCACTTGAGGGTGTTTTATGTATGAGGTGACTCACCTGCACCTAGAGGCAGAGGACTGAAACCTGAGAATTTGTCCAGAAAACCAAAATAAAAACAGTGAGGCAGTTGGAGATGGTTTAGAGGTAGCTTTGAAAATGGGATTTTACCTTTAGAAGGGTGTGTGTGGAGGAGGAAGCAAATGGCTATGAAGGATGGATGTAAGAAGACGCCTGTGGCATTTGTATCTGCAGTCCTTCAATTTGTTGTTGTTTTTTTTTTTTTTTTGCTTTATTATGTGTCTGGAGGATGATGGAGAAACACAGAAACCAAATAGTTGTTTGCTTTAGGAGTATTTTTGTCTTTAGCTCGAAGGTTGGGAGAGCCTCGTATTGGCCTTAAGCCACATGTTTTGGTTTGTTTTGTTCTCAGTGTGTCAGGGAAGGATTTTTTTTTTCTCTTCCTTACTGAGGTGAGATTTGTTGGAGAAATTCCTCCAAAACGAAACTCCCTTGGGCATGGCAGAGATACATTGGGAATAAATGTGCTATTTGTGGTGTATGGGGCATTGGGCAAACCATGTGGCAGTGATCTGTTTTGTCTGGCCAACCACACAGGGATTTCACAATTATTGCAGAACATAACTCAGTGTGGAAGTGATCCAACAACATTTATTATATAAATCTTTATGAAAACAAGGGACAAAAAGAAGGGCAATGCACTCACGGGTCTGAATGCTGGGCATGGAGAGCATGTGGTTTATCTGCACTGACCAAAGTTCTGCTGCAGAACCTGTGTGCATCAGCACAGATGATAGCAGAGGTACAGGAGCCCTCTGTGCCCAGCCAGCAATCTCAGTAGCCCACAAGGCATTTTTTTTTAACCTTCTTGTGACAGCATATCCTGCCCTGCTGTTACTGCTCCAGGAATAGTTGGTTTTAAAACTCTAATTTGCTAATGAACCCCATGACAGTGTTTTGGGTCAGCTTGAGTGTTTACTTTCCTGTGAAAAGAACAACAACAACAACAAATTTGTTTTAGATTGGAGTTGAACAAAATAGTTTTCCTTCTTTAAACAGCCATTACTGGGACAGCAGCTCATTGCCCCATTCTGCTCTGGAAGCCACGCTTGGTGCATGGTGAAGAGAACCCCCCCTTTTCCATTGGGAAGAAGTGTGGTGTATCAGTAATGGATTTGAGGCCGTTTCTTGCTTTCCCATAGTATTGTTGGGCAGGTGAAAATATAGGGAGGGTCACACACACCTTGTCATCTGAGGGGCATGGGCTCTGCCCTGCCTGCATTTCCATGATGCAAGACAATTTCTTCTTAAAGATCACACTAAGCTGAAACTCACTGGGTATCAAAACTTCTGTTAATATGCAGAGAGTACCCTTATAAGTTCAAAGATTTGAAGATTGTATTTCAAGATTTTTACAATGAGGATGTAAAACACTGGCATAGGTTGCCCAGAGAAGCTGCAGATGCCCCATCCCTGGAAGTGTTCAGTGCCTGGTTGGATGAGGCTTGGAGCAACCTGGCCTAGTGGGAGGTGTCCCTGCCCATGGCAGGAGGGTTGGACTATATGACCTTTAAAAGGTCTCTTCCAACTCAAACTATTTTATGATTCTGTAATATCAACTTATCACCTGGTTAGAGATAAAACACAAAAGAGCAACTCTGCCAAGGGAAATGAGATGAGATTCCCATGCCACTGAATGAAATATTATCTTGTGTAAACTAGACAAAATGTGAGTCCTGAACCTTCACGTTCAACCAAACTACAGCTCTTTCAAAGTGGAACCAACAGCACTACAAAGAGTCTTTTCTTTTTTTTCCGTTTCCCCTACACAAAGCACTTGTCACGGGAGTGAGGATGAGGATGAACAGGCCATCCCATCAGTTTGCTGCTACATCACATGTGGTAGGAAACCCAACCTCCAGCTGGAGGGTCACAGTGGCCAGAGGTTGTGAGACCAAAGCTCATCTCCCAAATTCCAGCTGCGCAATTGGATCCAGGGGGAGGCTGGTTCACAGCAATTCCCTGAACACACTTCAGAGAGTCACTTTTTCTGTGTGGATTTGTCTAAGTTGGTGCAAACCCCAGTTCTGGGCTCTACAACAGCCGGTGGCATGTGGTTACACAATCCCATCATGAAAACACACAGTGAAGCTGCAGATGCTGCTCCTTGTTAAGCAAACCACGCCCCAAGACCTTGTTTATAACACGATGGGAGGGACCACATTTGAAGACTGTTTCATGGCAACTGAACTCATAATTAGCACAGCTATCTTCGTATGTTGCAAGATAATTTCTCTTCCGGAGGGGGTGGATGTTAAAGATTATGTAAATAGTCAGTTAAAGCGAAGGACTCGCTACTGGCTGGCTTTCTAGCTGTGATTTGGTAGGCAAAATTGGATAACATCCATTCTTGAGCAGTCATTGCAGAATATAAAAATGGCAAAGGGGTTTTGGAAAAGGATCTTCTGCTGCTTTCCAGTTCACGTTTTCCTTTTCAGAGGGAAAATAATTCCAAGTGCACAACTTCTTGAGCTGAGCAACTGGTTTAGTGCTGCAAAGACAACTGTGTGGTCCTTCAGCTCCCAAGCATTGCTGAGAGCACAAGTGAGTGACAGCACAGCAGCCTGGATGGTATTAGCTGTAATTACAGCCTGCCATTGTTTGTCAGACCAGGAGGAGGAATCAAATATTTACAGTTGGGGATAAATGGAGAAGGAGGAGGGTTTTCTGAGAGTGTGTGTGCAGAGGGAGGGCCCAGTCCTGCACTCTTTAAACAGGCTGATCCAAGAGGTGTCAGCACCTGCTCCTGCTCTTTGTCAGTAGATGCAGGAGATGTAGCAATCACGTAGAAAGGTTCAGTGCTGACAACACACCACGGCTGACTTTGGAGCTTTTTGTATTTTTAGCATTGCTGGTGTCAGAGATACCAACAGCAGAATGATGGCAGTGATTCTCACCCAGTGAGAAATGATTCACGCTCTGTAAAAATAAAGCTTGATGCAAGCAGCCCTGTGTCTGCTGAAATGGGGGCTGCAGCACTTGGATGTGTGAAAAGACCTTTCCCACCCAGTTCTTTAGGGAAGACTTGCAGGTTTTCCTTGTGGTTTGGATTGCCTTTTCTGGACAGCTCTCCTGAATAACGTTTTCTGTGAGCACTCTCTTTTGCCTTGGCCTGGCACTGAAGCTGAGCATTAGGAGGTTGTTCTGTTCTCTGCTTCAGCCAGATATTGGTCTCACCAGCAAAGAAGCCTGTAATGGTTAATGCTTCCCTCTGACCGTTCCTCTGCTGTGTAATTGAAGAGGCAGTGTGAGAGTGTGATAGCAGAGGGTCTTGTCTCTGGCCATCTGCTCTGAGTGCTTTTTGAGGTAGGGAGAAGGTCTATTTCCAGACAAGTAGCACTTAATTTCAGTGGGAGAATCTGGATCTTTAGCAAAAGGTTTTACATAGACTTGATATAAAGAAGGGGGAGGGAGTGTGAGTGGGGAAAAAATATTTTAGTAATGCTTGTGGTTTACAAGGTCTTATGATATTTCAACAAATGGCATGTGCATGCTGGAGAAAGGCAGTTGTAGAATCAACCTGCAGAGAGTTGGTATGTCTTTTAATTAGTTATTTACTTGGGCTCTCTAAAACAATGTTTGTAGATGCACCAGAGGCAGATGATTTTAGTACAAAAATTTGGTACTATGTCTCCATACCTTTGCAAGTTGTTGGTCCTATTTAAACCCCTCTCCTTGTAGCAACATCTCTGATTCAGGGTGGCTCCTCTGAGGCTCTGTCTGCACAGCAGGACCGAGGAGAAGGCTTGAAGTTTTGCCTTGGGATCTGCTGGGTGAGCTTTGATGAGGAACGTTGTTCTTTCACCCACACAAACACCTTGCCATGAGTGGAGCAGCTCCTTGCATTTCCTCATGCAGGGCAATCCTGCTGTGAGATGGAGGTTTCTTTCTCCCAGAGCAGAGCTGCTCTGTGCGTGTCCGTGTGCGAGGCACACAGAGTGAGTCAGCTGCAGGAACTGAAATAATGATTCAACTAAAAGTTTAAACAAAAGTTGCAGGATGGCAAAAAAACCTTCTGTGGACTTTCCACTGTTCCAACAACTACTTATGACCTTTCATACAGTCAGATAAGTGGCTTTATCAGACAAAAAACCTGAAGCAGGAACCCAGCTTGTTAACAGAATCACTTGGGTTGCAAGTGACATTTCTTTCCTTCCCTTTACAAGCTTGATTGCCACATTTTAAATGGCAACATTTATTCTGAGAAGAGTTGACTGAGACTTCAGCCACATCGCTGATTTATGCACCAGATACCATCAAATTGTGTTTGCATTAAAGAATGAGTCGTGAGCAGGGAGCTGGAAACTGTAGCTTAAAAGGTGAATATCCCCTGAATATCTAAGTTCAGGTCTTAGGTCACAGCTTAAAATGAGTATTAACAACTCCTAGAGTCTACAGAGGGGTGTTTTTCTTTTCTTCTTTTTTAAAAAAATAAATTCAGTTGGGTAAGTCAATCCACAGTGGGCACTGTTAAAAACAGGATGGAGTCCAGCTGGTAAGTCAGGCCAGACTTGAGGTGCACCTGCAGAGAAGTGTATAACCAAAACACAAGGGGTTCAGTTTATCAATTAACTTGTTATATTTGTTTGTTCATCTGGGGCTTTGAGCACCCTGATCTAGTGAAAGAAATCCATGCCTATGGCTGGAGGGTTGGAGTGAAGGCTTAAAGGTCCCTTCCAGCCCAAACCATTCTATGGTTCCTCTTCATTACAGGTACAGCTCCATGAGATAGCATTGTATGGGTGATACCAATGTACCAATGCCACTTCAAGGTTCTTCAAAACCAATTCAGTCCTTTCCAAAAAATCCCAAACTTTGTCCAGTGATCATTGCAATGAATTATATTTCCTCTCTTCTATCCCATATTGAGAAGCAAAAACTTAAAATATGGAACAAGAGGAATAAGGAAAGGAAGGAAAATGGCAACCTATTACAGCTGAGTGTCTCAGGCAAACCTCACAGTGCTCCCAAATCACAAATCCTGTTCCAAAACATACAGATGTTTTTCTCACTGACATGGTTGTCTACTTTAGGTGGAATGGGAGAAAGGTTTAGGCTGGAAAAAAAACATCTCTTTTCTTAGAAGTAATCTTAGAAACAGCTTAAAAACCCAGCTTGAGGTAGTTGCCTGTTATGGAAAGTTGCAGCTAAAACGTAGCCAAGTTATGTGGAATAAAGAACAGAGCTGGATGCTTGAAAGGTCCTGGGCAGGCTGTACCAGGAGCACAGTAATGCAATCTGTAACCTACAGTATAAGTTATGCAAACATTGCATTTTCTGTAATGTGAAGTATAGCAGAAAGCATGTGATAGGGGGAGAGAGAACATTTAGCAGCGTCTGGTGTGTTTACTCTCGAGAAATTGTAAACGGATGTTGGAGAACCTGCTGCTTGAGTGCCATTTGGATTAGGAAAGCAGGCAGAGAAGCACTGCTGTGGAAAATGCTGAAATCACCCCAGGGGATGATGTGAAGCTCTGTCAGGGGAGGGGAGGATGGATATTAGAAGAAGGTTTTTCACCCACAGGGTGGTTGTGGCCCCAAGCTTGGCAGAGTTCAAGAATTAATTGTTTGGGCAGTGCTCTCAGGGATGTGGTGGGATTGTTGGTGTGATTTGTGTGGCATCAGGAATTGGACTTTGAGGATCTTAATGGGTAACTTCCAACTCAGGATATTCTATCAATCTCTTCTGTGATTCTAAATGCCAAGACCCTCTTACATTTGTTTAGGCAACATTCTTCTGGGAACCTACAGGACAAAGAAAACCAAGCAGATACACAGACATCACCTTCACCTAAGAACATAACTCATTAGAGGCCTGGGAAAATCAAATCCAGCTGAGTATATTGTTATCTGGGCTGTTTCAGCTTCACAAAGATTCCTTTAAAATGCAGTTATTTGGGTAAAATAATCTCTTCAGTATTTTCAGCATGAACAGAAATCTTGACTCTTTTGTTCCCCACATGAGTTCTGAGCTACTGATTTCTTTGAGAGCAAATATTTTAGCACATTTTGGTTTCTCCTCTGTCTCTTCTGCCTGTAGACTCAGTGATCCTCCAGAGCATGTTAATTGAGAGGAACATCTGCCAGGAGTTTTGGGGCTATGATCCTCCAAACAAGGCTCTCCAGGGGCATCTACATGGAGAGAAAAGCCAGGAGTGGGAAAGGAAAGCTGGGTAGGGAGGTAATGAAATTTCTGCACGACTGTTTGGAGCCAGAGCCAGGAAACAGCAATAGTTGCCTGGCTCAAGTCAGTCCCATCAGCTGGGCTTGAGCTCTTGCTTTCCATCTCTTTGAGACTGTGTTATCTATATTGAGGAGACACTGATACTTCAAGACCTTTCTTCATTTTGCTTTCCATTATCTAAAGAAACTGGTCTGTTCTAACCCTGTCCTGGCTAGTTCTCATTTCAAGCTGATGTTCAAACACTGCCATATGAGGACAGCCAGGGAGGATTTGCCAAACAGAAGCTGGGCAAGCCACAACAGGCTGGATTTGAATGAGTGAAGTAAAAATGGAAATTACAGGAACCATAATTTTGAATGTCTTAGTGAGTCACAATCTGTTTGTCAGAAGCAGAATGCCATTTGGAGATTGGAAAAAATATGGGACATACCACATGATTTTTGTTCATGTTGGAGAGACCATTATCCTGCTGTGAGTCTCCAAAAGGTGTGTAGCCCAACAAGAGTTTTACTGGCAGAGTAAACTTCAGAAGCAGAGTAGGAATTGAATATGAAACATGAAAATCAGAGTAGAGTTATGCTCTGTTCTCTATTCTAGATAGACCTATGATACTTAGAGAGAAAGATACAATGCTTTCTGATCTGGACAAGTTGTAACTCTATATTAATGTGAGAGTAGATGGCAAGAAAAGCCCTGTCCAAATGAAGGAAGCTTTGTGGTTTATCCTTTATAATCATCTTATCTTAACAAAGAGACATAGCATCTATGTGATGATTAATCTCAGGCTCTATTTTGTTGCAGAGTGTTATTAATTAAAAAATTGTCTAAAAGTAAATGTACTGCACTGCCTTGGACAGATTTGGTTTGGGAAGTGTTTCATTTGAAGACCCTATTTCCCTGGCACTTTTCAGTGATGACTGCACAGGAAATAGCATTTTTTAAAGTATTACCTGGTATATGTGATTTGTTATGTCTCCATCTCATCCTTCTGTGCAGATGCTCTGAGAAAATACAGCTGGGACATGGCCTGTCTCTGTGCCAGTCAGTGCCCTGCTTGCTCTGAGCATGGGCTTCAGGGGAACCTCTCCATAACCATGAAGGACCTTGTTTTCTTAACCTGTGTGTGGTGCTCCCACCCACCCAAAGCATCTGCTGGGAGCAGTGTTGTCAATGTTGAGGTTGCTGGGAAAGCTGAGTTTTCAATGACCTAATGAGGAAGGAAGACACTAATGCCCTAGGTCTGATCCTGTCACTTGTGCTGATGCTCACAGGAATCTGTTGGCTTGGAGAAGCCAGGAGTGCAGGCATGACCCAGCCATGCTGATAATGATCCTCCTCTTGAATGTCACATTCCTTTTTGTAATGCAAGACCGAGACTTTTAGTGAATTCTTTACAAGCTGGTTCATAGTCTCAGTTAAGTAATGCATCCATTATTCATTGAGTTAATTATGACAGTTCCGAGGGACCAAATAAGAGCAGGGCTTAATTACAGTGGGCATCAGAGCCCCTGCCCCCTGGTCAGGGTGTATAGAAGAGGTGGGCAGGCAGGATGGGGATGGCTGCAGGGCACTCAGTTACAGACCCTGTTCTCTCAGCAGCCTCATTTCTGCACTCTGTCTGTGTCAGTGAGGGGGCTGCAGAGAGGAAAGCATGGAGTGTGCCAGAACATGACATGAATGAAGAACAGAAGATTGCTCTGTTCCATATCTCCCTTTTTTCCCTCATTTTTAATCTTCCCCCCCNCATCTTTTTTTCTGTGTCATCCTTGGATATCAGCTGCATTACCTTAGTGAAAAGGTTACTTCCAAGGTGTGATGACTTAGAAATCAAGGACAGTCCTGCTGTGCAGAGAGGCCAGATGTGAATGTGACTCAGGCTGATGGCTTTTGGGCTCACAGTTTGCTGAAGGCCAGGGAAGCTGCGAGGGCTGAGCCTGTCATGGGTCTGTCTGACTGTTTGTAGCCAAGTCAATTTAATTTCTGTAGGGTGAGCACTGAGCTGTGCTGACAGTGCACGTGGGCCTTGTGTGGGGTAGGGACCAGAAACTTCTGTTTGGGGAAAGTCAACCTAATGGACCCAAGTGCAAATTTTTCACATGCGTGTCCAAAGCTGTGCTTGACTTTGGCTTCTGGCTGGTGCAAGTCTGGATGAGCAGGAAGGAGGAAGCATCCACCAGCTTTACAGGGCTCTCCTTGCTCTGCTTAGTTCCCTTCAAAGGGGGCTGTGGGTGGTGCACACCCCAATGCCATGATGGGATGTCCTGCTCAGAGAGAGACCTGTCCTGCTCAGAGAGAGACCTGTCCTGCTCAGATCACATGAGCACCTGCAGGGCTGGATCATCCCCTGGGGCAGCTCATATTCCCTCTGAGGGACACCTGAGACATCATGCCTTGAGTACTTTGGAGATTCTTATTCTGGTAACTCAAGGTTGTCCTAACAGCAGGGCAGGTCACTGTAAGAGTCTTGTTTTGTAGAGTGTTTCTTGCTGCAGCTCTCGCTGTCCCCTGCCCAGGGGCTGGGCTGTGGGGGTGGTACCCACCCAGCCAAGCCTCCTTCTGCTTTAGAGGTGTCTGAGTTCAGCCCCCTGGGGCAGAGCCCATGGACTCAGAGGTGCAGAGGTTCAGCTGCTGTGAACTCTGTCCTGGTTTTGGCCTTCTGCCTTAAGTGATGTGCGACATAGGTATGTGCTAGCTGGTCTTACCTATAGCCAGATAGCTGTTTTACTGGTCTTCAGAGATCTCTCCTTTGTATTTGTGTTTTGCAGAGCCCTGACGTCTTCACATCTTTCTCACCCTGCCAGCTGTGATTTAGTGTTTCTGCCTTAACACAGCCTCCTAAACCAGAGGTGTGCTGTGTGCTACAGCATGTGCCTCTGGAGAGGGAATGACTGTCTGCTTCCCTGCTGTGGAAACACAGGGGCCTCTCTGGAGGGCTCTGACCACTTCAGGAGGGTGCACAGCTGCTGGGACATGGCTCTGGGGATCCTTTCAGCAGCTCAAGTTGTGTCAAGGTTGTATGGAGCACCCAGTGCTCTTGTGCAGGTGTTGGAGTCAAGATTCGTAACTCCAAATTTGCTGTCCTGTGCACTCTGCTGGAGTTTGGGAAGTTTGGCATCTCTGTATCCTGGAGTAATGGCCTTTTCTTTCAGTCTGCTGCTGATGAACTTGTAAACTAAAGAGAAAGGAATAAACTGGGAGCTGATGAACATGGGCAGACTCACAGCTGGATGCAATGAAGTTGACTTTTGAGACCAGTATTGAACTATCCTGCCTTGGCCAGCACTCAGCACACCTGAGAACTGGAGCCAGAAGGGTCTCTGTGCCCCTGGGCCCAGTGCTTCTGTAAGAGTGAGGAACTGTTCCAGTTACTTTTATTAATAAAAAAGAAAACTCTATAAATCTGGGGTTTTTTGATGTTATGACTACCCCTTGCTGAATGTTTGTGTGTGGATAATTCTGGTTACAAAATATCTTCTCACTTACAGTTTCCTTATCAAAACTAGAGGGAGTCAGAATTCTCTCCTGTCCAATTGTATGGAGCCAGGCCAGTGCTATTTTCTTGCTAAGAGTTTTTCCAAAGCAAATAAAAGATCTAGCTGGCATTCATGTAGATGGGAGGGTTTATTGGTTTTTTTTCATTTGGTTGGGTTTGGGTTGGGTTCTTTTTTTTTGATGATTGCTGGGTTGAGGTTTTTGTTGTTGTTGACTTGGTTTGGGTTTTTGGGGGGGCTTTTTTGTTTGTTTTTTGACAATTAATTTATATGATTTCATATGCTCGTCCTGCTTAAGATTCAGTGTTGTTTGGAAGTCTTAGCTTTACATTGCCTCAGGTAAGTGGCTGACAAACCAGCTGTCGCCATTCTTGAACATTTTTTTCTTCCTGCTTTGGCTGCTGGGTAGTTGAATGCTGGTCACAGTCATGTTTTTGGTATCTTCATTTCTCTGAGCATTAATGTTGCTGATATAAAGTCCTGTAATTGTCTGAGAGTGGAAAATGCTGGATATGACATCAGTGGTGATGCCACCAAGTTCTGGAATGTTTTAAAGATGCCAGTGATACAGCCTGGGGTGGAATGGGTGTTCATAATTCATTCCTTTGCCATCTGCTACACAACAGGAGCAGTGGGGCTTTTCTACCAAAATAAAGTTCCCCTTTCAGGTTTTTGTGTTGCTGTAGAAAACACAGAACATCCTCTTTCACTTTTAGGAGGAAATGATCCTGAACAAAGCCCTGCCTGTGCTGTGGCCTCTGGGCAGATGGGCAGTGTCATTATCCTTTAAGGGCACATAAACAGCAACCTTCAGTTCAGAGGCACTGAGTTGTATCTCTCCCATGAGGTGCCAGAATGGGGACAAGGCCTGGATCCCTCTTGTGGTGTCAGTGCTGCTGGACCAGACAGTGTCAGTGTGAAGAACATTTATCGTGCTGCTGACCTGTTCTGGACAGGGATTTGGAGAGGACAACACTGTAGATGAATGCAAGCTACCAGCCTGAAACAGCTGAGACTATTGGCTTTTCTGCAGCCAGATGAAGTTAACAAAGACCACCCTCCACTGCATGTTTAGAGGAAGGCACAATCTTCATAAGAGGCCAAAATCACAGACTTCTGTTTGCACCATAATCCTCTCTGGAAAGGAGATTCTCAGTCATTCACATATGCCCAGAAGCCTTCACAATGAATAGGCCTCACAGTCTCATCTTCTGAGCACCGCAGACACTTGGTCATATCTTCAGCTGGCGAAAACTGGCACCGCTTTGTTGCCTTTCCAAGTCAATTTGCCATGAGTGAAGATTGGTCTTTCTGTTCTCTTCCACTTGATGAAGGTCATGTAACTTTTGTGGCTTTGTGCAATATGTTCTTTCTAAAGAGAAATGAATGTGCAGTTGTGTTTTATTTTGCAATGTTCTTCTAAAGTACCCAGTTCAAAGACTGGGCGTGTTTGACACACTTTCCACCCGTTTCTTTCAAACTAATAATCCTCTGATGCCTCTCACGTGATCTGTTGGTCCTGCAACAGTTTGAGCTTTGATGGAGTAAGAGTCTTTGAACAACAAGGGAGCACTGGAAAATCTGGAGAACTTCTGTTTTCGAGGCTTTGATACTGTGCTGGTACGCTCTCCTACTGTTAGGCTGCTTCAGAGTTTCCAGTCACACAGGGTCATTTCATAATAGATAAGGGGAGGATTCTCACTTGAGTTGTCTGCAGTTTTCTTAGTTGCCTGGGGAAGACCATAACTTACCCACTAAGACTACCAGTACCTGGTTTTCAACAGGATCTAAGAGCAAGACGCTTCAAAGGAGCAATGTAGGAAGCTGGAGAAGAATCAGCCCCCACAGAGGCAAGTTCTCATTCTAAAGCCTCAGTAAGAGAGCTGGGAGGCAGACATTTTTCCATCCCACTCTTTCTTCTCTGTGGTGATTAACAGTGTCAGCTGCTACTCACTTGTGAGCAAAGGTTTAAGAATTTCTCTCACAGATAGTGCAGACATGAGTAGTTCTGCAGCCCTACTGAAATCAGGACTCAGCTTCCTGCCCAGTCAGGCTTTGAATCAAACCCCACAGTGTGGCAGGGAAGGGGATTGTTCGCTGGATGTCCTCCAGACCTGCTTCCGAAGGGATCCTGAAGATGAGAGCTCAGAGCACTTTGGGAAGCTGGGGGAATCCCTAAGCATTTACAGGAACAAGCGGACTTGGGAGTGTTTCAGGCACTGAAAGCAATGGGGAGAAAAAGTCTCCTTTGAAGGGCAGTAGAGTCTGGGCTCCAAAAACCAGCAGAGGTTTTCAGGAACCTTTTCTGAGAAGAAAGCCACAGAGTCTGAACTATCAAATCAGAGCTGCCCCCACGCTCTGGATAAAGACAGAGTATCTTTAAAGGCCAAGCCCAGCCAGCCTGGTACAAATGGTGTGGAGAAGGAATTGTGCTACAAGACAGGACCTCAGTTGCTTGAAGAATATCAGGATACACCATAGACTAATGGGGAAGAACCCAGCAGTGTCACAAGCAGTGTGAGAACTCACATCTGCTTTCTAATGTGTCCTTCTAGGCATTCTTTGCTGTAAAGGGGGAGCTCAGCTCTTCCCATAGCAGGGAATCAGCAAAGACTTCTTGCTCTATTTGCCCCCAGTTTTCTGAAAATTCATAGGAGCTCCGTATGTTTGTGGCTTCTCTTCTTGTTGAAATAGGACAACAATTCCCACAGGCAGTGGGACATGTGGAGAGGCCACGTACAGGAATCGTCTCCCTCACATACTGGGAGGAAACAGCTGCAGATCACAGATCACTTCTGTGAAGCTGCCACTTTCATAGGTCTGATCTCCAGGAAGAATCGCCTCTAAGGAGAAAAGGGTGCCTGCCCTGTGACACCAAGTGCACCTGTCAGTGCTGTTTCACTTTAAGCAGTCAGTAACTGATCTCAGAGGTCTTGTGTGTACTTGATGCCTCAGAAATCCTGAGTCACTCTTTACCCGAATTCACCTTCGTACATCAACTTACTCTATGGTTGTATGATGGTTGGGAAAGTCCTCAAGTATGAGAGTGTTAAAATTGTCTTCTTCCCAAAAGCGTAGTCATGCTGCTTTTATAATAAGAAAGTAGGTTGGATGTCACATTTCTTGATAAAAAAACAGCTGTGTGTCAGTCCCAGCATTTCTCAGGTGTTGAGACACAGCTCAGTTTTGCTGTCTGCTTGTGCTCTGAATCTCCTGCATGTTAAACTCCAGGAGGACCAACCCAGATTTATACCTGCAAGACATTAAGTACAAATTTTGTTTATATCAGACAGAAACATCTTGGACTGCTGTCTCAGTCCCTGCCCTTGACACAGGTATAGGTCTGTATCAATGTGAAAAAAACCAAATGAACATTTTTTTCCCTTTTGGGGGACTTTGTAGGGTGTTTGGGGCCATGCTCAGCTTGGCTCTGCCCTACATTTACTGCTGTCTATGTATATGCATGTTTGTGTCATTTGGATCCTTCTGTCTTTGCTAAGCATTATGATTGTATACACAGGTAGTTGCTGGGGTCATCTGAAGTGCATTTGCTTTCATTTTGCAGCAACTTGGTCACGAATTTAAGCTCTGAAGGGCACCAAGCAATTGTGTTTATCAGTAGGAGCTTTGCTTGCTATTGGACCCTTTTCTAAGTTATCTTAAACCTCAGTCACTGCCAGTATCCTGGGAGCTTAACATCACACAATTGTTTGAGTATTCATTAAGCCCTAAGTACTTAAACAGTGAAACCTCTACAAAAGCACCTCTGAAAGCTGAAGAAAAATATAACTGAGTGTAACAAAACTGTCCTGCTGGTAGCCATAAATCAGTGGGTTTTTAGTAGCTTTTGATGAGCATCTTAATGTAGCCTATCAGTCTGCCTGCATTTCAAGTTTCAGCCATTGTTACATTACCCAGGTGATCACAGATCCTCTGATGACAGATAGATATAACTTGAGAAAGATTTAGCAGAACAAGAGTTTATCTGAAATTGTGACCTGACAACTGTTATGTCTTTAACTGCCTGAAATTACTGGTGTGCGTCTTTTCGGGATGCACAGAGACTGCACTGATGCCATTTTGTCTTTTGTGGCACCTCAGTTATTTGTCTTCCCGTGTCTCCTACCCTCATTTTCTACCTGCAGACAACAGCATTCACTCCTGTCACACGTGGCCCAGGAGACATGGAGTTAAAATTCAGACAAAAGAGAGAAACTAGAAAAGCAGTGAGCCAATATCATGAGGAATTTGGGATGGTAAAAAATCTGGGCAGCTGCTGCTGCTGCTTCCCAGTCATGTAATTCACTTTCCTCTAGCAATAGGTGCAGCAGAGCTACTTGAGAGTCTCACCCATTTTATTTTGCTCCCATTTCAAAGCTAGCAGTACAGAAAAAAGGTCCAAATGACCATCCTATGGCTTAGGAACGTGAGAAAGCATAAATTGCTAGTTTTAGGCACTTCTTTTCAACCAGCCCTCCTGAAGGCTGTTTGAGCTGTAAAGCCCATCCATCACTTTGGCTGCTGATGCCAGTGTCACTGCCAGAGAAAGATCAGTCAAGCTGGATTATCAAAGTCAAAGCCAGAGACAGCTCTGGTGGGAAGTGGTTGAGAAAGTCTCATGCCTTAATTCCTCATTGCTTAGGAAATAAAAAGGGGATTGTGTGCAAGGGGTGGGAGTACCCTGTTTCTCATTATCTGAGTGCGTGGTCTTGAAAGAGAGGGTGGAGCCCCTGTGCAAAAGATAAGTCATATTTAATAGCTTGTTTCCATGTTTTTGCCTTCCAGTGCTCTCTTCTGGGAGCTGGAGTCCAAGGGATTTGCACATGAACTCCTATATGGCTAACAGGGAAGGGTTGGTTGGGGTTTCTTGGGAAAAGAAAGAGCCAGACATAGGGAAACAGTAAAACCAGATGTGGAAAATGGAGTGAAAGCTCTTTCCTCATAAGAAAGTGTGACCACTGCAGCTTTAGAGGTGCAGAGGCAGTCCCGGATCTGTGCTGTGCTCAGCAGGGCTGGCTGTGCCCCAGGCACTGGCTGTGAGAGCCATCAGAGCAGGGCTGTCACTGGGGCTGACAGGGCGGCTGTGCCACGGGGAGTGGATGTGACTGATGCCATCTGTCTTTGCCGGTAGTGGGGATGCCCTCCGGGGAGTGAGTGGCCCTGGCAGCTCAGCACAGGGTGCAGCCTGGGAGCTGCAGCTTCGCCAGGCAGGTGCAGGATGGTCTGGAAACGTCTCCGGGGCACAAGACAGGGGTTTCCACTGGCCCATGAGCTGCACTCTGGTGTGATCACTCACCAGCCCTGTCTCTTGGCTCAGTTCTGAACATAAAGCAACTCAGACGCCTTTCTTTTGGTGTTTGTTTGTTTGTTTTTCTTTGGAAACTGGGGCTTTTTGATAGCTGGCTTTGGAACACCCACACCTATTCCTGCCAGGACATTTCAGAACTTTTTGCAGGTGTGTGTGTGTGAGAACAGGTTTTGGTAACAAAAATCCAACTTTTCCCACATCTCTACTGCCCCATGTGGGAATCTCTTGTGGGAGATGTACATGTGACTCACTTACATTTTAGGAAAGAAAACTTACCTCAAGACCAAAACCTCCTTCAGAAAAATACTGTGAGAAACCTTTTCCAGTTCCATGAAATGTTTCTCAGAAGGCAGGAAACAATTTCCTGTCTCCCTCCTCCCCGTGTTAAACAAGGCTGAGCAGTGGATGGGCAAGATGAAGCTTGATGGGGGTGAAGGGCCCTGCATGCCCTGGGGCTGGCGGGCACAGGCTCTGAGCTGGCAAAAGCCTGAGAGCTCCCACCTATGCCTGCAGTGAACCAGGAGCTGGAAATGTGTCCCTGCAGCAGCTCAGCAAGTGCTGAACAAGAAGGTATAGGTATTTGCTAAAGGTCAGGTACCTAAGTCTGTCTTCAGGGGGAACTTTGCACAGAAATCCACTGAAGACCAAGGAAGTAGCATCCCTTTTGGACCTACAGGAGAAGTTTCAACACCATCTGTGTCAATTAAGCAGGGAGGTGAATTCAATACAAGATGAGAACTCAGAATACACAACTATAGCTTGGTCTATGCAGTGTGGTAGGGATAAGATACCCTCTAAGAGTTGTTAAAGATCTCTGGTAGCAGACTCTTGGGAGCACTGACTCAAGGCATAACTGCAGTGCAGGTAACACACTCACTGCTTCCCCTAAATTCATCACTAGCTACTTTGTGCCTTATCAGATTGGATTTAGGTCTTTCAAACTGCATTAAAAATGGAAAGAATGGTGCTATTAATTTCCATACCTGCTGATTGCAGTCATGTTGTTGCATTAGACAGTTCAGTGGTTGGGTCAAGCTGTGGTGTCGTTCCAATGACAGAGCGAGACCTGCTGTGCAGAGCTGGTTCTGCTCTGTGGTGCCTCCCCTGCTCCAGTGGGTCTTGCGGGAGTGGTTTAACTTGCCTGCCCCATGGATGGGACATCATGTCACAGTGAGTGACTCTCATAATAGCTACTGGTGTTGGCTGTCTTGGCAGAGAGGCCAAAGACTGAATGCACCACAGGGAATGAGCTCAGGGCTCGCTGTAGAAGAGACCCCTTTAGTTAAGGGTCAGGGCCCATGGACAGGCAGCAGTGAAGGGGGACTTTGGGATTATTTGTGGACAGACAGCTGACATCAACCTGCAGGCCTGCTTTGTGTAGGGTATTTCATTGTAATTTAAAATCCAGTTTATTTATAATGCTTAAAAAAATGCTGAAAGCAACAGGAACAGGGTCTGAAACAAAAGATTGCAAGAAATGAAATGAGCAGTTTTCAAGAGTTACATATCTGGGTACTGCTCTGGGTGGAACATGACTTGTTTTCCATGTTCATCTTTCAGCTTAGGCCACAGTAGTGAGAACATGATCACCTGAGCGTCTGTACTGGCTCTGGTCAAAGGCCAACCTGAGTCTAGTATTTTGTCTTTGACTGGAACCAGTAAGAGAGAAACTGTAGTGTGATCCTTCCTCTGGCAGAACCTCTAGCCCATGGTCCCATCTGCTGGCACCAGCATCCTCATGTTTCTTTGGTGCACCCTGTTATTGCAGTGGTTCCAGATCTGGGGTTTTGTTTGTTGTCGTTTGTTTTGTTTTTGTGAGGACACTGAGCATTTGTGTTTTAATAAACTTTCTGCCCTTTGTATCTCTACAGGCCTTGGTCACCTGTGTGCCATGTCCTTTCTGAGCTGAGGCATCCTCCCCCATGGAGAAAGGAGCTGTGCAGCTGGTCAGTCTGTTCTTCTTCTCTGTCCTGTCATTTCTATGAGAGGGTGATGAGACCTTCCTGCCCAGAATTCACAACTTAGGTGCATCACAGGGTCATTTTTCATGGTGACTGTAAAAAAGGAAGGCTTTACCTTCTCTTCTCTAGCCTTTCAGCAATAGTTTGAGATCCTGCATGCCTTTGTGTCCATTCCTGAGCCTCAAGCTGGCAATTTTAAAGCACTCTCTGTGGCAACCCTGAGAAAAATGATGGATGACTGTGAGAGCAGAAGGAAGTGCTGTGTCTGCCCTGGAAGTGGAGAACTGCACATGCAGGCAGACACTTCTGATTTTATACTTTTCCAGTGTGTTATTTATGCTCTCAGAGCACGACCAGTGTCCCTTTGGGGCACGTCTGCTTGGCTGGCCTTGGAAGTGGCCTGACTGCAGCAACCAGGACTAGCCTAGCAAAGCATTTCCAAGTTCATGGTCATTTTTGAGAGCTCTCTGAGTTACTGCCTGGTTTATGTGGCTGCTGTGCTAGGAGGAAAGAGGAACTTGTTTGAGTTGTAGACTGCAAGTGGTTCAGAAAGGCCTTGTAACCTCCTGGGTGTGGAATCTGCCTTGTACCAGGCACTGGTGCTGGTAACAGCAGTGTAATCTTGTCCTGGGGTTATTCTGTGTACATCCCCTGCCCCGGTTGTGGTTTTGAATTTCCCTAAACCACTTTCTTCCTACACTTAAGCAGCAAAGATGAAATCCCCCTTCATTGCATTTTTATTCCTGTTCGTAGATGATATTGTTTCACTGAGAAAATTAATTTGATTGTGAAATACCACATTTCTCAACTCTTCCCCTCTGTGTCTGGAGACCTCTATTCCCTTTTGTATATGTTTTGTTATAAATCTGTTGTACAGCACATGTTACATAGACATGTGCTACTTACAGACTATACAGCTTCTCCTTCACTGAGGTATTTACTTTCCTGAATTTAAACCTGTTCATCAAAGATCCAATAAGAGCTGGAGTTTTTGCTTTTATTTATGTACATTTATTTATCTAAGTACAAGCCACCTTCCCACTCTTGGAAGTGTCCATTGGTTGCACTTAGAGGGCTTGACTTCATCTCTTCAGACCAGCCTTGCTGGCCTTGGTACTCTATCCATTTTTATTCTATAAAGCTGGTGACTCTGAACTCTCCTCCCCAGGAAGAGCAGGCTCTGATATGGCAATATAGGTAGAATTAAAATGATTGAAATGTTAATGTGGACTTAGGGAGATGGCAGTAATACCCCCTGGGCTGTATGCAAGAGAAGCTGTTGCATTTGGGGAAGAAGAGAAAGAAGTGCTGAGGTATTTAGACGACTGTTCTGTTTTGCTTCGTCACAGAAAGAGGGATGGTGCAAAAGGGCAAGGTGGGGGGCAGAACAGATTTTATGTTTGGGCATGGGCAGGGAGAAATAACATACAGTAAATATTGCAGCTGACACAGCAGAGACCTATTTGGCTTGGAATATAGGGCAATAAATGCAGTCAGGTGATTCAGGGGTGTTGTGCATGAATCTGCCAGGTAGTTATGGGAGAGCAGATCAGGAAATAATTATGGCTGATAAGGGGAGCTTGTAAGGAGGCCAGCACCTTCTGTGACCATGAAAGGAGTTAATGATTAACTGCTATGGAAAAGCTGGAAGCACATTCTCCCCTTTCTTCCAAGTCACACTCGACTGCTCTCCTGCATCGTTAACCTGAGCACTGCAAAGCTGAACACAGCACTGAGTGAGAACCAGCGTCAATTCAGGGCAGCCTCCAGGGTGTGAATGGGGATGCTGGTTGGTTCGGGGAAGGGCATGGATGGCAAGGTGCTGTGTCTGCTCAGGTGGCTGGATCTCCTGGAGTTATCTCCTGGGGAAATCCACACCGCTCCTGGCAAAACTGGGGGAGATTTCTGTCCCCTGTACACTGCAAATGAACCCTCACCCTGGCAATGAGGTTGTGTGGGTGGGAGACAGAAAGCAGTGTGGCTTTAAAATGGATTTGGGGAAAAAATGCAAGAGGGAGAAGGGGAAGGTCCTGTAGGTGCAGCAGTGTATGACTGGTGCTTTGGGACAGGTACACTGGCACACACAGAGTGCAGCCAGGACAGCTGGCCCAAGGGATATTCCAGACCACATGGCACCTTGCTCAGTGTATGAGCTGTGGGAATCCTGGCCAGGGCTGCTGCTGGGGAACCCACTGGGCATCAACCAGAGGGTGGGGAGTGATTGCTTTGCATATTCTAACTAATCTTTAAAAAGTTTTTCTTATTATTGTTATCCCTTCCACTTCTGTCCTATTAAATTGTCTTCATCTCAATGCCTGAATTTTACTTCTTTTTTTTTCTAATTGTCTCCCCCATCCCACTGTGGGGAGAGTGAGCAAGTGGTTGTGTTCAGCTACCTGCTGAAAACTGCAACAGGCCGAGCTATAAACCTCTGCATGGTTCATCTGCAATTAGCACCAACTTCCCCTGCTCACATTTGCTCCTGGCAAGACAAGGTGCTGCCAAACCCCATGGACCCACCGTGCTGGACCCACAGAACATGTAAAGCTGTGTTGTCAGGCCAGGGGCAGTGGGGGAAAATCCACAGGCTGTTGTTGGGACTGTTATTGTTGTCTGTGTTGGTTAATCTTGGCCAAGATCCAGACTCCATCATCATTTCTGAGAAAATTACGTCATTAATGTATTGTTGTAATCGATAGGCCATGGCCCTGATTCAGCAAGACACTTAAGTGCAGGGCTAATATCCATCCCACAGTCTGGGACATTGATGGGCTGCTTTATTTTTTAAGAACCTGCTTTTGCATTTCAAATTGGATTTGTACTTAACTGAGGCTTTTTGTGCCTACAAGGAGCATCAGCCCTATCCTGACCACGAGGTGCCATGTGCTCACAGTATAAATAGGATCTCCAAGCTGGGAGATGCCACCGAGAGGAGAGCAAAAAGCTGGGAAAGGCCCAGCAAAGGGAGAGTCTGTTACCAAATGGTGCATTTGGCCTCTTGTAGCCTTCCTTACCCACACAGAAGGCTGATACAGAGATGGCAGATTTTGGAGTGGAAGTGTGAACTTGGCTAAATCACATTTGGCTGTTCTTAATGTTGGCTGAGCCTGCAGTGTCCAGGAGGTAAAGGGAGAGAGATAACCTTCTTAAATGGGGAAAAAAGCAATTAGGGATTTCTTACAATGCATGCTGGAGGGAAGCAGGAGCTCAGATTTATTTTCCATGTACACCTTAAATGAATCCTTACAAGGATTTATTTTTCTTAACATTTCAAATTTTTTATTTATTTTTTATTTATATTCAGGAGTACAAATTCTATCGTTATAGAAGTGTTTCTTTTAGTGTGGTTTTGGGGAGGGGCAGCTAAGGATGATTTAGAAACAGTTGTGAAGCAATTGTTCATTAGACTTATAGCTATGTTTCATTTATTTTTAATTGTGTTCGGCTTGGATAGCTTTTAATCACTTTAATGCTTATCCTCAGGTTTCACTAACTGTTATTTATTCCATTCAGTTGTGTCTTACAAACACTAGTTTTCCCTCACAGGTCTCCTGAATTGACCCCTAGAAAGCTGCAGGGAAGGCAGAAAGTTTCAAACCACCTTGAGAACAGCTTCCAGTGTCCACCTTAGCCTGAGCCATAGCGAGCAGGAGAACTGGGATCCTACAATGCCTTGGGTGCTTTGGGGAGATTACCTCTAAACTGTACTTAAGTAGGGCAGTAAAGCCTAATTAAGTTAAGTACTTAATCAGAAGCTCACTTTAAAGCACATAGCCAGGGTTGCCCCTTTTTGACAAACTGTATGCTGGGGGTTCAGGTACCAGGTGTAGGGAATGGCTGGATTCACTCAGCTCCTGGGAAGCTTTGCTGCAGGCAGGTAGCAAGGGGGAGGAGTCTTGAGTTTCAGGTGTTGAGCCAGTGCCACCTGGAATTATTCTGGTGACTCGGAGGGAAGCGGTATAATTTATGCACCCATCAGAGTACTCAGCAGTGATTTGGGGTTTGTTTATTATTGCAGCCCCAAAGGGAGAACTGTGGGGACTCAAGGTCACCCTCATACACACAGCGTGTGTATATCAGGAAAGATCTTGAGGGGCTGGAGTGGGTCCAGAGAAGAGCAACGAGGCTGGAGAAGGGACTGGAGCACAAGTGCTGTGGGGAGAGGCTGAGGGAGCTGGGGGGGTTTAGCCTGGAGAAGAGGAGGCTCAGAGGTGACCTCAGCACTGTCTAGAACTGCCTGAAAGGATGTTGTAGCCAGGTGGGTGTTGGTCTCTTCTCTCAGGCAACCAACAGTAGGACAAGAGGGCCTGGGCTTACGGTCTGCCAGGGGAGGTTTAGGTTGGATATCAGGAAGAAGTTCTTTACAGAGAGTGCTCAGGCATTGGAATGGGCTGCCCAGAGAGGGGGTGGATTGTCCAACCCTGGAGGTTTTTAAGGTGATACTGGATGTGCACTCAGTGCCATGATCTACCAAAGCGGGGTTGGATTAAGGGTTGGACTTGATGATCTTGGAGGTCTCTTCCAGCCCAGCTGATTCTGTGATAGACACATTAGTCTGTTCTATGATAGAGTCACATCTGGCCATGGACTATGTTCCTGTGATATATTGCAGGGAGACAGAAACTTCCTTAGGTCTCTTTTTTTTTTGGCAGAAGAACACCAAGGGTTGATGACTGAGGAGTGATGAGATAGCTGGAGGTTCAGCCCCAGCATGAGGTGGGTGCAATCCTATGAGCACAACCAGATGGGTTTTGAGTCCCAGCCTTGAAGACAGAGGTTGGTCACACATCAGGCCAAGCAGAGCACAGCTAGTGAAAATCTCCAAAAAGGCAGAGATAACTGCTGATGTTAGGAGCAGATTACAGGGCACCAGCTGGCAGTCAGGGAGCTGGGAGATGCTCCTGTACTTGTACAGCACAAGAGCCACGAGCAAACCACTGCCTGCACATGCTGCTAAAAAGACATCTATGGCTTCAGTGCATCATTCCATCCAGGCATGGCTTGTTTTCAGTGCTGAGACTCGAAGATTTTAAGCAGCTTCCCTCCTGAGAATCCAGTTGCTGTGCTTGTAAGGACCAGACAAAACATGAGATTGTGGGAGCTGGAGGCAGAGAGTTGTGGGACAGCTTTGACAGAACTTGTCTTGAGCTGAACCACTTGATGGTCCTGATCTGATTTTGGACTGGACTCATGGGAACGACTTCCTGGCCAGCTTTCCACTGCCATGGCTCAAGGGGAAGAATGATTCTACTTAGCACCAAGTTAAAGAAACAATTTTTTTGCAGTGGGCTCTGACTGCTCTAAGGGTCAATGTGCCCAAGAGGCCTAACACAAAACTCACCATCCCTGGAGTGTCTCTGAATCTGAGGTCTCTCTTCAGGGTGCATAAAACCAAACTGAAACCCAAAAAGCCATCCTGTCCCAGGGCTGGCTGTTCTTGCAGCACCTGCTGCTTCCAACCACACCACTGGCACAGCCAGGGCAGTCTCGGTTCCTCTCTTATGGGAGGGCTCTAAGGTGGTTTTGCAGCCAAGTGAGTATTTCCCTGGGGAAACTACACATGGTCATTGCCCTTAGCTGGAGGTGGAGGCTGAAGTAAAACCAAGTGATTCAGAGTCTGAGGAGTGATTCAGAGTCAGGCTCTTGGAGAAGCTTCCCTAATTCTGTATTCAGCTAAATCCAAGGGCACTGCTCTGGCTTGAGACTCAAGGCAGCAGTTTTATCTCCTTTGATTCATCTCTGGCAGTGGTCAAACATGGTGTGATGTATCCTGAGATAAATTGTTTACCTTAGATGTATACAAATTTGTGAGTGTCCCTTGGTTTCTGTGTGCCATCACCCTGTGATTTCAGTGGCCTTGGGGCCAAGCACCTCATGATGATGCATAAGGGGTCCCTCCCCTGCTTAACACAAGTCTAGAAATACACTTTAGTTCATTGTTGGACTTAGAAGTTGAAATCACTCCCCTGGTGGTTTTTTTTCTGTTTTGTTGTTGGGAGTTGTTTTGTTTTGTCTTTTGCCAGACATCCTGCTGAAGCAGGAAAGTGTTAAAGACAGTCAACAATAGGACAAGGGGGCACAGGCTCAAGCTCTGCCAGGGGAAATTGAAGTTGGAGAGCAGAAAAAAAACCTTTCCACAGAGAGTGCTCAGGCATTGGAATGGGCTGCCCAGAGAGGGGGTGGATTCCCCATCCCTGGAGGGTTTTCAAGTGAGCTTGGCCGTGGCACTGAGTGCCATGATCTGGTCAAGGGACTGGAGTTGGCCCAAGGGTTGGACTTGATGATCTCGGAGGTCTTTTCCAACCCAATCAATTCTGTGATTCTGTGAAAGTAACCCTCTCTGGTGTTAGGGCAGCAGGATGAATTTGGTCTATACTGGCAGAAATAAGTGTGAAGGGCCCAGAGCCTCCTGTCCCAGCTGGAGGTGGCTCATGTGGGCCTTGCTGAGAGCTGTTTGGTGCTGTGTGCTGGGGCACAGCTGTGTCATAGCTGGCATCAGCTGTTGGGCAGTTTTAAACTCAAAACTAGAAAAACATTGTAGAGCCAGGAGGGCCTTTTCAGCCCTGTAAACATCTCCTCCTTCACAGTGTGGAGGCACAAGCCAAGACCAGCCAGGAGGGACTAGTTTTGTACTAAAGAGGAAATGCTTTGTCTTTGAGCCTGACACCCTTCACATTGCTGGAATTTGCCTTAAAAATGTGGAAAAGAGGGTTTTCCCTGGATTAATATCTCCCTAGACTTGATTCAGCATGCCTAGAGTTCAGGACAGATCTGCTTGCTTTTATCTGGTGAAGGAGTTCGGAGAGCCCGGCATGGCTGGACATGAAGTCGTGCACTCACGGTGTTTATGAATTCTCTCGTGAATGTATGGAAAACATGTATCATTGTTCCAAATCCCAGTGCTGGAAACAGTGCAAATAAATGACTGTGAGTCAGAAGAAGGTGAATCACTGTAAGGTAGCTCTACTGTCAATAATTTAAGAGCCCTCATATGATAGGGATGATGATTTGACTAATTAGAACAGACCTTTGAGCATTGAAATCCAGGGGGTTTGAAGGAGCCTAGCAAAATTAGGTGCCTAAGTCCTTCTGCTATCATGGGAGGTGAGTATGTACTTCCTTCAAATGCTCAGCTTAGCAGAATACCTAAGGAATTTTATTTAGATGTTTAAATGAGAGCAGTGTTTCCCCTGAGTGCTTGGACAGCACGTTCCTAGCAAGAAGCACAGGTTACCTCTAAACAGATCTCCAGCCTGAGGCAGCCCCTGATAATGCCCACTTCAGTCTCTGCTCATGCTCAAGCCCACCATAAGGACTTAAAGTGTGAGTGGGAAGAGCCCTCTGCCCCCAGGAGGACCTGCAGCATGATCCAACCATGGCAGCTCTGTCCCACAGCCCTGGCCAACACCACTTGGAGGGAACATCTAAATGTGTGAGCAATGGCACTGTCCAGCATCAAATGTGAGAGGGCAGGCAAATAATGCCATGTGAGAGGTCAGACAGGGTTAGGGTGGTTTGTTTGCTCTGCTGATGTGCGAAGTGACTCTTGTTTGTCCATCAGTAAAGCTGCATGTTTCTCAAGGAGGAATTGTTCACCCAGACACGGATGCTTCCAGAAGATGCTGCTGTGTCCCTGATTGCAGAACCACTGGGAATCTTTGCAGCCTGCTGATTTTCCCCACTTCCATCCTCCCATGGGCACTGTGCATGGACTGGTGCTGTGGGTGTTAGCCAGGCAAGAGTTAAATGCAGCTGTGGAGCAGATGGCTCACCTTTGAAAGCATGGTGGGAGGACATGTACCTCTGATCTTGTAAAGGATCCTTTTCTTGCTTGTAGCACAGCCTGCTCCAATTAGAACTCAAGGGCTGGAACAAGGCCTGGAGTCTGTCTGTCCCCTGCTGTGGTGGTGGCACCTGTCACTGCTTTTGTGGTAAGTAGGGCAATTCCAGTGCCAGTCACCTCTCTGAATGCAGCCTTGCAAAGACATGTGCAAAGTCATTGATTTTTCTTTAGCCCCACAGTGTTTTCCCTTTGTGAGATCATGGAGCTGGCAGGACAGCCCTGCCTGTAGAGGATTTGCTTCCACTTGGGCTCCAGCCAGGCAAGACAGGAATCCTAAATTTTTGCTGCTTTATGGCTCATCTAGAGCAGCAAAGCTTGGTGCTTTCTTCTTCAGTTCACCCTCTCAGCTCAGATGGCCCAGGGGAATTGTTGGCTTTTTTCCCCTGTTAAGTGGGTTTCCCCAGGGCAGGCAAAGGGAGAATGGAAGCATCTTCATCACATGGGTGTGATGGTCATGTCTTGAAGGCCTGGCAAAGGCACGAGGCAGTGCAGACACACAAGCACCAGGGTGGGAACATTGCCTGGGATGCTGCATTCTCTGCCACCAAAGTGTCCTGATGTGGTGGGTCAGGAATCAAGAGGAGGGGGCTTAAGTGATGTAAGGCCACAGTAGAAGAGCACAACAGGCTTAAGAACCTGGTCAAGGTCCCACATGGCAAGGCTCTGCAGCATCTTTCCATGTTGCTTCTGTTCTCAGGAGCTTTCCAGGCTAGTAGTTATGTCTCTGCAGGGAACAGCCCCTGATGAGAGACCCTCTGACAGACTTGTGAAGGCCATGCCCCATAGGCATGTACAAATCTAACCTCCTCTGGTGATTGACTGTGCATCAGGGTCTCTTCAACAGCACATCCAGTTGCTGAAAGAACTTGCTAAATACGGTTCTTGAAGGTTACAAAATTCAAAGGCAAATAGTGAAACAGAAGCATTTATTTAAAAAAAAAAAAGCCCAACCATTGCTTTTTGATTTGTTGTATGTGCATTTGGAATGTGTGGCACTGTTAGTGAGGTTGCTGGTAGAGGCTGCTCTGTGAATTTGGGAATGGGTTGCAAGTGTGAGTGGCTGGTTAGATTAGGAAACACATGGTGAAATAGAACAGAATAGACTATTCCAGTTGGAAGGGACCTACACTGATCATCCAGTCCAATGGCCTGACCCATTCAGGGCTGACCAAAAGTTAAAGTGTGTGGTTAAGTGCAGTGTCCAAATTCCTCTTAACCACTGACAGCCTTGGGGAATTGTCCACTTCTCTGGGAATGCTCTTCCAGTGCTTGACCACCCTCTTAGTAACGAAATGCTGCCTAATGTCCAGTTTAAACATCCCCTGGTCCAGCTTTGAACCATTCCCGCATGTCCTTGCACTGGATACCAGGGAAAGCTCCTTCCTCTCCACTTCCCCTCCTCTGGAAGCTGCAGGGAACAGTGAGGTCACCTCTCAGCCTCCTTTTCTCCAAACTAGACAAAAACAGAGTCCTGAGCTGCTCCTCACAGGACATCCTTCAGCCTTTTCACCAGTTTTGTTGCCCTCCTCTGGGTGTGTTCAACGACCTTCACATCCTTCTTACATTGTGGGACCAAATACTGCACGCAGTCTGACTCATCCACTGGCCTTGAGGATGTGGTGGCCTTGTCCTGTAGTTTGGACCACAAAAAAGCCCAGTCTGCTGCTTTTCACAGGATCAGGCAGAGCTGTGAGATGGACCTGTGCAAGTGGGAAGTGTGAGTGAGCCCACCTGTGTTACCCAGGGCTGTGGCACTGGGCGAGTACTTGGGATTGGGATCTTTTGTTCTGGGCAGCACCCCAGGGTGGGTACTCAAACACAGGACCATTTCCACTCAGGGCCTAGAATGAAGTTAAGCTGTAGGATGCCTATGGATCTTGTTCATGTGCTTGAGAAGATGAAAGTCCTTAAAATACAGGCAATCCCTTCCCACAATGCTTGTATCTTGAAGCGTGTAACATCTCAACACCAGTAAGACCAGGGTGATGTGAGGAGGTTGGGAAGGAACTGGATGCAATGCTTTAAATGTCTCAGTGTTACTGGCAATAATTTGTTTCTGATAAAACAAGTTTCTGGAAATCCAGGAAGAAGTGAGAGAGGTGTAGAAACTGTGGGGTCAGCTGGCCTGAGGAGGCTCAAAAATACAAGTGCCTGTGTAAACATGGGACATGTTGCCTGTGAGGGAACTTGGGTGGAGCCATATCAGTTTAAAGCTATTTCCTCCTTTCTTCACCTCTTTGGAGTGCCCTGGGGTGCTTTGCAGTTGCTTTGTAAGGTGGTTGTTGGTGCAGGTACTTGGGACTTCTCAGGGTGTGCAAACACAGTCTTCAGATCTGTTGCTTGGATTCGAAGTTTCGATGTTTGGACACATCAGGTATGTGGTATGTTCCTAATCTCCAAGTGGATGAGGGTAGTTCTGATGATCAGGTTGGAGAGGCAAATACTCACCACTACATGTTTCAATGTTACTTTGAACAAAGGGCTAAAAAATGTGATCTCTTGTCTCAGCAAACATTCCTGCCAGGGAACATATTTGCTAGATTGTTGGCGAAAGCAAGATCTGAAGGGATGTGAACTCACTCCAGGGTAATTTTGTTTACACATTTCAAATACATGATTGCAAATAATTTTGCTTTCTGCTCCCTGTGCCCCAGTGTAAGCTGTGCACTAACCAGGGGAAAGATTTTTGTACCAGACTCAGACAAAACTTAACCTCTGTCTTAGCATGAGCTGAAGAATTGGACTCATTCAGCCTGAGGTTGGGAAGACGAGGCCTTTTGCCCATGGAAAATGGGACTTTTGCAGTGGTATCATAATGTTCAGGACTCAGTGATAGTTTGAAATCATAGAATCATAGAATCGATTGGTTTGGAAAAGCCCTCCGAGATGATCAAGTCCAACCCTTGGTCCAACTCCAGTCCCTTTACTAGATCACGGCACTCAGTGCCACGGCCAAGCTCAGGTTAAAAACCTCCAGGGATGGGGAATCCACCCCCTCTCTGGGCAGCCCATTCCAATCCCTGAGCACTCTCTGGAAAGAATTTTTTTCTGCTCTCCAACTTCAATTTCCCCTGGCAGAGCTTGAGCCCCCCGTGCCCCCTTGTCCTATTGCTGAGTGCCTGGGAGAAGAGACCAGCAGCTCCCAGTGCAGGTTCTGGGGGAGCCTTTGGTCAGCTGCAGTTGCCATGGTGCTGCACTGGTTCAGCCCTTCCCTGGGGATGGACATTGTGTGTGACAGATCTCCAACCATGAGGTGCCAGGGGGATGTCACAGGGAGAGAGAGAGAGACAAGAAAGGTAAGACAGGCAAGCCACAGTTTCCAAGAAATATTGTGGTCACCTTGCCATCTGCAAATAATTTTTAGAGGGCAACACTGTAATATTTTCATAAAACAGCACAGTGCAAACTATCCCAGCTGCACTTTTCCTGTTCAAGCCTCCTGCAATGGCAAGCTTGTGATCACACCTACCTTTTAATAGCACTGTGTTAATTACTGTGGCATCCTAAGCCGTTGATCACCAAATGTGGCCAATTTTGGCCATTGCAGGTCTTTTCCCATTAAAAGGGAACTTTCACCCTAATTAAGTGACTGTTGCAACATTAAAAAACCAAATCCCTCAATGAGATGAAATACACAGCTGGAAGGGGTAGAAATAGCACTGGCAGAGGAGAGGCTGGAATAAGGACTTGTCAGGGGGAAGGTGTTGAGATCCAGGGTGTGATGGTGGAGGGTGGAACTGCTCCATCTCCCAGCTGCAGCAGCTGAAGATGAGGTAAAGGGAGCTTATGTCAGAAATGTCTAGACAAGGTGGGAAACTCATTACAGGTATTGGGGAGGAAAAAAAAAAGAAAGGGAGAAGAAAAGAGAAACAAAGAAGCCAGTAGATTGCATGATTATATGCTGCCTAAGGGAGACAGGTTGAGATTATATAATTCTCCAGGAAACTCTACATGAAACAATTATATGTTCAATTGGGTGCACTATGTTAGAGGTTTTTAAATTAAAAAAAAAAGAGGTTGAACACTCAAAGTGTGGAGGAGGATAGTGAAGTGCTGAGCTGAAAATCTTTTTTTAAATCTTTATATGTACTGCATAGTGGGGGAGAAAGAGACAGCAGAGAAAAGGATGCATTTGACAAACGTCAGAGATATCAACAGCCCCAGTGACAATTTTAAGGAAATTAAATGGAAATTAAAGGGAAGCATTTTAGAGCAGAAGTCCCAAAGGCACTTAAAAATGTTGAACATGAGAAAAGCTCAGTGTCTGCCAGCAGTGGGGGATCAGCTCCTTCCATGACGAGCATGTGACACTCAGAGCCAGGCCTGTGTCAGCTCTGAGACAGCAGGACTCAACCTGATGCACATCAATAGCTGTGCCAGAGCATAGGAGACCCTCCAGGACTGACAACTCCTTTCAGCATGCAAAAGCTCTGAAATCCCAGTGTCTTGTAGTGAAAAGAGAAAGAATTGGGATGCCTTGACTTCTCTATTTCAGCTTTTCATTGTCTTGCAAGGCCATGTAATGCAGCGTTGGGTGTGCCCAGTGGTCTTCCACAAAAAATCAGCTGTCACTTGGCTGTCATCCCTTAGCCAGGTGGCCTCTCTTTGCCCTGGGTATTTCAGTCTCTGCCCATCTCATGGGTATTTTCATCCTTTTGGGTTCTGCCACAGCAGTGAGACAAGTAGGCATGATATGACACCTTTGGAATACCACTGTGTATGTGGTCCAGAAAATCATAGAATCACAGAATGGATTGGGTTGGAAAAGACCCAATCAAGTCCAACCCTTGGTCCAGCTCCAGTCCCTTTACCAGATCATGGCATTCAGTGCCATGGCCAAGCTCACTTTAAAAACCTCCAGGGATGGGGAATCCACCCCCTCTCTGGGCAGCCCATTCCAATGCCTGAGCACTCTCTCTGCAAAGAAGTTTTTTCTGCTCTCCAACTTCAATTTCCCCTGGCAGAGCTTGAGCCCCCCGTGCCCCCTTGTCCTATTGCTGAGTGCCTGGGAGAAAAGACCAACCCCCACCTGGCCACAGCTTCCCTTCAGGTAGTTCCAGACAGTGCTGAGGTCACCTCTCAGCCTCCTCTTCTCCAGCACAAACACCCCCAGCTCCCTCAGCCTCTCCCCACAGCACTTGTGCTCCACTCCCTTCTCCAGCCTCGTTGCTCTTCTCTGGCCCCGCTCCAGCCCCTCAATCTCTTGCCTCAACTCAGGGGCCCAGAACTGAACACAACACTCAAGGTGTGGCCTCCCCAAGGCAGAGGCCAGGGGAAGGCTCACTGCCCTGGGCCTGCTGGCCACGCTAGTTTGGATCCAGGCCAGGATCCCATTGGCCTTCTTGGCCACCTGGGCACACTGGTGGCTCCTGTTGAGTTGTATGGAATGCACTTGGCCTGCTGCTGCATCAGACTATGGAAGGTGCCTCGGGTGGCTGAGCTGTGGAAGCAGCCAATGCCACTGGTTATAGAAGGGACTGGAAGCTTTAGAGAAGGAATGCAGCCTCCTGCATTCATAGGTTTTGTTGTTTAGATTTCTTCTGCACCCCAAATACACTCCCTATTCCTACAGCAGATCAACAAGAGTAGAAAGTGGACTGTTGTTTTCTGTAGCATCAATTTCTGTTTGAGCTTTGTGGAGCAAACTTCTCAGAGGTGAAGGGCAGTAGGAAATGCTTGTGTGCATGGATGCATCTGCTGCAAGGGGTAGGGATGCCCAGCAGCATCATAGCACTGTGCTAATAATGCGGGGTGGGATGCCTTGGGCTGGCAGGAGGTTGTTGGAATGGCTGGATATTGGTGTCCCGACTGCAGAGGAATCCTGCTTGTCTGCTGGCTGTTCATGACATGGGAAGGATTGATTCCTGAGATGTCCTCTAGGGCTGGGGGGAAGTCAGACCTGGAGTGGTTTAAGCTGCCTTTTTTCCCCTGTAAGGCTGTTGAACAACACACTGTGCAAGCAATGACTTATTAAGGAGAGATTATTAGAACACATTTCAAAAATAGCAGAAAATTGAGACTATTTGGATTTTAATGACCAAGTTTGTAGGACCTGATCCCTCTTCAGGCTATGGTGGAAGAACACAGCCATCCCATTCCCCCACCAATGAGGCAGGTCCAGCATGGTACCCACCAGGCTCTTGTCATAGAGGTGTCATCTCCTGGGTCCCACAGAGCTGCACCAGAGCCAAGCTGTGGCCTCAGTGGGGGTGCTGCTGCTTTATGGAGCCAAAGCTGCCAGACTAAGTGTTCAACAGTGAGAAATCAGAATAGATTGCTCCCCAACAGCATCCTGCTTAACATAATCCTGTCTGCCTTGGTTTGGGGAGGGAACAGCACGATGTCAGGGCTGTGTGGGCTGGGGAGCAGGGGCAGTGCAGTTCCAGGGTGAAGCTCAGCCTTGCTGTCCTTACCTGTCTGGAGTTCACTTCTTGTTTCTCCTGAAACTCACTGAGAAGAGCTCTTGTTCCCTGTGGTCCTCACACCTTCCGCTTGAGTCTGAAGAGCACCCTTCTGCCTCTCCAGCAGGTTGGGCACTGCTAGACTGACACCTTTTGAAGCCACTTCATCCCTCACCGAGGCTGTGGCTGTCCATGGGGTCACCTCAGCAGTCCTGTTGAACTTTGTGCTTCTGGGTAGCTTTTGTTGGAAGGATCTGAGCTTGCTGTCTGAGCCAAGTGCATGAATGAGTTGAATAGGCTGCTCTAACTCACATCAGACATGTCCTCCTGCTTTGTCTGGGAAGGACACTGTGGGCTGGCTTACCAACCCCAGCTCCAACCTCTCTGCTGGGAGGGGAATCCATGTGAAGGGAATGTGGCACTATTTTCTTTTCACTAGAAATATTTTATCCAGTCCAGCACAGTAAACTAGAGTCTTTTTGTGTGGCAGAAGCCCACAGCCCTGTTACAGGCCACAGAACAGGCCTTTGGAGCCAAAACAGCTGAAGGTGGAGGTGGGTAACTTGGAAGAGTCATAAATTGTCTCAGTACAGAGCAGCTTGGGCATTACCAAGGAGTTTCTGCATCCTGATGTTTCTCCTGAAGATGGTATGAGGTCTCCAAAGTGGATGCTGAGATGTGGTGCCCACTTAGTTAATGGTGCAGGAGGGCAACAGGAAAGGTTTGGCCTTTAAAAAGGTGGTCAGGCAGTGTCTGAGGAATCACTTTGAGTGTTTTCTTCCCCAGGTACAGATGCTGAGACTGGAGACACAGAGTTACATAAAGCAAATCTTGAAAGGCTTTCTCAGACTTTGTAAACCAGGCAGGGCCACATAGAACTGCTCACTGACTCTGATGAGAGAGAGCTTTGAGCTCAATTTAAATGTCAATAGGAAGTCTCATTTTCTAGCTTGGTGGCATCTCATGGGGGTGATTTGAATAGTGCACTGCTCCCAGTCAGGCATCAGATGTCTCTAATGAGAAGATAAACTGGTTTTTGCAAAGTGAGCTACTGGTGATGATATTTGTTATAGAGCACGTCCATGGGGGCAAAATCAATCTGCTACACATGATAGAACAAGTTTATGTTTAGCCTTGATAAACCATTAGCCTTTAACATCAGAGATCTGATCCAAACCCATCAGAAAGCAACAGAAGCGTCCCAGGAATTTGTGTGGGCAGCAGACCTGGCTCCCTTGAACATAGGCTGGGACAAATATTGGCCCAAGCACCCCTGGTGGTGAAAGGCGGACAGTGCTGTGTATCTGGGCTTTGCAAAGGCCTCTGCTGTGCAGAGGGATCTCTTCTGTAGCTGGGAAGTCCTTGCAGGCTGCCTTGGATAATGAGTTCAGTCCACCTGAGCAACTTTGTCACCCTGTGTCAGTAGTTTTTGTGAGATGGGACATCTGGCTTCGGTGTTTGGTGTCCCTGTCACCGAGGGTTGGATGTAGATTGAACAAAAAGGATGAAAGTTCTTCTACAAAGAGCTGTAAAATGTGTGATCCTGTTGTCTCCTCCAAGTACTGCTGAGCTCCATCCACTGCACCTGCCCAGGTCCCTGATAGGTCCTGGAGCCATGACCCCTTCCTGGCTGACTAATCAGATGGGAGTATGGAAGGGATTTCTCCACCCAGATGACTTTCTTCCAGTGGTTTTCTGCAGTCTTGGTCTCCCATGGCAGCTTAGGTTTAAACACCTGGTGCTGAAGGTCATGGGGAAATGTTTCCCATCCAGTCACATTATGGTGTTTGTCTTAAATGTCCTTATAAAGTGTTCTGTTAAGACTTCAAGCCTGAGGTAATAGCTGTAAGCCACATTTATTTCCAAGTAATGACTTGGTGCTGATGTTTTGGTCATCAATAACCTTTTTGATTTTAAGCCTTAGCAATATGATAGCTCAGATCCCTGGTATCTTGTTGACTGTGCTCTGTCCTCTGAGCTCCCTGTTGGAGCTGCTGTCACGGTAGGCTCAGCTCAGCTCAGAGTGCTGCTGGCTCTCTAAGAACTGGAGCTGGGTGCTCATGTTTGGCAGAGGCATAGCCTGTTTCTAAAATTGTCTCCAAGATAGTTTTGCATGGGTTTGTGTCTCTCAGATGGACAAGCTGGGTGGTATTTTATATGGTGTCATTGTTTGTTTAGCTAATGAAGTAGGAAAAAACACAGAGCTGAGATCCTTGGCTCTATGAAACAGCTGTCAACAAGCAGCCCTGAGAGAGCAGATCAGCAGGGACCAAGCAGCCAGAGCACTGAACTGGGGCTCCGAGGGAGGGGTTTGATTCCTGACTCAATGCAGTCCTGGATGAAATGCAGAAAAAGATGCTCAGACCAAGCAGAGCAGGGAGATTTTGGGAACTGTGTGCTTTTGCTGCTTCTCTCCCAGGGAGCAGCAGCTGCAGCAGTGCATGGTGGAGACCAGCTTTTTTCCTCCACTGCCCACCTGGGCTGAAGGTGACCCTTTTCTGCAAACATTGAGTCATCCTTCTGGAAGAGTTTGCCCACAGAAGGGCAAATTCCATCCCTCATACCTTGTTGCCCTACCATGTAATGTGGGGCAGTTCCTTTAGCTGCTTTTTATCTGGTGCTGAGGAGGCTGGAGAGCAGCTCCTGCCTGGACAGGCTCTGCTGGAGAGCAGAAAGCACGGGGGAAACAATAAAATATCTTCCTGCATCCCCCCTTTAGTTTGCCATTTTGACTTCAGATGCAAACTGCCATCATTGCCACATGGAGCAGCCACATGAAAAGCACCACTAAACAGTTCTCTAAATTTCTCAACAAGAAACACAGCAGCTAAATATATTTAATCTGTGGGTATTGTTCATCTTGGCTTTAATTTCCTGTTCTCAAAAGGTTTAGGAATTTAAACGCATGAATCATTACTGGAGCTGTTAATGCTTGGAGCCTTTTTCAGAAATGGAGATAAAGGAACTGATATTAATACCAGCTTAGCACAAATTCAGCCAGAACAATTCCGTGAGAAGTTCCTGCCATCCCAGAGATACCGCTCGGTTTCTAACCGTGACAAAAGCTGCTAAGAAGTGGGTGGGTGGATGACATCATTCT
This sequence comes from Sakesphorus luctuosus, assembly GCA_013396695.1. Classification (NCBI taxonomy): domain Eukaryota; kingdom Metazoa; phylum Chordata; class Aves; order Passeriformes; family Thamnophilidae; genus Sakesphorus; species Sakesphorus luctuosus. Next base: position 43,548 of record VWZD01011007.1, read on the forward strand.
CCCCCAGGTAAACAGGATGCTTCCATTTAAAAATGTCTCTCTGGCAGGTTATGGGCTGCATCATCCCTGTCAGAACAACTCTAGAGCATTGTACTGTTCCTCTGTTCCTAAAATTGCAGCACCTATTGAAGCAGGGATTCTTTCAGAGTTTAGTCATGAGATTTCTCTGGCACTGGGGGTCATGCACTTGCTCATGTTGAATAGAAGATTGGAAGAAAACTTTGCTTAGTTCCATCTCACTGGGCTGTCAGGTGGCTGCTTTTATACTTGCAGGATGTGAGCATCCTCCCAAAGTCCTGACCTGAACAGGCTCCCAGATTCATCAGAAGCAAGATCTGGCCATAAGATGCCTCAGTGAAGGATGTGACTTCCATTTCTCTGCAGATGGAACAGGATTTATGATAAAACAGGTTATTCATCCTCTTTCATTCTCCTAGTTTGTCTGCAAGATCATGCCAGACTTCCTTTGAATCCTCTGGGCTTGAATCCTGAAGGTCAAAACAGGAAATCCAGGAGAATTTATGGAAAGGTCCTAACTAATGATTTTAGTCAATAGTGAAGCAAAAACTATGTGGGGACTGTTTCTTATTTTTGATTTGGCTTTAGTTCTGGAATGTCATAGAAATAGAGAATTATTCAGGTGGGAAGTGACTTCTAGAGGTCTTTTAGTCCAATGCCCTGTTCACAGCAGGGCCCACTGCAAGCTTGATAGTGTTGATAGATGCAAGTGTACAGCTTCATTCATGCAAGTGTACTGCTTCATTCTTTTTGGAAGGATTTGTACCTTTGGGTAACTCAGAAGCAGAGAAAACTCCAAGGCAGCTGCAGGAAAACATTTGGAAGGAACAAGCTTGAAACTTGGTTTGAGGCTTGCTCTAATGATTGCTGGTTTTAGGATGGAAGAGAAATGGCCTGGCTCGTAGCATCTCCCTCCTCTGCTTCTCACAGCAAAGGGAAGGCCCTGGTGTAGAAGAGGTGGCCCTACTTCATCTTGCTCCCTGCACTGGGTGTGTGCTGGAGAGCTGCTGCTAGCTGGGATGGAGGGTTGCTTTCTCTGCATTCCTGCTGTGACCTGAGTCCTTGCTGTCCAGGACAGCAAGGATGGTGGGATGTGGAAGGAAGGATGGGGATAAGGAAGGGGCATGAAGCACAGCAGTGTCATGGCAGCTGAGGAACATGCTGGGTTGCAAAGGGACTGCATGTCCAGCCACGCTGCACCAAGTCACTCCATTGTGCTAATGCTGGTGGAGCTGCAGCAGGTTTGTGCCAAGTGAAATCACTACCCTGTTTGGAAAGAATGGTGCTATTTGCTTATATTTATGAAAATATAGGCAAAATCTAATGAGAAAATGAGGTATTCCTACAAACCCAGCTGTAATTTACTTTTCTCTCCTCTAAAGCTGTCTTTAAAATTAGAAACCTACAAAGCCGAATTCTAAGAAATGCATCCCCTGAGAGCTGCAGCTTCTAGTACCAAAAATGGGGTCTGAGTCGGAGTCTCTGAGGGTGTTCCATGTCATCCTTTCAGCAAGGGACCTGTGAGCCCATTCTGGGCAGTTTGGGTTCCCTCTGAGCTCCAGCAGCAGAGCCCCGGGTCATGTTTGCTGCCCATGAGCTGCTTGTAAGGAAAAGGCCTCTGTCCCCGTCTCACCTCTGTTCTCCTTCATCAATGAGCTCGAGTCTCTCAGGCTGCAGGCCGTGGCCATGTCTCTTTCTTTCACAGAGTGCTCTGGAGCTGCTCCTGCAACAAGCACACTCAGAGCCAGAAAGCATCGGGCTCGGTCGGAGCCTCTGGGGCTGCCTCTCCGTCTGTTTGTTTAATGACGCACATCTCCGACTTCGCACCCTCAGGACAATAATCCACTCTGATGTTCAGCCCAGCCAGCTATTCTTCTGAGACAAGACTGTGGCTGGTGCACTGTAGGCCAGAGAAGGCTTAAAATCCTTTTTCTGAGTTGCTTTGTGGCTCAGAATATTGCTCTGAAGTCTACAGGGCACACTGAAAGCTTGCTCAGGTTGGCTTGCTTGTCTTCTGTTGGTGGAATGGATAAGCCTCAAAATCCTGATAAACTTACCAGTGAGGAGGACACCAGCTTGAAGTATGGGAGCTGAGGACTTTGATCCAGCTCCCACCTTTGCTGAGGTGTCTTTCCCCCCTCGCTTCTGGCATAGCATGAATGGTTCAGATTGTTTGGGGTAGGACAGAAGAATAAACATTTGCAGTGCTGTTGTCGTTCTGTAAAGCTGGATGTGGATTTGCAGTGATTGGGTTGGCAGTAGTGCTGATTTTTAAAAACTTATTGTGGGGTTTTGTGAAGCAGTGAGGGATAAGTGACTTGGTGTCACTCACAATCCAGAACCACCAGGATCAGGAAATATCTGTGGTCAAATGTACCTGCCAGGGTGGTGTTGGAGCTGCCCTGAGTCCTGTGAACAATGAGAGGGAAGGAGGAAAAAGGAGCAAATAAAAACAAACCATCACTGAAAGGGAAGACCAGCTTGAGATAAGCACTTTGTCACAGGTGCTTTGAGGAGCTGATACCTGTGATAGAGAGGGAAGCAGATGAGCACAGGGAGTGCAGTGATGCTAAGTGATATCTGAAGGAATTTGGTCTCTGAAATCACCATGTGAGGTTGCCAAAGCTTCAGGGAAGGGAGACTTGGATAAAGTGCTGGTTTAAAAATACTTTAATTGCTTAGTTCCCATGGCCTTTTGTGTGGAAAGTGTTGTGGCTCCTCTCTATACAGACACTCAGGTGCTGGAAGGGAAGATGGCAGGGACCCTAACCATGTTCTCTTGGGGATGCCCAGGTCGTAGTAGTCCAAGTGAAGTATCCCCCAAGAAAAGAAGAACATCCAGGGATGTGCTTTGGGTTTAGTGCCCTATTAAATAAGGGAAACATGCTTCTGGGATCAAATAAGGAAATTATTCATCTTTTCCATAATCCATTACTAGGTCTTCCCTTCTGTTTTGAAGGTGGAGATCATATGCCGTAATTCCAGCATGTTGGACTTCATAGTGTGTTTCACAGGTAGACCAAAGAGTTTACCCAACTCATCTGGTTCTGTGCACGAGGCCCTGCACAAACAGAGGTTCTGTTCTGCCATGTGCAGTCCAGGCCCAGGGCACTGAGCAAGACTTTCTGAAGCAGGCAATAGGACCTTTAGGTTTCTGCAAGCTCCATGTGGTCTTGACTCACCAGGGAGCCAGGAGAAGGTGCTTCAGTGGCCTTAGAGAACTAGGGCTGTGAATGGCAGGGGGAGCTGCTCTACCTACTCTGCCATTGAGAAACTTGGACCAGCCAAACACCCACATTTGAACATCTGCAGTGGCTGTCAAAGACAATGCCAGGCTGGATGAAGTGCAAGCCCTGAATTACAGACAGATGGAGCAGGGGAAGAGGGATCTGTGGGTCAGAGGAAAGCATCAGCTGATGAGTGCAGGCAGCTCTCTCCAGGGTGAAGGAGCAGGAGCAATTTCCTTTCCAGAGCCAGCCGTTACTCAGTGTGGTGCTGAGCACAGTGGGTACTGCTCATGCAAAGTCACCAGCAGTGCATTAACAAAAGCTCTGATGAGGAAAGGAGCAGGATTATCATTCACCAAGGAACTGTAGCTCTGCCAAAAGAGCCACGTATGAAAACCACAGATGGCAGCACGTGTCTGCAGGCACCCACCCGTGGCACTGCGAGCTGTGTGCCCAGGGCAGCCTGGCCTGCTGGGGTCTGGTGGCCCTACAGGCTTTGGTACATAGTGTTCTTGATTTGTTTGAGTCAAGGAGCTTGATTTCAGTGAAACAAGGTCAAATCCTCCTAAAACGGGGAGTTGAAAGTGATTTTTGAATGCTTCGGTTGATTCCATTGAGTGAGATCTGGGGGCTTGAACATTTTAAAGTGCTTGCATTTAGAGCATCCTTAACGGATGGTGAAAGTCAGGTGACTGAGGTCTATCCCCATCGTACATTTGTGAAGGGACCTCATAGCTCTAGAGAAAGCAGGACAGTGCTCACTTGCAATGCCTTTGGAGTGGGAAGGACTATGAATGGGTGGGAGCCCTTCTGTTTCCATAGCACAGCATCTTAGGGAGGTTATCCACCAACAGGCTGTGCCTTTCAATTTCCTTCATTTGCATCTTGATAATAATGGAACAAGGCAGTTTTTCTCCATTATAAAAATCTCCCCCTGCTCCGCCTTAATCAGAGGTGTTCAGGAAATCTTGCTCTTTCCCCTCCTCTCCCCTTGCTCCCCCAAAGTGCTTTTCTTCTCCCCAAAGGCAGCATGTCAGGTCTTTCTCTCGCCCCAGCAGATGGATTTGGAGGATTATACGTACTCAGGGTTATTGCTGCTACCTGCTATTTTAGCAGGAAAAGCCCCCGCGCGAAGGAGAGAACAAAGCCCGAGGATTCCCGAGGTCTCCATTGATGCAGAAGGCGCCGAGCGGAGCGTGAAAGAGATAACAGAAGCGCAGCAAGATCCTCCTCCCTCCCTCCCTCCCCAGCTCCCTCCGCCTTCCTCGCCCTCCGATTCAAGGAGCAGAGGCTGGTTTGTGAATGAGGAGCCGAGACTCGTTCAGACGGAACAAATAACCAATAAAGGCGCACAATAGCGGCTGCTGCGAGCCGGAGTCAGCAAGGCAAAGGCAGAGGTTCTCAGAAGGGGCTTATTTCCTGAGGAGTCATTGGTGCGTGGCAGATGGAAGGAACTAATAAAATATTATGGACTCGCAGAGCTTTGATCTTCCTGCTTTTTTCACTTTCCCCCTTCTTCCCAAGGGTACAGGCTGTGATATCGAAGTGAATAGGGTGGAAATCTCATTTGGAAAAGGCTGCCCTGGGAGAGTGGCTCGTGGAGAGAATTCAGGAGCCCTGATCCAGCACTCGGTTCTGGTGTGGGCTGCATTTTAGCTGCAGTGGGGGTTTGTAGCCTTTGCAGACCTATGTCCCTTCCCATTCTCTTGATGCCAGTGTGTCTTCAGCCTTCTTGCAGCTCTGCTGGAGCAGGGGTGGTGTGAGAACAGCCATTTTGCAGCCTTGCACTAATTTTGCAGATTCTGGCTATATGCAAGAGAGACTGTATGCATTTTTGGGGCCAATGCACTCTCCTGATTTCTGTTCCAACTGCTGCAGCTCGCAGGGACCCAGCAGCCTTGAGCTGGGGCCCTCAGCAGCCAGCAGCTTTTAATCTAATTTTCTTACTGTGACTAATCTGTAGGGTGAATAGGTTTGGGGTTTGTCTCTGTGGCTGTGAAGCAGAGAAATTTGTTTTCTTTCTGGAGAAGTCACTGTGGTAAGAGCCCCAGCCCTGGGGCTTGAATGGATAGCACAAGTTTTAGCTGCGTGCAGAGCTGCTTCCCTGGACAGTGAGAGCTCTCCTTGATCTCAGGTTGTCTCTCTGCTGTTGTCTGTCAGTCTGGCTGTCCGCACAGAGGGCTAGCCAGTCACTGAGGGCTTTATCACTGCATAGAATTGAACTGTATTTTTTATTCTCCCCTTAACGAGGGATGTTTGTAAGTACCTCTTGAAAATGCTTTCTTTAAGTTATCTGGTCTGACCTTGTTCAGAACTACTTCAGGGCCCCTCAGTTGAGGAAAGAGATTGAGGGGCTGGAGNTGGATTCCCCATCCCTGGAGGTTTTTAACCTGAGCTTGGCCGTGGCACTGAGTGCCATGATCTGGTAAAGGGACTGGAGTTGGCCCAAGGGTTGGACTTGATGGTCTCGGAGGTCTTTTCCAACCCAATCCATTCTATGATTCTTTCCCAAGCTCCTACCATCCCCCCTAGCCTCCTCTAAGCTGTGATCCCTGCTCCACCTCAGCATGGCAGCCCTGTCACAGTCAGCACTTGGTGCTGCCCAGTGGCTGTTCCACATCTCAGTCTCTGATGGATCTCCCAGGCTTGGTAGCGCCAGCTTCTGCCTTGGCCCCTGCTGCCAGTGGAGGTACCAACCTGCCTCCCTGGTGCATCCATGACTCCCTGTTGTTTGCTACTTGTTGTAGTGCTCGTTACAACCTGTGGAAATGGGTGCTCTGTCCCTGGAGTTAATAACACTGTGAGGGTCTTGCACCACCAGCCCCTGGAGGTTTTTTGTCTCATAAAAGTTTGAAATCTTGTTAAGGGCAATGTTGCCCCTTCCTTGGGGATGTGTTGAAGCTCCATGTTTTAACTCCTGGAGCAGAGGTGGGAAGGGGAGGGGTCCCCTATAGGTGGGGGGAAACTCCCCACAGCCTTGTGTTCAGCTTTTATTTTCTTTTCTTTAGTGCAGTGTAGGAGGGTTACCTCACTTTGTTAAAGAAACACGAGATGCTTCCAGTTTGGGTTTGTCTTGTCCAAATCAAAATGTATATGGCTTCTTACCAAGAAGTAATGGTGCAGAGCTGCATCCAGACAAAACCTGAGTCTGTTAGCACAAATGGGAAGTCTGGGGAAATCATACAAGTGTCATGACTTTCATTTGAAGATTGTCACAGAACTGTGGGGCTACAAACAGATAAGAGGAAAGGATTTGGTTAGTGTCAGGGTATAACACTGCAAGTCAGGAGCCCCATGAGGCCCTTCTGTTCCAGATACCATTTTACTTTTTTTGTCCATGAATTATTGCATTCCGTGACAGGTCCCATGGGAACTTAATCACAATAGCTGGGGGGCTCTGGATTAGGGTGCAACAGCAAATCTGCAGATGTGCAGCTACAGAGTCGCTTCCAGCTGTGTTACAGATCTTGCTTGCCTGGCTTGATTTTAGCAGAAAGCTAAAGTTGTTTTCTAACCACTTGTTCCCTTTGCTGGGCAGAGGGGAGGGAAGGAGAGGTTGGATTCTGCCTCAAGGTGGGTGTAGAAATAGTGTCCCTGGCCAGAAAGAGCAGACCCCAATGGATGCAGGTGATAACCTGGGCAGGGAGATGCCTGTGGGAGTCAGGACTGGGTTTTTTATTTGGTGTGTGTAGTTTAACACTGAGAAAACTGGCAAATTATGAGTTAAAATGACTCTTCTGCCCTTTAAATTTAAGAGCAAACTAGTGAGGGAGGCCTGTACAGATTGAAGGCTTAAAATAATATCTTGAGGTTTGTTGTTTTTTTTTTTAAACTTGGTTTGCCAAAAACTCTTACTAAGGCTTTTTGTGCTGATCTTGGACAAGAAAACATTGCAAAATACCACATTCTCCTTGGATGATAACATTGTTTCCTGCCCTGCTCTAATACCAGCCATGCTGTCCTTTTGCCTCAATTCCTGGGATTGCTTTACTCAAATGTTTGTGTTCTCCACTGGGCTGGACTCTGACACTTCCTACTGCTTTGGGAGGACTGGCTGAAGCTGCTCCAAGCCTAGAGGCAGCACAGCCCAAATCCTTGCTTGCTCCTCTGGATCCAAACCTGTGTTCCCAGCTGATATTCCTGACAAGATCCCACCCCTTCACCTCCAGAGAGCCAGGAGGGATGTATAAATCCAGCCAACTGGATTTGTAATTGCCACATGGAAGTGACAAGATAAGTGCCAAAGCTGCATCCCTCAGCTATCCCCCAGGAGCATCCCTGAGCTCTGGAGTTCAGCTCCTCACAGATAACACGGTTCCTTCTGCAGGCAGATGGGTTTGGATTTCAGAATGGCCTGATCTGACACTGGTAGCTGGTTGTGTTTGGAGCAGATGTATCTGCCTGCAGTCCTGCTTTAGCTGTTTGCCCCATCCTTCAAACAGATGCCTGATTTCTTGCCTTTGTTTCCACCACAGTATTTAATTTAAAAGGACAAGAGCCAAACTCAAGCAGGCAGGTTTGCAGTAAGCTCTGTGGGGAGGGTATTTTGCATGGAAGAAAAGCCTGTGGCAGACAGAAGGGCAGTGTCTCCATGTCCCACATGGACCTCAGCCCAGCTTTCCCAGTGCCTTATGGTGCAGTAAACCAGCATCTCCTCTTAGCAGAGCAGGCAATAACAGGACCAGGAGCTGGTCTGACTGCAGCCATTGGCAGGGCCAAAACCTGCCCAGCTCCTGTGTCTGGGCTGGGAGAGTTTCCTCCTTGCACGTTTCTGTCACATGGTGCACATCATCTCTTTGTGGTGTTCGCTGCCTCGTCTGCTCCAGAAACTGCACAGAGGGAAAGCTCTTGGCCAATATCAGGGTGAATTTTCCAGACTATTCCCACTGGGGTTTCATTGCTTGCAACCTTTAGTGTGTTTTTTTCTTTTCCTTCTTAAACCTAGGCCTCTGTAACCTTAATTAGCTGACTGTGGATATAAGTTTGTTCGATACATGACAGTTTTGATGGGGAAATATAAGCAATGGAGGTGGTTAGTAGAGGTGCTCAGGGTTAGTGGTTTTGGTCTGTGGAAAAAGTTCAAGGATTAGTGTCTTTTTTTCCTGTCTTTCTTTTTCCTGAATCTGGATACAAACTCAAAATTTCCCCCTAGAAACCTCACACAGCAACAACCAAATCAGAAGTTGCAGGTCCCACCCCCCTCATCCTCATTTTAAACAGGATCCTTAATTCTATTTATAACCTATATTTAAACAAAGATTTTTATAAATATCCCAAAATATTCCTGGTGACTCATTACTTTAAAAATGTCAAAATAGGAATTTCAAAGCTTTTCTTTTTTCCCCCATTCATTGTTTAACAAAAGTATTTCGGTGCATTTGTTGAATCATGGATTTGTTTAAAGGCAGAGATGTCTTTGCATACCTGTCTTTGCTGGCACAGCCACAGCAGGTTCTGGGGATGGTTCAGTGGGAGACTCCCAGCAGTCTGTGTGACCTGGCTGGTTGCCATCTACCCCTGACCTGGACAAAGGCAGCCAAGTTCCTGTGTCCACTCAGGGATGGTCATTCTGCTGCTTTGTAACCTGGTGCAGAGCTGAGCAGGCAGGACAGCAGCCAGTGCAACTGGGCAGGGTTGTGTGTGCATTGCTGGGGCTTGTCTTACCCTGAAAAGGCAGCCAAGAAGAGATGGAGCAGGGGACTGAAAGCCTTGTCTGTGGCCATGACCTTGGTCTGAGCTGAGGGGAATAACTGAGTGAACTGAGCAAAGGTGCAGAGCTGCACTGGCCTCCTCCCACCTCTGCCCAGTGGATGTCACTCCTGTTGGAGTGTAGCAGATGGTTCTCTCCAGGACTTTGCTGCTTCTTTGCTGCTGCTTGGCTGGAATTAGCACCAGATTCCCATCTTGGAGAGAGGGGAGCCAAGAGTAAGCAGGCTCATACCTGCTCACACCAGTGTCCTGCTAGCTGGACTGGCAAGGGGCTTCCCACCCTGCCTTGCTCTCTGCATAACCCCTGCCTTTACCTTGCTCTGGTGTGACCAGTGTGGAAAGGATGAGAGATATTTCTGAAGCTACTCCAAAATAACAGATGTTCCCAGCAGTGGGAATCTCCTCTACCCTGCGTGGGAGCAGCATTCACTACAACCTGAGCTCTGAGTTAGTGTTATGTCCTGCCTGTAATTTGCACAAGGAAATGGAGATAGTGGCAGCATGTGAGAAATGCAAGTAGATTTGGGTCTAAAATGAGAAATATTAGAGGGGTGATGTGTATGGGCAGATATTTATGCTGGGACATGCAGCATAGCCATGTTTGTCACCTTTAATTGTAAGATGTCCAACCCAAGTTCAGTGTGGCATATCCAAATCCTTGCTGGGGAGGGAAGCTGTGTCCCTGCTGTTTTGTAAGTAGGGAACCAAAGTGGAATGGCTCTGTTCTGTGTTCTTGTGCCACGATCTGGGGGCTGTGTCCTGGCAGGAGCATGGCGAGCATGCACAGGAGGGACAGAGTGCCCAGGAGGGTTCACCTCTCCCATTATGACTGAAAATGAAACTGTCTTATTCAGCCAAGGGTAAAACCAATAGGGGACTGTCCCCAGGGCTGCTTTTACTTCTCATGCAGTCTTTCCTGGTGTGTTTTTCTTGTGCTTCCTTCTCAAGGCTGGGAGGAACAGACACCCCTGAGGGCCAGGTGTCCCAAAGAACCACAGGTATCCATCAGCCTCAAGCCTCTTCCAGCCTGTTTCCATTTGCTGAGCTCTTGCTCAGTCTGCAGCCTCTCACATGAGTGGTTTGCAGATGCCTGATAGCGCCAGCTGTGGTGAAAGCTTCTCTGGGTGTGCAGGCAGACCCCTCACCAGGATGGGATTAATTTGCAGGGTATGTGGAGACTCCCTGTGGCACATTAAATGATCTGGAGATAGTTTTTCAAAAGATGAAGTGGGACCTTTATTATAAGGGAACCCAGGCCTGTGGGTTCCCATTCCAGAGGCCACACAGAAGGTAAGAAGTGAGTGGCTGCAGGATGTACTGCCAACAGACAGCTTCCTTCACTGCTTCCTCACCCCCTTTTCCACCAGTTTTTCCTTTCTTGCCTTTAACAGCCCTCCACAGTAGAGGTTTTGGGGCAGCCCAGAGAGGTTCTACTCCTTCATTTGCAGAACAAACCCTGTGGCTCCCTTGGAACACCCAGACTTTGTCCTGCAGGCCCTTTCCTATGCTGTTGGGAGCAGACCCTCTCTCCTGGCACGATGGCTGTCATGGGCCACTTCAACAAGCCTGGTGTGTCGTCTCCATGGGAACATCTGCCAAAAATCCAGTGCAGGTAGGAACCTGAATGAGAACAGATGAGCCTTGACAGAGAAATGAGATATCACAGGGTGCCTAAGAGCTGGCAAACATCAGCCTCTCTTTGCTGTGTCCTGTCTTTGTTTGATCCTATGCCTGGCTGATGAAGGGAAGAGACGCTGTGTTACTTTGCTGTGCAGGACGTGACAGAACACTTGGCTGGCCAGAAACTTCTCTGACACGCACATGAACTCAAGGAATTTGTCAATAAGCTCCCACCTGCCTTGGAGAGCAGTTCAGGACCAGCATCTGCTGAGAATCCTGATTATCCCTTTTCCCTGCCAAATATTTAGTGGTTGTCAGCTCAGCACAGGTTTGTCATATAAGACCCAGAGTCTGCCTGTGCTGATGCTGCTACAGATGAGTAGATGAAGACACAGTTACATTCTTATTCCCCACAATGGACATCCCTATGAATCCAATTTTGCTTTAGCTACCAAGGTGAAAGGCAGTGGATCGAGTGGACTTGAAGTGTGGGGACTCTGAGGAAAACCTGTGTGTCTTCTGGATGCTGAGGAGGCTGTGGTTTGGGATGAGGCTGCTTTTTTGGGTGTGTACATCAGAGGAAACCATCACTGTGTTCAGGTTTCAATGGCTCTTCATTAGTTTTGGTGGAAGGAAGGCAGGCAAGCTGCCCTTTGGAGCTGATCTCTCCAAAACTGAGCCAAGGTGCTGTTCAGGGAACTGTGATCCTGAGACTGCTCTTCTCTTCTGTGCCCAGAGAAAAGAGGCTTTCTCTTTCAATGGTAAGTAGCTTGTTTCCTACATAGGATCAAATAATACAAAAACCCACAGCATCACAATGCAGGGACTGTCGGGCTTTTTCCTCAGGTATAAGCACTTGTTTCAGTATTTGTTTTTAATTTCCCTACCTTCTTTCCTCTAAATCCTTCTAAAATGTATCAAATATCTCCTTGAATGGCACATTTCTGAGCATGATTCTTCCATTTCTTGTGTACAGCATTTTCTTCCAGGCTTTGTGAAGTCCTCTTTGTTAGAATGAAATGCAGAAGAGCCAGATGGTTTGGCCAGAGTCCAGTTACCTAAGAAACACACCACCAGGACCCTATCAGAAACTATTTCCTCTAAAGATCACGCTCGGCTTGCCTTGTTCTAATAACCAGCTTAAAAGTCAACATCAAGCTGTCAGTACCTATTTTTTCCTTCATAATTAATCCACAAAGTTCAGCCTGGAATCAATATAAATGACCTCATAGCTTTTTTTTTTCATCATTCCTCAAACAGTGTTTCTCCACATGACTTGTCCTTCAGAGGTGTGTTCAATGGTGACTCAATGATCTTGGAGGTCTTTTCTAACCTTAATAATTCTATAAGTCACATACTTTTTTCCGCTCAGTAATACTGCAGTGGGAGTTTCTATTGTCTCTTGCTCTCCCTGGCCCAAAGTGTTGGAGTTGTCTGTACACTTGGGGAAGCTGGAGGAGCTCTGACACCTCCCTGGTCTACAGTGGTTTTGGAGACCAAAAATTGTTGTTCCACAATTGTTCTGCCCTTTGAGAATGGATGGATAAGGGATGAGGAGTGCTGTTCAGCCTGTGTATCTGCTGTGTGCTGAGGTGCAGGTGTTTCTCTGTGTATGAGGTTGGGGACATGAAGCTGGAAGCAAACTGTATATTTATTTGCCAAAAGGACTGATGCCAGGGAGTTGCTGGGTCCCTGCTGGGAAGGGATGTGGGTGGACTTGGTCATTCACTTCCCTTCAGCATGTGAAGAGGGTTGGGTGGATCTCTCCAAGGCCATCCTGCTCTCAAAGATGGCATCAGCCACTTTGCTGCAAGAAGAAGATTCTTCTGCTGGGAAAAAGCTTTAATTTGTTCTTTTTTTTTTCCCCTAGAGTGTTTGAGTTAATGTTAGATTTTCAATCTGGATTCAGACTTGAATGAAAATCTGAGTTTCTCTTCAGCAGAAAATATAAAGGAACATTTGGTTTGATTCAGTGGAGGCATTCTTGCTTCAGTTCAAATTCCCATCTTGGAGAGAGAGGAGCCAAGAGTAAGCAGGCTCATACCTGCTCACACCAGTGTCCTGCTAGTTGGACTGCAAAGGGGCTTCCTACCCTGCCTTTTGTTGAAATAATTCACAGGTTTCTCTCAAGAGTCATTGGCTCATACATTAAGATTAGAATCACAGACTATTCTGAGTTGGAAGGGACCCACAAGGATCATCGAGTCCAACTCTCAAGTCAATGGCCCACACAGGGGATTGAACCCATGACCTTGGCATTATTACAACCAAGTTTTAACCAACTGAGCTAATCTCAGGGTTGTCTTTTGGATTGAAGTATTCTACATTTGAAACCAGTTTCTTTAGTATATTATTATTATTGATTAGAATATGTTTTCATGAAATTAAATAAAAATTGGGGAAAAAGTAAAACAATGTTGAGGCATCCACCCTCATCTCCAATGGGTATTGCTGAGGAAGAAAGACACTCCTGGTCCATGTGACAGGCAGAAATTTATCCCAGAGTCAGTACCTGTTGGGTTTCTTCTGACATGGAGGATATGATTTAGCAACTGCTCAGTATCCTGCTCCAAGCTGAGTGCTCTGGTACATTGACGTTTTTGGTAGTGAGATAAGAGCTGATTTTTCTTTCTGAACAAGGCTCTGATTGTGAGCTGTAAAGCTGGGTAGAACTCTGGTCCCATTGACTTTTGCAGTGTGACCTGGTTGCTGGCAGAGCCCTCACTCTCAGGCATCTTCCTCTCTTCAGAGTTTGGATGTTGCTGAGCCTTTTTTCTGTGTGTCCATCTGTGATTGCTGTTGCACAATCGCCTCGTTAAAGTCGCGTAGCAAAATAATCGGGCGAAATTGGACGCTTCCTTTGCAGATGGAAACTTTACTGTGCACTCGTGCCTTTGTGCTGAGGTTGGGCTCTCGGGTTCTGAAAGCCCTCCTTCTGCTGCTGCCTATGTGGGAGTTTCCCCTAAAGATGTGGAATGTTTGCTGCATACCAGGGGCAGGACATTATGCAGACACGAGGCTCGCAACACCTACAGTTTCTAAACCGCTTGTGGCCTGGGTGGATTTCCTTGTGCTGGATTCACATGGAAACACAAACACATGTGGCATTTGTGTTGCTTTTCTAGGAAATCACTGAGCACAGCCCTGTAAAATAATACTTCCTACTGTTGGATCCACTGTGTGAGGAGGAAGGTCCTGCCTTTGTATCCTGGGCTGTTGGACCCACATGCCAAGGCTCTTGAGTCATCCACGCCGAGTGTCTGGCTTTCCAGGAAGGCAAATCCCAGTTTGAGAACCTATCAGGGACCAAAGAGTGTCGTGGGAAATAATAAAAGAAAGGTCATCGAATGTTATCAGAACTTGAGGTTTCCAGTGGGGATCATGCCAGGAAATGCATGATTAGAAGTGGGAATAACTGTGTCGTGTCAAGGCAGTTGGAATAAAGCCAACAGGATATGAAGTGGCTTCAGCCTGCTCTGAGGAAGGTGAAGTGAGCTGGCAAGGCGTGGGAAGAGGGGAGTTTGGGGATCAAATGTGAGCAATAAATAGCTGGCACCTTGCTCTGTGTGTTCCATAGCACTGCACTCAGCTGCTCAGTCCTTTCTTGGGGGGTACAAAGGGATGGGGCAGCGCTCTTGACTCGTTGGTGCCAGGTGAATATCAGCACGTGCTGGTGTTCCCCAGAGCCTCCTGATCTGCACTTGGAATCTCTCAGGCTGGCACCCAGCAAGGTGTGGTGCTGTGTGGTCCTTGGGAAAGAGGTGTGTGATTGAGAACAGAAGTGGGAGGAAAAACTGTTGCTGCAGGGAGATATCCCTCTGTGCTTTCAGAGAGATGACCCTTTTGGCTTTCTGATGAGGGAGACATCTTCTTTTCCCCAATCAATACAGCTGAAAAACATGGCAATTGTCAGTGAAAGCAAAAGTCCTTTAATTTCCTTGGCACATATAGCAGGGACAAGAATGCTTCAACTCCGCATCCTACCCAAATTGTGATGTATCCTCAGTTGTTCTTTGGATAAATTGAGCAAAATGCATGTGCAGTACCAGCAGCTGCAGGACTCCACCCCAGGGATGGCTCTATTTCAGTGGTGAAATCACACTGGAATGTGCTTCTCGTCCAAACATTAACCCCACTTAACCTAAAAAAACCCCAAACAAACCACACCAAGTTTGTTCTGTTTGAGAACAATTTACTAGCCTCCTTTTCTGTAACAGAGGCACTTGAGTGTTCTGTTTATGTCCCTGGTGACCCACCATGGCTCTTTGTCAGAGAGCTAGAAGGCTTGGCCGTGTTATGTTCATATTGGTCTGGGGGAAAAGACATCCAAGTGGACAAGAGAGAGAGAATTGACTTCCTTTTTCAGAAGTCCACTTCTAAAAAGGTTACTGAAGGCATATACTTTGGGTGATTGACCCTTTGGTCATGCAAGCAGTCTGGTGTCTTTCATGGCCTGTGTCATGGTCTTTGCAACTTCAGCAGAGTTCTCCTAGTGGGGTCTCCTTTCCCTTGGTGTGTCCTCAGCCTCCTTTGCTTGATGTTCATTTTTAGCCTTGTATAACTTGAATTGGTGCATGCACAGAGATGCTTCTTCGCAGGAGCCCTGGAAATTCTGGCTCCTACTCAAACATCTTCCCACCTGAACTGGTTACAATGCTCTGCAGAGTTGGTACCTTGAGCAGAATTGCAGGTGTCACCTTTAGTGACGTCAGTGTGTTAATGACTTGTCCTGCAAGACTTTGGTAACGTTTTCATATTGTGACACTGACTATGAGTAACAAGTTGGCCCACAGTTTGATACCCTAAAAAGCTCCTGGCAAGGAACTGCATCCCTCTGAGTTTCTCTGGGGAACAGTTGCAATGTGACCAGATGCATCTCGGCTCGGTCACACAGGATATTGGGGCATAAGTATTTCACTGGTGAAAGTGATACAAGTTACACCAGATGGGATTGCTTCATAGTTATATCACCAGGGAAGAATATTGGGCATCATTCCCAAGAAGTTCACCATCCCCGAAGGCTCAGATTGTTTCCGTCCAGATTGTCACCTCTCCTATGGTTTCCTTCTATTCCTGGTCCCATTGCCACAAAAATCACTAAAAACTGTGAATTGCTGGATCAGCATATTGCTGGTTTTAGAGAGTAAATGAATAGTCTTTCAGTAAGTGCATCAGTTTCTCCACCTGGTTTGACTTGAGCTGCATTTTCCATCACCTGCAGTAGTGACAAAGCACTGGCACAGCTGATGGCTCTGGGACACATCAGGAAAACTTCGTTCCTTCCCAAAGAATAACTTCAGAAATAATTGTTGCTTTTTTCCTTGTTGTGTTTGGATATTTTTTTCCCAGCACTGTTATTCTGGGAAAAATGAACTGTTAGGCATGTTGATGAAACTTTTATTCAGAATTTACATCTAATTTGGGAAAGGGCTTGAGCCAAAGCTGAGGAACACTGAGATTCTTGATATGGCCATGAACAGTTGTTGGTATCTGAAGAAATACAAGGACTGTTGGTGACATGCTAAGTTTTTGGTGCTCTCAAAAGAAAGAAAAATAGGTAGACCCTAGCAAGAATGTGAAGAAAGAAGGGAAATAACCCCAAACCTGACATGGGGGCTTGAATTGGTGACATAAATTTTTCTAGTTTTTCTAGTTTCTTTGTTAACAAACTAGACTTGAGTCACAAGCAGGTTACATAGTCTAACCCAAACACTGTGGAATTCAGACACTTCCAACACAGGGAGGCCATCATCATATTAAAATGCACCATCTGATTAGGTGACAACTGCAATTTATTCCCAGGGAAATCCCTTTAATTAGTTGGAAGGAGTCAGGATGTTTGATCTTCCAAGAAAAAGACACTTCCAAGGGCTGGTAAATGTGAATTCAGGAGAGGGATTCTGTGAGAGGTTCACAGTGTATCCATTCACTGAAACTTGTGAAAAAATCATTACAGACTTCAATTCTCTGGTGAGTCTGAATGTAATGAGTGCTCATTCCAGCAAGTGCTTCAGGTTCACATTTCATCTGCAGTCAGCCCATTTTTCCTATCCAGCTCCTTCATTTGCCAGAGAACTCGTAAAGATGACCCAGACTCAGTTCTGCAATGCCACAGTTTAGTGGGGAACCTGCTGTTGTCCACAGTGAGCCGGTGACACCGTGGGCACAGACTCTGTGCAGTTTCAGGCAAGGAGGTTCCCTCTTCCTCTAACGGTGCTGATGGCTTTGGGGATCTATTTTGACAGCTGCAGCTGGTGTTTGGCTCCTGTGGAGATGGATGATTTGGCACTTTTCCCAAATCCTCCTCCTTTCTGTGCCTAGCCCAGTTCTCCTCTGTGTGTGTTGCCAGAGCAGCCAGTGCTAGTCCTACATTGCCATTGTATGGAAACAGGGGGTTCAGTCTGCAGCCCAAAGGGTGCATGGGATCTCCACATGCACATCAATGAACAGATAGGGCACAAAACATGATTTTGAGAAGCCTGGGACAACAGTTGTGCTTGGGAATATTTCACCATTTGTAAGGAATTGTCTTTAAGCCACCTTTCCTGCTCTCTCTTTAATGAACATGATGTAGGAATACATTTACTCCTTTAACTTGTTTTATTAGAACTTTGATTAAGTGTCAGTGTTTTATTTATTACTTCATCCTTTGGTACCTGAGGAGGGTAAACTCTCTCACTGCATGTTTCGTGGGCACAGAATAATAGATTTCAGTGTTATTGTGTCCTAACCAAGCCAAGCCCCACCAGTACAGTGTATCCACAGCTCTGTTATCTGCAGAAGCCTCTGCATGAATGGGCAGAGGATGAGATTATTTTGGGGTACACAGTGCCCTCCCAGCCTGCCTGCCACCAAGTGACTTGAACTTTCCCTACTTTTTCATAAAGCTCCAGCACTTCCCCCATGTCTTCCCTATGTTAAATATTCCCCCTCTGAATGGGAAGTAACTCTGTGAGGATTTCTGGGAGGAAGGAAGGGACAGTTAATAACAGCATTAAACCTGACCTTCTGTGTGTGCCTGAGTCTGCTTTCCCCAAAGCCGTGCATAAATTACCATTCTGGCAATAAAACTGAGCCTGTTTAATTTTCTGTTTGACTAGAAACACTGAGCAAATGTCATGATATTTGATTTCATCTTTGTCTATTTTTTGCCCCTGCTGAATGAAGCTTATTGGACTCTGGAGACCCAAGTGCACACAGAGTGTCTGGGAGCACATAACAGGGTACTGTCCCTCAGGCATGTGCTCCTCAGCCACGCAGGAAGTGTTGGGTTTTATGTTTGAAGCCTGGCTGAGGTTCCCTAATGGCTGTTAATCCTCTGGTTTCTTTGACTACATCCTGTGCCAGACCCAGTCCCACCTCAGCAGCCTTGGGGTTTCTGCTTGCTTCACCTAAGTGTCCAAAAATGTGTAGGAGGAGGCTCCATACCAGACTGAGTGTGTGAGAGTGGGTTGGATTGAAGGAACAGCTACAACAGCTCAATTTTCCATGCTGGAACATGGAAAAGTTCATAGAATCATAGAATGGATTGGGTTGGAAAAGACCTCCAAGATCATCAAGTCCAACCCTTGGGCCAATTCCAGTCCCTTTACCAGATCATGGCACTCAGTGCCATGGCCAAGCTCACTTGAAAAACCTGCAGGGATGGGGAATCCACCCCCTCTCTGGGCAGCCCATTCCAATGCCTGAGCACTCTCTCTGCAAAGAAGTTTTTTCTGCTCTCCAACTTCAATTTCCCCTGGCAGAGCTTGAGCCCCCCGTGCCCCCTTGTCCTATTGCTGAGTGCCTGGGAGAAGAGACCAACCCCCAGCTGGCCACAACTTCCCTTCAGGCACTTCCAGACAGTGCTGAGGTCACCTCTCAGCCTCCTCTTCTCCAGCACAAACACCCCCAGTTCCCTCAGCCTCTCCCCATAGGGCTTGAATGTACTTTGAAGGGATGAGCCACTCTGAAGGAAGAGGAGCTCTAGCCCAAAGGGGCTTTAGGTGAGAGGCAGCAGAGGAAGTTAAGAGAAGTTTAAGGTTGGGCTTAGCAGGTCTGCTGCTGGCAGTTGTAGCATCACTGAAGGCTGTGGGAATTCTTGCCAGATGGAGACATGGCCTTGAGCATTGTTGATATAAGGAACTGTTTCCCAGGAGAAAGCATAAAAAAGTCTTAACCTGGAGAGACAGCCTGACACATTGCTATGGTAATGAATCCTAAAAATAAAAAGTTTGGGAAGGAAATGAACCCTTTGCTCACAGTCATCCTTCCTTTTCCTCAAGGTTTGTGAAGAATGCTGTTCCCCTGAGTCCAGTGCTGCTCCAATGGCTGCAATCCCTTGGAAAATCTGTCCCAACAAGGTATTTTTCCTTTAGCTGCCTTATAATCTTGCCACTTTTCTCTGGATGCTCACCTCTTATATTACCTTTCCCATGGCTTCAGCTAATCTTGTTGGCTCTGTATTTATTTTTACAAAGTGCTGGAATAAGAAAAGGAATGGCTTTTTACAGTATTTTTTTTTCATGGAGACCCTGGGGGCTGCCTGTGTGTGCTGCAGGGCTGGCAGACACCCCCATTCCCTGCCCAGGGGCTGGGGTATGGAGACCTTGGGGGGCTGCCTGTGTGTGCTGCAGGGCTGGCAGACACCCCCATTCCCTGTCCAGGGGCTGGGGTATGGAGACCTTGGGGGGCTGCCTGTGTGTGCTGCAGGGCTGGCAGACACCCACATTCCCTGCCCAGGGGCTGGGGTGTGGAGGGATGTGCAGAGCACGTGGCTGCAGCCCCCTGTTTAATGAGGACATGATGCTTCAGTGACAGAACAGCACAATAAACCACTGCCTGTGTGAGGGGCACACACACAAAGGGGCCTTGGAGCACAAAAATTATGTATTATTTGTTTTCCCCACCTCCTGCTCCTTACTGAGGGATCCCAGGCATGACAGCCAAACCCCATTTGCTCATCCCCTCCAAAGGTGTGGGTGGGTGGCATTTCTGAAGAAATGGACCTTGCAATGAGAAACAAGGTGGTGTGAGGAGAGGGAGAGGAATATGGGGACAGTGGAGAAATCCCACAAGCATGAAGTTAAGTTTTCCCATCCACCCTACCCTACCAGCAGATCCTAGATTGGAGGACCCTGAGATTAGCTCAGTTGGTAAAAACTTGGTTGTAATAATGACAAGATCATGGGTTCAATCCCCTATGTGGGCCATTGACTTGAGAGTTGAACTTGATGATCCTTGTGGGTCCCTTCCAACCCAGATTGGTCTGTGATTCTGTGAAGGGTCAGCTCTGCTCAGAGTGCTGAGAAACAGAGGGCTCAGCTTCATGGGCTCCACACTTTGGAAGTGATGGTGGCTAAGTCGTTTATGACAGTCCCTTAAGGTGATTTTTGCAACAGTGTTAAGAAGATATTTCTGGAAGAAATATATATTCTTTCTGTGTGAGAAACTGCTAAGAGATCACAGGTGTTGGACAAACTGAGGGATCTGAAGCAGCAAGCCCTCAGGGTCTGGTGTAACATCGAGCCTGAGGTGTCCCGCTCTCAGCCCTTGCTGCAAGGTGTGTTTGAGACAGGCACTGTAGGCAGCAGTTGTATGTGGTGAATTGTGAGGGTCTGGGGAGCTGTCTAGGAGTGAGAAATCCACTCCACGTTTGGTGGTGCAATATTACAGGGTTTGTGGTTGAAGGGAATTCAGTAATAATGGAAACACAGAAAGCAAAGGTAAGAAGGAGCCTCTGCAGATCTGTGTTAGTGCAAATGTTAAGGACCTCTTGCTGCTCTGGACTAATGCTACTGTGAAGACTTTGGGGTCTGAGAGCAAGGTCAGAGGTTCTGTGTGAGAGGGAAGAGCAAGTTTCTAAATCTGGGTGTTGCATTTTCCACTGGACATCGATAAGCCTGGATTTGAAGGGCCCACAGCAGCTGGTGGGAGGGAGCAGCAGGCAGGGAAGGTCTTGCCTGGCAGTACATCTCTGGGGCTCCCTTGTGGCCTTGGTGTTCCTTGGTGATCAGCATGCCAAGGACCTGAGGGTCTCTCACCAGCCCCTTCCCCAGAACAAGCTTCCTGTGTGGCTCCCAAACCTCTGCATCACCTGCTAAAGTAGCAGCTGGCAGGAGAAAAGGAGGAGGACGAGATGCTACAGGAGGAGTTCCTACACAGGGCCATGTCAAGCAGCACTATCAGGATAATGTGCCTGTGATGGCCTGACGTGGTGTTTGGGTAGTGCACAGCCCTGTGGAGCTGTGATCCACATCCAGAGCTCCTCGAGTGATGTGTGTAAATAGCAGTGATTTAATGGGGAGTTCCCGCCCTCAGTGATCCAAGGGCCCCTTATTGCTGGGAATGAATGGAGTCTTACAGATGACAATTGATAAATTTGGAGTTATTTACTGCATGCAACATGCCCCCAGCAGTAAATCTTATTTTCATTTACCTGAAGGTAATTTCTTTTTAGAAACAATAGCATTGCCCATGAGCCTTTCTGAAGATGTATCAGTCTGTGAACTCGTGGCTAATGGATGGTTTGGATGAGTGCCAAGACATCAGGAAATGCCCATTCTGGCTAAGCTTGAAAGAAAGTCAGTGTTTAGCAATGCTATCCAAAGGCAAGTACAAAGATGAAGCTACAAAGAAGCAGGAAGAAAATACCCTCTCCCACTCTGGTGTGGGTGATGTGACCCAGAGAGGTGCTGTGCAAGAAGGTTGGAGGAGTTATTGTGAAAAAAATTCTTTGCAGAGAGAGTGCTCAGACATTGGAATGGGCTGCCCAGAGAGGGGGTGGATTCCCCATCCCTGGAGGTTTTTCAAGTGAGCTTGGCCATGGCACTGAGTGCCATGATGTGGTAAAGGGACTGGAGTTGGCCCAAGGGTTGGACTGGATGGTCTCGGAGGTCTTTTCCAACCCAATCCATTCAATGATTCTAAACAGGGCACTCTCCAGCAAGGTGTAGGGAATTGGGAAAACAAATGGGACAAATCAGTGTGGTACTTTGATGCCACAAGTCAGGAAGGAGTTAGAGACTTCAGGCTCAAGGACTCAGAAGTGTATTTTGGATGAGTAAGTTGCATCTGTAGAAAAACATCTTCCTCGAATCCCAGATTGCTTTGTGTAGCAATGCATTCTCAATACATGGCTTGGAGAATGTCATGCCAGAAATGGGCTGATGAAGAAAATCAGCCATCCACTGAGAGTGCTTTAACAACTGATGTTTTTAATGTGGTTTGAATGTACTGAATGTAAAAACTGCATTGTCACTGTCTTCTTCCCATAACCCCCTGCCAGGCCAGGGGGCTGAGAGAAAGACTGTGGCCTCATGTTATCTGAAACCCTCTCCCCCTGAATGTAAATCCCCTTACTCTTACTGGCCTAAAGCCAGACTTCCCTCTTGTCCCTTACTGGAGAATTTGTATCCCCCCAAAGTCCATATAAACCTGTTCCCTGAATAAACTTCCTCTTTGTTCCTGTCCTGACCAGTGGTCCCTGCGTGTCCTTTCTCGGGGGCTCTCAGAGACCACATGGTCGGGGTAAAACATAGAGCACACACTTCTCCAAGGTTAATGGACTAATAATCCTAAACTAGGAGAATTGCCATATCATTGTAGATTTCCTTCAGCACACAGCATCAACGAGGCTACAAGAAACCAACCATCATAGCTTTGCTCCTGTAAAGTCAAGGGCTGTATTCCTATGGACTGTGGCAGGAAAGGACAGTAACTTCGATATGCAAAGAATTTTATCTGGAAACCGAATATATAAGGAGATTTCAAAATTGAAAGGCCTCATTCTTTGATCTTTTACACCAACAAATTGCCATGTAATAAGAGCAAGGCTGAACCTGGGATGCCTGCAGACTGCAGGCAAGTACTTTCTTTAAACTCTGCTCTCTGAAATGATACACTTTGTGAGGTCTGTTTTGTTCTGTATGGGAAAAGCAATTTGTTGCAAGCGTGGCCACTTTGCTGTAAGGAGCTAAATGGCCTGAGTGCAGCTGTCTGCCTGATGTGCTCCAGGCATGACTGGGGCTTCTGACAATGTCAGGAGGGAAGAGAAGAAAGGCAAACCACTTGTGTTCTCTACTGCTGTGGATAAAGCAGGACATGGTGAACCCATTTTGTCCTCAACAGGAATGCAGGCTTAAAGCAGATTGCTTGGTCAGTATTTTTGTTCTTTTTTCTAAAAGAAAACTTTCTTCAGTGGTTTGTTGCTCAGGTTTTTATAGACTTCTATACCATCATCTTTTCAGTAGTTGCACTGAAACTTCTCTGTTTGAAGGGTAACTAAATGTGAATTAAAACTCAAAAACACTTGAAAAGACCCTGTATCTAGAAAGATACAATTTCTGATACACTACAAGCAGCAAAGTAGATTTCTATCAGTGGAGTTCCTTGTAGTGTAATTAATGGCTGCAGTACAGACCTAAGTGGATTGAAAACCAAATTTCGTAGATGTTTAAGGGTTTTAGCAGAGATACTGAGGGTACAGTGACCATGAAGTATGAATGACCTTCTCCAACCCTACCTAGAAACCCTGCTAGTTTGGGTTGTTGTGCACTGTGTCATGTCCTGTACAGTGGAATTTCTTGTCTAGCTTGGAGATGTAGCTGAAAGGACAACCCTGACCAAGTGCCACTGTTCAAATTTATACAGCCTTTCCTCTGTCTTGGGAAACATAAATGGGCTCCTAAGGAATGGCTGGGCCCGAGCTTGGGCACCCTGCTGGGTCCTACCACCTCAGAGGCACATCCTGGAGGTCTGCTCAGCCTCCCTACTCTGCCAGAGGAGAAAATTGCCCCGGGACAGCCTCGCCCAAGGGATTTTGGTCTGTCAGACAGTGCAAATGCATTTCTCCTCAGCCAACCATTTCTGGGAATTCATCAGTGAGGTCGTTAGAGGGGGTTTCACCCCTTTTGATGTGGTTTTGCAGTCACTGTTTCAAATGAATTTAGACCTGAGTCATGTAGGAATTCTTCAGAGTGTTTGTGTCCCAGTGACCTGGCAGGAACGAGGGTGTTATTCTGGGGATGGTGCAATGAAACTCTTCCCGTGCTCCTGCTGCTGTGTGTACTAAAGTTGTGTCCTGAGGCCACAAACTCAGTGGAGACCCACCTCATGGCAGGCTCTATCCCAGTAAGTGGTAAATTAGTGGGTTGTTTTCCAGAAGTGATTATAAAAAGGAAGGATAAGACAAAGGGGAATGTCTCATTTCCCCATTATAGATGGAAAAAGGAGAAGAAAGCCTCTCTTGTTACAGATGACTTCAACTGTCACAGTGGAAATAATTCTGATATTGATGGCATGGGTTGCACTGGTAGAAAGTGTTTGTACCACTTCAGCTTGTTGTCCTTCCAGGGCAACAAACGGTGCAGCAGCAGAGAGAATGCAGTACAGGCAGGTGAGGTTGTGCTGAATGAGATGACCCTCTGTTGGATGAGTGCACTTTATCATCTGAAGAGATGACCCAAAATGCCTTTCCCAACCCACACAGAAAGGTGTTCTAACCCATTTCTTCCTTTTTTGCTGGCTGACGAGTTTCACTGGGCTCAGTTGTTACACCAAAGTAAATTAAAGCTAAAGAAAACACAACAGCAGGGAAAAGTCCCGTCATCTCCCTGCAGAGAGATATTTTTGACAATTCTGTTTCTTTTTTTCCTAATTAGAAGTAATGATGTGTTTTTCGGGTCAAGAAGACCTCCTTTGCTGTGAAATATTAGGCTGATTTTGACAGGACAGCTAAAAATAGGCATGTGCACACACGTGTGTCTGCATGCACATGCACCAACGGGAATCAACATGGAGTTCTCTTGGCTTAATTATAAACATACTTTCCTCTGGGGGTGGGGGAGCGCCTTTGCCTCCAGTTAGTTGTTTTTCAAGTAAATAGAGAGAAGGAGTTTTCTGAAGAACAGATGGACTGGAATGAGGAATAGAAATATTTTCAGTCAAAGAGG
The DNA here is from genome assembly GCA_013396695.1 of Sakesphorus luctuosus. Classification (NCBI taxonomy): domain Eukaryota; kingdom Metazoa; phylum Chordata; class Aves; order Passeriformes; family Thamnophilidae; genus Sakesphorus; species Sakesphorus luctuosus. The sequence goes on from VWZD01011007.1 coordinate 68,053, forward strand.
GGCCAGATGATGTCATAAGCCACAGGAACAAAGTTCAGTTATTTTATGCTCTCATCCAGACCTCAGAGTGAAAATGCCTCTGTTGTTAATTTCAGATTCATCTGCTTTTGAAGGCTGGCTCTGGCTTTAAAGACTATTATAATATACACGGAGCTAAATTGAGCAAACACAAATTGAGCAATGATGGAAGAATATATTTGTCAGCACTGGAAGCATTTGGGTAATGTTTGCACTGCAGATGATGGGCCAGAGATGCATTTGGTTATTCTGGAGGGACAAGGGTGTACCTGGAATAACTTTAATGGAGGTCCTCAAAATTGGCCTCTGCCTGGCTGAAGTGAGGTTGGCTTTGGAGGGCTCAATAGCTGTTCACAAACACTTCTGCAAGTCTGGCTGGTTCCTAAGCTGTGACTAAACTCTCTGCTGCTCCACTTTGGTGCACAGCTCGGACTGTGTGGGCTCATAGGAGTGCGTGTGTCCATCTTGGGGGGGTGGTTATTATCATTGTACCCTGAGAAAACTGCTAATGAAGCACTTGTTACCCTGAGTCACAGAATCACAGAATGGATTGGGTTGGAAAAGACCTCGAGATCATCAAGTCCAACCCTTGGGCCAACTCCAGTCCCTTTACCAGATCATGGCACTCAGTGCCACGGCCAAGCTCAGGTTAAAAACCTCCAGGGATGGGGAATCCACCCCCTCTCTGGGCAGCCCATTCCAATGCCTGAGCACTCTCTCTGCAAAGAAGTTTTTTCTGCTCTCCAACTTCAATTTGCCTTGGCAGAGCTTGAGCCCCCTGTGCCCCCTTGTCCTATTGCTGAGTGCCTGGGAGAAGAGACCAACCCCCACCTGGCCAGAACTTCCCTTCAGGTGGTTCTAGACTCTTCAGGCAAGGTTAAGTGTTAGCAGACTGGAACTGCATTCCACCAGGCAGAAAAGAGTCTGGTGCAAGGCCAAGACAGGAGAAAGAGGAGGAGCAGAGCCCAGTGGAGGCCCTGCTCAGGAACTCAGTGCAATTTGATGCCTCCAGTGATGAAGAATGACTGTGAAAGTTAAAATTATGGTAACTGGGGCTGTTGGTGATGATCACTTTGCACCAAGCTGGCCAGGCAGCAGCTCCTGAGGGAGCCCAAGCACGTTTCACTTTTTAGCTCAGAGCTGGGATGTAGCTCTGGGAAGTGCTGCTGTCTCAGAGGAGCACAGTAGTGGTGTTGCAATGGAAAGACACTGGAGCAAATGCTGAAACTCTTGTAGTGCAGGGCAAGGTGGGGAAAGTGTGTGCCACAATCACTTGGTGGCTCTGACAAGCTGGGGAAGAAAACAAGGGTAAGAAATGCTGCAAAGAATGATAGGGAAGTGATGTTGCAAAGAATGATAGGGAAGACTGTGTACAAAAGAAGGGGTTTAGGGGTGGTCACATACATGTGGAAATGTTCTCTCTGCCTCTATAAAGCTGCTTTTCAGGACTCAATTAACTTATATGTCTGAAGGAATAAAATTCTTGCTGTTTGTTTCAGTATTGATCAAATCGGTCCCAGTTGTTTGCTCAGCACTGTGCACTAGTCCTGGTTACATTCTGGTTAACTCCCTTCAGAGGCACCAGTGATGCCCATGAATCAAGCTGAACAATTTATTCACTAAGAGAAGCCTAATGGATGGTTTGGACAGCCTCCAAAAGTGCAACTGTCCCTGCCTGAACAGCCTGAAGCGTTTCAGCACTTGAGAACAGAATCCAGAGATGGGCATGGCTGAGCTGCACACAAAACTGATGGACTGAGATTGCTTTTTGCTCTCTCTGCTTCCTCAGTCTCTCAGGGAGACTTGACTCGTAGGAGGGAAGGGTTTGGGAATCCAAATCCAGTCCAAATGCCATTGTCCCAAATTTACAGCTTTACCTTCTAAATGTCAAGGGCTGAGCTCTAGAAAGCATCTGAAAACTATTGTGATGTCTTATAGGTGTGGTGTGTCCAGGTCCCTACATGGCTTTAATTAGTGTTTATTTGAATTAGCATGTCCTAAAGTCTGAAGTGAATATGAGATCTGAAAAAAATCAGAATGCAGGACACTTTGAGACACAGCTAAAGGGAGGTTTTGATCGATACAGGGTCACTTAAAGAAAAAAGTTAAGTCCAGCAAAGATTAGCCTGAAAACCTGCTTTTGAGGGGTTTAGGGTGTGGTGGGTTGACCACATCCAGCAGCTGAATACTCACCTGGCCACTTGTTCACTCCCTCCCTCAGGGAAAGTGGAGGGTGGTGAAAAGCACCTGGGTAGAGATGAAGATGGTTCAGTAATTGAAAGAAAACAAAGGTGAGAGGGGAGCAAGTGCTACAAGAGCTGCAAAGACAGGCAACCACCACCTTCCATCAGGCCAATCCCCAGCCAGCCCTCTGAGCAATGCCTACCTTGGAAAGACTAACCTTCCCTCTGGTGCCACCTGCATCCCCTCCCAGCCTACTCCCTGGCTGGTGGAGTGAGAACCGAGCAAGATCTTCCTGCCCTGTGATCTCTGTTCAGCAGGAGCCAGGACACTGGTGTGTTATCAACACTGATCAAGCCACACATCTCAAACACAGCTCCATATGGGCTGCTGGGAAGAAAATTAACGCCATCCCAGGCACATCCTGTGCAGGGGGTTTGGGAAGGACCTTCTCAGGCATGTCTCTTTTGATGTCAGCAGGAGCTGGGGGGCAGAGTCAAGAGCCTACCTAACACCTCCCAGAAGGGCAGTAGGAAGGCACTATTAGCTGTAGGCCTGGACAAAAAGCCAGTTTTGATAATTCCAGCAGTGATTTTGTGCATTGGTAGTCACCCAGGGTACATGGCACAAAACAGGAGATAGAAAATCAATGTATTAGTTCATAAGTTAAGAGGCTGGAGGATGTTTGGGTGGCAGCAGTAGCACTCACCTCTCTTTGCACTGCTCTTCTGCCCAGACAAAGAGAATAATGCCTTGTAAGGGAAGGTGACCTGGTGTTGTCTGAGGTCCTGCAAATGGGTTATTTCCTTTGGAACCCAGTGTTCATCTGGGAGGGCTGACTGAGGGAATTCCAGTTCAAGAGGCTGTTTGTGACCATGTTGCCTTTCTGGCAGCATAGCCTGAGTTTGGGTGATAGGTGCACCCTCAGGGGCACAGTCTTACAGAATCACACACACAGACTATTCTGAGTTGGGAGGGACCCACAAGGATCATCGAGTCCAACCCTTAAGTTAATGGCCCACACAGGGGATTGAACCCATGACCTTGACATTATTACAACCAAGTTTTTACCAGCTGAGCTGATCTCAGGGTCGTATGTGAGAATACTGGACAAAAAGGCAGAATGGGGCTGTGGTTCCTTCACTTGGTGCTGTTAGGAGGAATCATCATGCTATGAGTGATGAGAGAGCTTGGAAATTTACTTAGCCAAGGGACAGAAAGTTTCCTCTGTGTCCCAACCATCAATCTGTGAGCTAGTGCTGTCAGGTGGAGGTGTCTCTCACCTTAGAGATTGTCATAAATGGATGCTGATGGTCATTTCACCTTGCACAGTTCTGTTTGGAAAGTGGCAAATGGGTACCAAATGTTTCCAAACCAGTATATAGCAGTGATGGTTGTGTGCCTTTGCAGTAGGACAATGTGCTGAAGTAGAGAAATCTTTACCCAGACATTGTAAAGGCTCCTTAGAAGCCAAGATGTGTCTGCTGCTCCATCTTTCAGCTGCTGCAAGAAGAGACCCTCATGTGCTATGTGGAAATTCCACGGATGGAGACGGGGGACATCAGCACACAAACAGTAAACACAGGAGAAAAGGCAGGTGTGTGGTAGAAGTCTGGAAGAGCTGCCAAAAAGCCTCTGTATGTTTTTAATGACTCAGAGGAGTCCCAGAGCCTGTGTGGTACCGTGAGGGTCCCTCGAGGTGGAGGCATTATAAGGAATGTTCCTGTTTACTCCCACTGATGCTTTATGTAACAATCCTCCTCTGCCCGTGACTGCCTGTCAGATCTGAAATAACTTTCCTTCTGATGGATGTCTTCGTGCTGGAGGGGAATTGTGGGGATTTTCACTATGAAATGGCCAGCAGCAAGAGCACTTACTCTTTCTGTGCTGTCTTCTGGAGGAGCATGGAGGCTTGAAAGTGGATGATGAAGTTCCACAGACTGAGCACTGCATTTATTTTTTCCTGGATATTTCTTTACCTGAAGTAGAATTATGAGAACAACAATCTTTTGCTTTGGGAGACTGTGATCAGACAGATGCTTCCAGGGCTTTTTGCATTACAATACAAAGTAGAAATCCTGTAATACTAGTCTTGGCTGCTCTCTTTACAGGGTGTTTCCCAACCTCTTTCCGGTGTTGTATTTCCATTAAGCGGTAGAAGGCAAGGCTGTTGGTGGTAGGAAGATGATGCAAAATCAAATGTCCAACTGTGTCCATCGTATTGAAGAATTGATTATACCCCAGCCACCCCATCCAACCCCTCAAATCAGCCACTTCTGTAGCAACATCAAAGGGAGGGACATCTAAATTGCCTTGAATTGTTTAAAAAATAACCCCTGCCTTATATTTACCCCTTTTTGTGCAGAGTGGAAGGGACAGCACTCTTGGAGAAATGCCATGATTCAGCAATCCACTGGTCCAGTGCTGTGGGACAAGACCTGAAAATTGCACCAGCATCTTAAAACAGTTCAAGGTTTCAGCAGCCAAATTCCCATCAGGAAAGCTACTTTGGGGATGCAGCAAACTAATCTGTCAGGACTCACTGAGCTCACAGCTCAGCTCCCATTCAGTGTACAGCAATGTTTGTGATAAACACAGAAGCTCTGAATATTTTCAAAGCTTCTACCTTGCTCTGAGATTTACCAAGACAAAACCCTCTCTGAATCATTTTGAGCCATTTGTCCAGAGAAGAGCAACGAGGCTGGAGAAGGGAGTGGAGCACAAGTGCTGTGGGGAGAGGCTGAGGGAGCTGGGGGTGTTTGTGCTGGAGAAGAGGAGGCTGAGAGGTGACCTCAGCACTGTCTGGAAGTGCCTGAAGGGAAGTTGTGGCCAGGTGGGGGTTGGTCTCTTCTCCCAGGCACTCAGCAATAGGACAAGGGGGCACGGGGGGCTCAAGCTCTGCCAGGGGAAATTGAAGTTGGATATCAGGAAAAACTTCTTTGCAGAGAGAGTGCTCAGGCATTGGAATGGGCTGCCCAGAGAGGGGGGGGATTCCCCATCCCTGGAGGTTTTTCAAGTGAGCTTGGCCGTGGCACTGAGTGCCATGATCTGGTAAAGGGACTGGAGTTGGCCCAAGGGTTGGACTTGATGATCTCAGAGGTCTTTTCCAACCCAATCCATTCTATGATTCTATGATTTCCTTTGACTGTTCAGCAGAGAAAGAGAAGCAGCAGCTAAAACTTGACCTTACTTAGAAGAACTCTAATTATTTATGTCCTTTTTATGGACTGCTGCTGCCAACAGCTTTTGCTCCCTCTGTGGTTGTGGGTGGCACTGCCTGCTGCTGCTGTGTGCTCAGCTGGCCTAACACCACAGCCCTTATTCCATGAATATATTCCCTTGATCAGAAATCAGAAATTTTTTCAGCTATGTTTATTTCTCTCTTCATCTCCACTGCATCCATCTATACACCAAAGCCCCAGTAAGAACTATTAATCGCTTTTTCTTCAGACTAAAATAGTCTGAAAATATAGTTGCTTTTCATGTTATGCATGTGAGCAGACCTCTGAAAGTCTTCAGTGTTTTCACACACACACACAGACAGGCAGACACAGACAGACAGACAGACACAAACACCCCCACCCCCCATGTCTTCCCAGTAAACCATTTTGATATGTGTCAAGGGATAATCCTGAGCTGCACTCTTTTATTCTGGAAAATGTGAGGTCTTGGCTATACCATGAACACCTGCCCCAAATAGGACAGCAAAGGTTGCTACACCCAACAAATACTTTGACATCTGGACATGGATGTGCTTTGTACTGCCAGAATAGAAAGGAAAAAATATACCTTTTTGCAGGCAGAGACATACAGCAAAACACAAGTAATCTTTGTTTAAAAAAAAAAAACACAACTGAAAAAGGAGATGGAGGAGGTTATTTGGGTATTTTACTGGTTCAGCCATATCTACACATGGGCTTGTTGCCAGCACAGCTCCATCAGTGAAGGATCACACCTCTTCATGTCCTTGCCTTGCAGAACTCTGCTGGCAGAAATGCTTGTATGAACATCCCCAGTTGTTGCCTGATTTTTCTCTTTAAAAGCACTCTGCTGATGGGAAACAGGGAGAGGGAGAGACCTGGTGTGAATTCCTCTGCTTCAGCCCCAGAATGGCTCCTGTGGGAGAGGAGAGACTAACAAATGGGGTGTGAGTTTGAGATACTGGTCCCCTGCCTGCAATCCACCCTGGCTGAAGTGGTGTGAATCCAGGCTGCTCTGCTCTCCCTGCTGTTGTCTCAGTTCCCTGATTCTCCTTACAGCTGGAGCACAGCCACATGTGTTTGGTCCTCAGTGGGAGAAGAGAGATATTGTGTGGTCCCAGCTCTCTAGGTCAATCTTTTCAAGGCTGCATTGGCTGTTTCAGCCTTCCTGGTGGCCACCTGGCTTGCTTGAACTTAGCAGAATCAAACAAATCACCTGCAAAATCCCCCAGTGACACAGTTTCCTGTGGAAAAGGTGCCTTGGTGTAAGATTGCTTTGGATACAGGTTAATTTGGCACATATTCTTTTAATGTACTTATGGTCATGCCGAGCTTATCCCACACCAAGGGCAGGACAAGGCCCACTCCTACCCCATGGACTCAGAGCAGGGAACAACATTTGGTGAGTCATTGATGTAGGATTGAAAGTTTTAGCAAAGTATTCCTGTTTTCCAACATTCTTCACAACACAGACAAATCCATAATGTTGCCTGAGTCCCTCTCACCCTCTTTCACATCCAGCCTCCCGTGTGGGCCATTTGCTCTGCAGTGGATGAGCTGGGAGATGGTTTTCCATAGCATCTTCAAAGGAGACCATTTCCTGCTGGCATCTCCCAGGGTCAGCCCCCAAGCACCAAGATGCTGAAGCCATTTGTTCCTCAGGAGTATCTTCTCATTGTCCACACCAACATATAACCCTTTTCTTTGATCCTTCCAGGATCCTGATGCCAGAGAAGCTTCGTTGGAGCCATTTCTGTAGTTAGAAAATGCACCCCATGGAAAGTAATTTTAGCTGATTTCTTTGACATGCCAAAATATTCCCTCCAAACCTCCCAATCTCAACTGGTCAAATGCTGTGTAAGGTCAGTGTATTCCACTTGTATCTCGGGTTTCATTGCACAAGTTTTGTGTTCAATTAACTGCAGTTTGGATGCCTGTAAAATTCCCAATATGCAAATGTCCTAAATTTGGCAAAATTGGACTGGAAATCTCATTAGAGCAGGCTTTTATGTGCTTTGTCCCTGCCTTCCCTTCCAAATAAGCTGTCTTAAAAATACTTTATAGTAGTTCTCTTGGGTTTTTTGATTTTCTATTCTTGCCTTTCCCCAGAACAGAAGAAAAGAGAAAAAATATGCTGAAAAATTACAAATGCAAAACCAATTTGCATATGTGATTTTTTTTTCCACCCAACATCTTGCACAGGTTTTCTTCAGATCAAAGTTCAGGTCATTCCCCAGTGCCTGAGGTTTTTATTTTCCATGGTTACAGCACAGAGGGTGATGGAACTAATATGAAGGGATGCCAGTGCCTGTTTGAACAATACTTGGATCCTTAAAAATGAACTCAGTGTTTTCCAAGTATAAAAAGCCAAAAGAAACCACCTTGAGGTACCATGTGATGTTATTTGCTTTGACCCAGGACAGCTAAAATGAAAGGTCTCCCTGAGCAGAGGGTGTTCAAAACCATCCCACTTTTTTGCATGTATGTGTGAGGAAGGAAATGTGGTGTTTACAGGGGCACACTGAGCTCCAGCTCCTGTGTTTGCCTCTGCCTGTCTCTGTGTCCAGACAGAATTTCCCGAGTGAAATGGGCTTGATTGCTCTAGTCCAGCTTTTAAAGGTGGGCAAACAGGGAGCTCTTCTCCCAAATTACACAAATTGAACCTTTTGTTGGAAATGTCAGTAAGCAGGGATGAGGGCTGGGAGGCTCCTTCCAGACAGGCTCACTCATCCAGTGAAGTTAAGTTTGACAGGGCTGTCAGAGCCCTTTGAGGTGCTGCTGCAGCTGCTCCTTCAACCACAGCCTGTGTACTTTGAATATAAAAATGAAATGGAGCTGCTGTTACTTCGTTTTGTGGGAACGTTCTTGTGGGAGGCTCCTGAGCACCCCTGCAGTTTGGAACAGTTTGGGGCTGGATCACAGGGACCAGTGAGCAGTGCTCAGCTGGATTGAACCTCAGAGCTGCTATGCACTTTATCTTGCCTAAAATAGGGGTAAATCTGCATTTTTATTCTACCTGCTTTCCTTGTGTCAGTGCTGTGAGATGTGTGAGTGAAAAGCACTGCTCAGAATCAGCACTTTGGGCAAATACCAGGCTGATGTGCTGGGAGCTGTTAGCTGGTGGACAGCCACTGAAAATGAGATGCTCCTGCTGACCCTCTGTGCAGCCTGGGAGCTCAGACCTGAGCATGAGTGCAGCTTTCACCTTTGGTGTGTAAGAACAAGCTCTGTCCATGTTGCACTGGCTGCCTGACCTCACCAGCTGCCATCAGAGCCTCTCTTGGCTCTGCATTAATGCATCTGGGCAGCCTATTGGAATGGGCTGCCCAGAGAGGGGGTGGATTCCCCATCCCTGGAGATTTTTAAACGCAGATTGGCCGTGGCACTGAGTGCCATTATCTGGTAAAGGGACTGGAGTTGGACCAAGGGTTGGACTTGATGATCTCGGAGGTCTTTTCCAATCCAATCGATTCTATGATTCTCTGGTTCTATGATCTGCACGTGTCAGTGTTGGGCAGATACCTACAGATTGCAGGTGGAGACACCTGTGTGCAGAGGAATATCCCTTTGTGTCCAGGTTGTCCCAGTCTCAAGTGACAGGTTATTCTTCCAGTTTAAATTTCATCCCCTGTCCTTGCCTAGGCAGAGGAGGAACATCTCTCCTCCTCCCTGCAATCCTGTAAGGATTGCTGACCCTCTCCCACCCCTGATGCTGGGTTTAACCTGGCCTTGGCTGAACAGCCTATTTTATTCATGCAGGTGGATGGCCTTGGGCTGGGGACATTGCCTGAACTCTTTGATCCTTTCCAAGCGTGGAGATGTAATTCCTCCTGTGTTCAGGGGTGCTCACTGTACCTGTCACTGAAAATTGAACCAGTCCCAGCTCTGGCCTTGTGCAAAGAAAGGTGTCTAATCTAATTGCTGCTCCCTGCTGCTGGAATGATTCATCCTTGCTGTGCCAGGACTCACATCTGGTGGCATTTGCTCTGTTCAATCCCGGGGATGTTGTCCCTGCCTTGGGAGGGGGTTCTCAGCCAGCCTCCTGTTCTCTGCCCTTGGGACTGCATGAAATAGGGAGCATTTCAATGCAGGAGGATTGTGGCTGTGGGATGGCAGGTCACTCTTAGAGTGGTGGGGAGGTTCAGTTGGATTCAGTTTTCATCATTTAAATGAAAGAGGCATTAAGTTGTTTGATACAGAGGCCATTATTACCAATTCATGGCTCACTGGCTCAAACTCATGGCTTTGCTGTCTGGTTTTGTACACCCCAAATCAAATATCTTGCTATGCACTGGAAGGATAGGCCCTTGGCATTTTATTTTATATTATTATATTTTATTCTTTTTTATCCCAAGATATGAGAGGTTCTGGTTTTAGACCTGGAGAGACTTTATTTGCAAGTGCTACTTGGGATGCAGACAACAGTCCTCAGGGCTGCCCGTGCCACCTTCATGGGTTAACACTAAACCCAGACAGTGTCCTCTGCTGTCTGTGCACCAGGGTGTACTCTCAAGTGTTCATAGCTTTATTTTACAACCACAATTTCTTCTAAACTTAGCAGTGCATACACTTTGTCAGGAGCTGTTAGCAGGCCAAGTTTCAGGTTTCAAACTATTGCCATTTTTGAGCTATTCCCTTCTCCTTTCCTTCTGTGTGTCTCCCTTGCATTGCACACAAAACTTTCTTTTTAATGTAGAAAATGATATTTTTTCCACCCATTCGTAAATTGAAACATCTGAAGAGGTTTTGCTCCAAGTTTATATTTAAAAGAAATAATGAAAGCCAATGCTGGCAAAGAAAGCAGTGTGAAAAGTTGCAGCTCAGAAAATTCAGGAACATTATGGGCATTTGCAGAGGAGGAGGAAAATGGAAGTCCTTGCAGCCCGGCTTAGCAGGAGTCATGTGCAATATTCAATAGGATTAAAGCTGCTGTAGCACAGGGTAGTGCTGTTTGGGCAAATTAATGTGCTTTCTATAGTGAGGAGAATTACTTGCTGGCAGTCCAGTCAGTTGTTGTGTTCCAGCATCTTGAAAAGCGCTGTGAAGGCTGAGCATTTATATATTTGAAGATCTAGCTGGGAGGGCTGTGCTGTGAGTTTCTGGCCCATGAACAGTTACAAACATCTGGGCTTTCTTTGTACTAACATCATCAAGTCAGAAGCCTTTTGGACAACTCCATCTGGCCTGGCAGAATCTTCCCCCTTTCCCTGACATCCTGGGGTTTATTTACTGGCCGTCCCCCTGAAGAAAACTGGTGTAGTTTAGGCTGGGTCTAGGTTGTCTGGCAGGCTCAATTTAAATCAGTTTTACAGAGGACTACTCCTGATCTATGTGTAGATGTAGCATATCCTTCCTATGTCTTTGCTCTGGATGAGGCATGGTGTTAGGTTTTGGTGACCTGGTGTGGCTGCTGGTCAGGGTATTGAGCCAGACTTTGGTTTTCATCAGAAAACGAAGTTTCTCCACTTCGGTATCCCATGATGCAGATGCTGCCAACTCCTGCAGATTCTCCTCCCCTCCCACCCTGCCATCTGAAGCCCCCCAGCAGTTGCTTTCTGAGTAATGACATTTGTGGGTCTCAAACCGTGCACATCTTCTGTGGATTTTGCTGAATTTGGCCTTTCAGCCACCACACAGTTGGCTACGTGGTGCAAAGTATGAGATCTGCAAGACAGGACTAGGAAGTGGGTTTTGGACTAGGACACAGAACATCTGCTTGCTCTTTATGTTAGGGAAGGGTTTTCAGCTGTAATCCATAATGCTGGGACAAGGGAGACAACTTGGCTCCACAGCAGAAGCCAACATCTCCCAGATGTAATGCTCCTGTGTGTCCCTAGTTTGTCTGACTCTGGAGATCTCAAACTTCTCAAATGACATTCTTTAGTGCTGTTTGGGCTTGTAATTCAGAGTTATAGATCCCTTTGCATGTACAGGGATTTGAGGTGCTGTGCAGTTAATCCTGGCTGTAATGCCAACTACAATGAGATGTGGCTCTGAATCAAAGCCACAAGTTGGCCAACCTCCTCTTTGGTGGCATCCTTGACTGTTTCCAGACTCAGATGTTATGACTGACTTGAAATTTTGTGTACAGGTAATTTAAAGTCTTAAGTCTGAGCAGTGCAAGAATTTATAAAGATGTAAAACTAGAGTGAGAACTAAACTGGCCTAGCTGAAACCTACCCATTTGTTTAAACAAAGCTTAAACTGGGAAAGAAGTAGACCTTCTGGGACCAAATTGTAGGTTCAATGTCCTGAAAGGGATGATTCAACATTTCAACTTTAGGCCTGGCATGATTCGTTTGGGTTCAACCCATCCATTATGTATGAGCATGAAAGATCCTGTGTAGTTTCCATAAAAATCTTCTTCATTTTGGGACCATTTCAGGTTTTTGTCCATTGAAGTATTTGGAAATATAAAAACAATCTGCTGATTTCCTTTAAACCAGCCTTGTTTGGTGTGTTTCTGTTTCAAACTGCTTTGAGTTGTGCGTGGGCACTGTATTCAGAAAAAACACCAAAACTCCAGTGATATTATTGTTATCACTGCAGACAAATTCTTAGAAGTGGTGCCATGGTGTAGTAAATGCTGTGTCAACCCAGAGCAACAAAATGTCCTTTCATTTGCCACCTACCACAACACAAAGCTGCACTTTCAGGTGTGAACGCTGTCGTGTGCCGTGCCCAGGGTGTGCAGCTCCTGATGAAACGCTGCCCCTTGTTATCCCTGAGCTGGCACCCGTGGCACACAGGGCACAGGAGGTGCCTTTGTGGCTTGGTGTCCGTAAATGGCCCCGTTTGCTTTGGCCTGGCTGCCTGTTGACATCTGCCTCTTGCTAATTATGCCCAGATTGAAAGGTGATCACCCAGCTACTTATCTGTGCAGCACAGGTGGTGGTTCCAGGGGTGTGTGTCTAACATGGCCCTGAGCCCCTCAGCCCACACCAGTCCCCCCCGGCCACCGTGCCCACCGCACCGCTCTATTTCTACTCATTAAATATACTTAATAAATAAATAGCACCTTCTAACCGTGTAGGCGGCTTGTCTAGCGCAGTGCTGGCCCTTCCAAACGCTCTCTGAAGCCAAAACTGTCTGTGCAGCATGGCCAGGATTTATCATTAGAGCCGTACGGGCTGGAAGGCGTGTTTGTGGCCGGCGTGCCAGCCTGCCTGAATAGCCCACAGTGTGATCTCCCTCTCTCCTTGGTGGGAGGAACTGCCAAAAATAGCAAGCCAAGAATTTGTCCATGTTATTTCTGGGATTGCACCAGGAATTGACATCAGGAGGAGAGCAGAGGAGAGAGAAAGCGAGCAGTGTGAGAAGTTTGGGGTCCGTGGTTGGTTGGGTTTCCAGGCTGCTTTGGGGCCATGGGGAAAGGTCTGGTAGCCACCTCCTGTGCATGCCCACTCCCATGTGCCAAACTCTCCCCAGGTTATGGGGGGCTTGAACAAGGTGACTTGAGCCTCTGCTCTCTGCTAGGGCAAACCTGCCTGGGCCAAGGCATTGGGATGAGACAGGGGGGCTGTTTTGTGGTCCTACAGAGCAGTAATGGCCCCCCAAGAGCCACAGGGCTGTGGAAGTGTTAGTTCCTGTGGCTGAAGAGGCAGGAATGAGCCTTCACAAAAGCCTATGAATCAAGCTGTGACTTCTCTGTACCAAGGGGTGTTGGTGCTGTAGGAGATATCACTGCCCTGGACAGCTGAATGGGATCCCAGGGGTGGGGATGGATATGCTGATGGTGCCTCTGCCACTGCTGCCTTATCCAGACCTGGGTGGCCCTTATGCCATGGGGTTAATTCTGAGACCTGCTTAAATAATCCTCCCAGCAGACCATTTTTGCTTATTGCTAGTCAGCAAAAGCAATATTGAAGGTAATGCTACCTGATGTTTTCTGTGCTATCTTTCCCTTCTTTTCTCTTCTTCTCTTTGCTTTCAGCGTGGACCCATTGGGAGTGACATCAATTAGCATCCTAACCTGTGCCCTCAGCAGCTCCTGTCAGCAGGGCAGTGGCTCTGCACCACCCTGGCACGTGGCATCACTTGCTTGGGAAAAGAGTTGGGGATGTATAGAAAGCTGAGCTCACTCTGGGCTGATGACAGGACATGGGGGAAAGTCAGGTGTTCTTGTTGGAGGGAGAAGTGAAAGATGGTCATGGCAAGGAGGGAGGAACTGGGCAGTGGTGTTGACAGTGCAGGAGCGTGGTCTGCAAATGAGAGTGGTAAATCAGGCTTCGTTAGTGCTGCTGCTGAAATAGCCACTTTGTTAGCCCAACTGGAGTCATACAAGTGTGTCAATGCATCACAGAAGGGATCAGAGCTGCCTCTGCGCCCTGACCAAAGATCTGCCTCCCTCCAGCACTGGCTGTGGGCCAACTCTCTGGCCTGTGATGGAGCTAATTGGGCATTTGAGTCCTGGGTTCAGTGGCACTGGCCTCATAAGGGCCTATTTAGCTGCCTGACTTATCTCCAAATAGCTGTTTGTTCACTGCCTGCGCCTGCATTCACCATTATCTTTACTTAATAGTGCATCATGCTACAATCAAGAGGCTACTGAGTGTAAATCCTGAGGAATGAATAAATTTCTGTGTTGTCTGTTATGAGGCAGGAGGAAGAGCTCAGTTGCAGCTCTGGTCTACCTTTGTTTCACCCAAACTTGTCGTACTCCTGAAGTCAGTCCGTGTGCTCTATCAGTGGCAGTTTGCACATCCTGGGGGGGGGCACCAAGATTTACCATTTCAGAGAAAATCAGAAATATTTGTTCCCATTTGACTGTGTGATTAATGACATTATACTGACATCCATTGTAGAAAAGGTCATGTTGGAGCTCAACACTGCTGCTGCCATGATGGGAAATCAATCCTGCTTTGCAGAGCTTGGAGTCTTATAGTGAAGCCAGGGAATAGATGGTGGTGATGGAGAAAGGGGGAAAGGTGAATGTAAAAGTTCCAAGAGGTACAACCACCTTCTCCAAGTCCTGTGTAAGTCAGCAAGCAAGGCTGGGAGTATAAAGCAGTTGGCTTTGTTCAGAGTCCTAGGTGAAAATATTCTAGCCAAAACCTATCCTACCTGCCCAGAGAGGTTGTGGGTGTCCCACAGGCCAGGCTGGATGGGACCCTGAGCAATCTGATGTAGTAGGTGGTGCCCATGGCAGGGGTGTTGGGACAAGATTGTCTTTAGGGTCCCTTTCATCCAAAACCATTTTATTTTAAGGTGGATATCAGAAAATATTCTTTGCAGAGAGAGTGCTCAGGGATTGGAATGGGCTGCCCAGAGAGGGGGTGGATTCCCCATCCCTGGAGGTTTTTAACCTGAGCTTGGCCGTGGCACTGAGTGCCATGATCTGGTAAAGGGACTGGAGTTGGCCCAAGGGTTGGACTGGATGATCTCGGAGGGCTTTTCCAACCCAATCCATTCTGTGATTCTGTAGGTTGAGGTTCTGGATAATGCCAGTTTCCTCCTGAATCTTGTATTTCATCATAGTTAGTCCTGCTAGAATCAGACAAAGCAGCTTCAGAGGGGAACAGCCCTCACTGTAATTAAGGAGATCAGCATCTGACACTAATCCAGAAAAAAATCAGTCCAGGCTGTAGCAGGTAACAGGAACTGGGCATGGTGGCTGCACCTGCACCTTCTCCCTGAAAAAGTCACTTTCACCTGTCATCCCCTTTTCTTTCTTCTATGAATCAGAACCTGCAAAAGAAAGTTTTAACTTGAGATGAAATTGCAGGTCAAAATGTACTTGATCTTTATTTCACACTGCTAGAATGGCTTGAGCAAAGTATTTAGTCCAAAAGAAATTTTTTTTGGAAGAGAACAGGCCTAGTAAAACTCTACTGATTATTTGATCCTTTTTAAGGTCTCCTGAAAATTACAGCCTGCCTTTTCCACAGTAAAAAAGGGGTATCTTCAAGGTGCCAAGCAACTCATTCATGGGCGATACTGTTGCTTGGTTTTAACTCCTGGTGTGGTATTTAAGGGGTCATGTAGAGATGTGGGACATTTCAACCTCTTGAAAACAATGCAGCAGGCTTTAAAAATTCCCAGAATTAATTACTGCAGGGAAAAAAAAGGCATCATCACGAACCTGTAACTGGCTCATCCACCAGTTACAGGAATAAAAGAATTGCAAGGCAGGACACGCCCTGCACACTGAACTCAGCAGGGTCATTGGATTGAGGTGGTGCTGCCATTCCCATCACTGGCACACAGTGGAAGCTGCTGTAGGTGGCCCAGCAAAATGTTTTCATACTTTTTATATTCATGGGAACTTTTTGTCTCTAAACTACACAGTGGAACAGCTGCACTGTACAAACCCCAACATCTCATCCAGGCACAGCCTCGGAAAGCTGGACTGGTTTTGTTTGGGGCAGTAAGTGCTGGACAGTCATCCCATAACTTGAGAGATGTGGATGATCCACCAGTGTGCAGGATCCCAAACTGGCGGAGAGGAGGGACTGTGGGAAGCTGCAGGCAGGGAAGGAATTTGGCCTCACAAGTTTCTGGGATTCTTAAACTGGTGTGAGTGAACAGGACTCATCAGCCAACAGAGATGTGCTTCCAAACCACTTTTATTGACAAAGGCATTTAAAGCCTGGATTCAATAGGATGGCAGAGTGCTGAAAATACTGATCAAAGATGTTTAGTCAAGCACAAAAAGTGATTGAGGAGCAGTTAAAGCAAGGGAAGACCTTACAGAGTAAGGTATGAGGCAGCCAGTTAAACTGCTGTGTTCATCATGATGACTCTGTATCCCTTTGGTTTAGTTTTTCTTATGCCTCCGTGTGAAATCCCCTACAAATAAAATAGACAACAGTTTGTGAAACTTCTGGTCTGCCTGCCATGAAGAATTTCAGCCATGTCCTGGAAAGATATATATTCTTGTAATTCATTGTGGGTTTTTTCACAGTTTCAGATCCTTTTCATAAAGGATGTCGGGGTGGTAGCCAGCTGTAGCACTTCTGACATGGCAGATACAGGGAGATCTCCCCATGGAGCATCATCAGGGCTGGGATTCTGACTTGCTTTTCCACTTGGTGTGATTCAGATGTGAGCTTGTTACCTCCTTCAGTTAAAATCCTGTTGAAGCCCTCTGAGATTCACAAGTTGCTCTACACTGCTGGCCACTTGTAACACAAGCACTGCAGCTCAGCAGTTCTTTAGGCCTTCAGAAAAGCATCCTGCAGTGGAAAGTCTGCACAAAGGGAACAAGCACAGTCAGTAGTAATGAAATAAATACCTCAGTGCTGCATTTGGGCTTGAAAGTGCTTCTTGGGATGGTTTTCCTCATCAGAGGTCTGTTTTTCCAGCACAAACCAGAATCTGCTTCTCTCTCCAGGCAGCTTGGCTCGTAGGGAGGTGGGAGCATCCTTATTTTCCTGTGCTCTTAAATCTGACTATTTTGCAGGTAATTCTTGTGTTGGAAAACCAAGGTGGGTGGTCTAATCCATAAGAACAGAAAGGAAATCCAGTGTGCATTTTGTTCCTCCAGGGATAATGAAGGCCCTCGTTTTAGGAGATGGCATGGGAGAGCTTTTATCTGAACAGGCCAGAGCTGATTTTATTCTGCAAAGCTGAAATAGGGCCTCTGGAGAAGAAGATAAAACTCTGTATGCTTAGGCAGGGAGCTGCCAGAGGATTTTCTGGCTAGGGGGTATCAATTTTCAACACATCCTCACCCAGGCAAGGTAATCAGGAGATCAAGGACCACACAAGCCATCAGTGCTTCCACGACTGCTCTGTTTCAGTTGTGGGTAAGTGTGGCCAGTTTGCTCTGTTGTGACTGATTTAATAGGGTCTCTCTAACATATCTAGATTTTGTCCCTTCCCTGTAGGGCCCAGCTCACTCATCTAAAAAATCCACACAAACCAAACCAAACTTTTTATCTCTTCCCTGGACTTTCCTCCCTTCGCATCCCCCCAGGTGATGCTGGAGATGGAAACCTTTCCTCCTTGCACAAAGCTCTTGCTCAAGACAAACTCTCTCTGACTCAGTGCGGGTTTCCCAGGGCAAGAGCTGATTCAGGACAGGATGATGCAGTGACGATAGAAGCCATAACCTGTTTATTTTAGCCTGTATTTAGACTGTGACTGAAGTGGGAAGCAGCGTGAGCTGCTGCAGGCCAAGGCTCCCATTTCTCACAGAGCACTGGCAATGGCATCGGTTCAAGGTGTGGCTGGTGCTGGTGGAAGCCCTCAGAGTTGATGTTAGAGCAGAACAGACACGTAGAGCATCACGTAAACTCCTCGTTGTACGTGAAGACATAACGAGGGATGTTGCAGATTAACCACGCTGACGTTTGCTCATAGGAAGCAATGGGCCTGGCACTCTTTCCTCTGTCCAGATAAAGGAGCAGATAAAGACATTGTGCCAGACACAGCCTCTGTTAGAGGAAGAGCTTTCAGGCTGGTAAAGTCATTGAAGTATATCGGATTGAAACACTTGTCCTCTTTCCTATTCCACTGCCATTCGGGACAGCCTTTCTTTGTTTGAGTCCCATCACTGGAGTTACTGGGGAGAGTTTCTGTGGGTTGCTCACACCATTTTTCTGTTTGCTCTTTGAGAGAGAGAATTGAAAGTTAAGAACCTTCTGCACTCCCATTACTGTGGCTAAGAGTTTCTTAATGTAAGGCAATATTTGTTTCAGTAAGATCATAAGTAATAAATAAGCTAAGTTTTCTCTATTTTATTTTTTAATTCTGCCTTATTAGTTTTACTTAAAAAAAAAGAAAAAGGAAACAAATTGGAACCCAGAAGAGAAGCATAGATTTTACACACGCTCCCTAATTTCTTTTTCATTCTTATTTTTGGCATTGTGGCTCTTGCCCAGCACCTCTAAACATGAGCTGACCAGCTCTCAGGTGTGGGTGTTGCCCTCCCTACAGAGGCTCAGGGCTGCTGCTCTTGTTCATCATTAACAGCAGTTATGACATTGCATATCACTCAGCTCCCATTAATTTGAGACCAAACTCACTACATGTCCCAGCAGAAGCAGCACTGCTCGAGAAAAGTGGTAACAAAGAGACAAAAAGAGGTGTATTCAGCAGCAGTAAAATCATGCAGGAGGATGGCAGTCATGCAGATGTCTTGCAGAGTAAATGTTGCTGGCTCTTGGGGTAGCTGCAGTGTGAAAAGCAGCTCTGGCAGTGCAGTGTGTAACTTCGGGTGTAAAGCCAGTGAATGGCAGCAGTGAAGAACCCGTGTTGTTGTCCCCCTGGGTAACATTCCTTCAAGGTGGGGGGCTCTATGTGAGGAGTCATTTTAGGGCCCCCTCTCTGACCTTCCTCGCAGTTATGTTTATCTCCTCTCTAAACGTTCCCTCTGTTACCAAGTGTATCTTTGATGATGGTCCAAAGTTCATATCCGCTCTTGTGTTTAACCTTCACGTCCAGCGGCGGAGGTCGCTCAGCTCGTTACGTGTGCACCACCCTCTGAGCACGTAGCCCAACTCCTTTGCTTTGCACTGGGTGACTGATTAGCAGCAGTGGGACAGCCTGTAAAGGAGGGGGCAGTTGTGAGTGCCAAGGAGTCAACAGGGTTTGTGCTTGCACCTTGCACCATACTCTCTGGAGGGTTGGTGAGCAGGAGCGAGTGCCGAGCTCAGCCTGCTGCAGTTTCCATAGGTTGATGTACAGAAAAAATGCTCTGTTGGTGACAGAAAATGTTTTCAAAGTGTTGTTATGAGGCATGATCCCATTTTTTATTTTGTGATATGACCCAGTGTTGCTACTGTCATGGAAGCAAAAGGTTGGAAGAGTCCCAGCCTTGAGGAGTAAGTCCTTAAGGAAAGGATAGGATCCAAGTGGTGGGATGTCCTTCAAGGTGCTTCAGTGCAAAGACAAAGTGAGCTGTCGTGCTGCCCAGGGTGGCTGGGATGTTCATGGTATGTGTGATCTGTACCTGCAAACAGTTTTAAGACTCGAGAGACTTCAGCTTTGCAGCACTAACCTGGAAGGAGCTGAAGTCACAGGAAGCTGTAAACCTCAACTTCTTGTGATTTCCCTCCAGCAGTACATGAGTAGGGACACAGTGCTCAGCACATGGGGACACCTAAGTGGATCAGTGATGAAGGCTTCAGATGTCCTAAGTTCTCCTCTTATCAGACCTAAAGCATCTCCTGTCCACAGCAGGGGTCACTTTGTAGATGTCTGACACAAAATATGGAGAGAGCCTTCTCTTTTAAAACAGTCCACAGTGGGACTGCCCGTCTGTGGTTACAGCCCGTGCCCAAGAGGTCCATGGTGCCAGGTAGTGGGACTCTCCTGGAGAGCCCCCTTTCCCTCTCTACAGAAGCTACCCCAGCCCCATGGCAGGGTGCTCTCTCCTCCACCTTCACACAGCCTCACAAGGTTTTGGTTGTATTTGAAGTTTTTTGGGGTTTTTTTGTTTTGTTTTTTTCCCTTAAATGCCTAAATAAAAAATAATTAAAAAATAGTTTGGATTGCTTGGATGGACCATTATGTACCTCAAAACTAGGAGGATTTTTCCCAGAGTTTCCAGTTTCTCAGGTGTCTTTAGTGCCCATTGAAGCTTTGGGAAATGGAGCTTTACATGTAGATTTCAAACCCTCTATCTCCATGTTTTACCTAGAAGTTTTGCTTTGTGCTAATACTTCTCAGACACTGTATTTTGTACTAATGAGCTCCAATACTTATTCTAAGGAGCAGAACAGAACTGAATAAAGTGCCAAAGGAATAATTAGTTCCACACTTGAGCAGCAGACTGACAGGGACTTGTCCTGCTCAATCCAACAAGCTCCTGGAGCAGAGGGTGCTCTGTTTTGTCACCATGAGAAGCTGAGCTCAGCTCCAAGAGGTTAAGAGTGTATTTCTGAGCTTCACAGAGACTGACACCTCTCTGAAATGTAAAGCAGAAGGAAGCAGGAAAGCATTAGCAAATCAAAGAATGTTCTTCACTTGGGATGACTTCTGCCTTCAGGGACAGCTGAATTTTGGGCACCAGTTTAGTGCAATATCATTTTTTTTTCTCCACAATTGGGAAAGAAAATAAAGTTAATGCTTCAGCTGAGCAGAGAAACTCTGCCTGGCCCAAACAGAAAGATACACCTTTTGCTGTTAGCACATCATCCTGTGAGGATTTGCTTTGGCTAATAAACATAGAGAAGCTGTTAAATGATTTACCTGTTCTGTGTACTGAGCATTTGTTGCTAAGCTCTTCTGTATTTAAACACCCATCTCTCCAGTACAGCTCTCTGAGCTGGACTGTGGAGGCTCCATAGGGGGTCTCTTGCCAACTTTTTTGGTGGAAGGCGGAACCTGGTGTGTGAAACATCCCAGCAGAGAGGACAGGCTCATGGAGCACCACACCAGCTGGGCTGTGTGGATAGGCACTGGGAGCCCTCGGGGGGAGCTGCATGTGGGCCATCACTGAGTTTGGCTGAACAAGATTGCCAAGGCACTGTTAGTGCCATTGGGTATATGCTGGAAGCAGGATGTACAGGGTACCTTTGGGGAGGCATTTTATTATGTTTGTAGCCTAATTTTGGCTTTTTAATTATGTTTTTGCAAGTAGTGTTGGACTAGCAATAAATTGCTGGGCTTTGCTCATGGATCTTAATAGCAATTTGTGGGCAAGAGAAAACTGTTTTTAAATGTATTTGTCCCAAGAAAGAGCAAGCAAGTGAATAAAAATCCAGCCAGTCGTCATCTGTGTTTTTAGAGGATTCAGGATGTGAGTTTCTTAAACAAAGCTCTTGGGTTTTGGTAAACTTGGGATCTTTGCATTGACTTGGCTCCCATTTCTGGGGCTGTATCATGGCAACGTGGCCTCAGAGCTGGATATGTGAGCCTGGCTGCTCCCAGTCACTGTTCCAGTGCAGGTTATTGTATGGTGTGATAGGGGTTGTTCCTGGGCTTTCAGGCTCCAAGGGTTCATACATAACCAGAGGCACCTCCTGAGGCTCCACAGAGGTAATAGCAGACACTCAATTCTGATGAGCTGAACGGGTCTTCACAAAGTTCATCTTATTAAAGTCCTCAGAAATATGAAACTCCATGATAGCTCCATTATCCTGGCCAACAAACACTCATCTGCTGTCATGATGATAAGCCATGGCAGAACATGGATTATTTTCCAAAAGAATCACTCAATGGAGCCATATATATTCAAGAATTAATTTCCCCCTACCAAAGGTGATGCTCCAGTGAGACTTTGCTGGAATGCTGTGCAGCTTCTGGGACACACAGGTAGGGCTGTCATCCCTTTGAAGTATCTCGTGCTTTAAGAGCTGAAATCAAGAGCCAGACCCCGATGGTGGTTTGCAGCACAGTTTTCCTGGTGCAGCCCCAGGGTTTGCACTGCATGTGCTCCAGTGCTATTTACTGACACTGTCAGCTCTTGTTGGGGTGGTCACAGCCCCAGGGTGCTCTCACAGCACTGCTGGAAAAACAGCAGCAGGACAGGGGTGATGTTTCCACCACGGGCTGAATTCCTCCCTGCAGTGCCAAGGGCCATTTAGTGTCCAGTGTGTCCACGTGGATGGAGGAACTTCTGCCCTGAGCTCCTGCTGACACTCCAGTGCCAACCTGGGAACCAGCCTGGCCCTGTTGGTGCAGACTCCTCTTCTTGGCCAAAATTCTCTCTGTTAAAGTGAATATCTGTGTTAGCAGCAGGAATCTGGCCATGGAAGTCTGTAATCTGCAGTTCTCATGCTTATTGTGGATGGAAAAACAGGCTCCCCAGATAACTGGTTTGCTGGCTGGAGTTTAGAGCATTATTTTTATCTTTTCCCACCATTTTTAGCAATGAGGTGGTCCAGTAACAGCTATTCCAGGCAAGTACCTGATATCTGTAGGACAAAAGGACATGTGCAATGATGAACTGTGCATACAGGAACAAATGGTGTGCTTCAAGGGATGGATTTACTGAATGAAAGGTAGAAGGTTTAAATAACCTTTGTTCTTTGTATTGGAAAGGGGGAAGGGTTTGATTTGTTTGTTAAGTTCTGTGCACCTGCAGAATGACATTTTTTACCCCAGGAAGGACTTGCTACTGAGTTGAGTTTTGTACTCATATTCAAAATCAAACTGTCTGTTGATGTCATTGAAATTATTCTTTCAGCTGTGTCAAACCCTCAAAAATGTAATTAATTTCCTCTGTTCACTCAACACCCATCACTCAGTAAACTGGGGCCGGAAACCAAGTGGCAAACCAGCTTGTGACTATTTTTGCTTTTTGTATGAATGTCCTGTTTGAATGGGGTTTGGGTTGGGTTCTTGGGGTTTTTCACCTTTTCTGTAGCCTTTTTTATCTTTCTGCCATCATTCCAACATCAGTGTTTGTGCCACACGGTTTTCTCTCAGCAAATGAAATGTGTTTGCACAAATTATCTCTGAACATCAGCTCTGTGTCTCATGTTTCCTGCGCTGCATGGCAAGCTGCTAGTACACAGCCACCAAAACAGGGAACACATGCAGCACTGGGGCTTCTGTAATTATCCAATATGGAACAAGTTTCTAAATTTGACCATGAACTCTGTGAAATTCTCTGTTTGCAAGGCATTCCTCGAAACAGGCTCGTACAATGCTGCAACATTTCGAGAAACAGATTCATCCAAAGATTTGGTGAATACATTTGAACATTCAGTGGGAGAAATACAACTCATCTGGTAGTCTCCTGGTAGAAATCAATTCATGTTTTAGTTATTGTGGTGTCTCACTCCTTTGTAGGGGAATATTTCATACCAGTTTTAGTCCTCCAGTAGCATATGTGGAATGTAATTTTGGACCACTTTGAGATAAATAGGTCTGTGTGCCTTTTTAACAAGGACCTCTACAAACTTTACAAGTACTGATTATGGGTTATGTTTTCCTTTCCACCTGGGGGCAAATGTAAGTGCTTGGGTTCACATTTGCTATGGAAGGTTTGTGATCACAGAGGGCATCTGATCTGCCTGACATCATGTAAAGTGTCTTAAGGTCAAGCCAGACCTCAGGTATCCTCACCTGGTGTTCTCTCCCCTAACATCATCCATGACCTCATGTTTTCTTCCCATGAGAACGTGTTTTTGTGTCCCATGTTTGCCAGCAGGAAGGGTTTCTAACATCTGTGGAAATGATGGATAGGAATTGGTTTGGGACAGATTTCAGTGTGAACTGAGACTCTGATCTTACTCAATGCTTGTAAAGTTGAAAGGTTACAGAGAAGTTTGTAAATGTCTGATCATCTCATTTGGCCCCAAGCTTGAAAAGAGAATGAGAACTCAAAATGTCAGAGCAACAGGAAGGAAATGCAGGAAATGTAGTTGGGCCTCAGAGCTGGATTTTTGGTTTGGACCAAAGCTCAGACCAGCAGCTGTTCTACCCAGGCTGGTTCGTGTGTCCATGGCTGCTGAGGACACCACTTGTCCGTGTACTGCCTGGCTCCAGGCTCTGGGATGTGTTTTCCCTGGCAAATGGTCTCTGCCTGCAGGAGTGCTGGGCTCAGAGAAGCTGCAGCAGCACCAAAGCAGAGCCAAGTCTGGTGTTCAGGCAAGGTCAGGATGTGTGCTGGGGCTAAGCCCCTGTTTTGGGCTGCCTTAGGCCTTTGCCGCATTGGCTGGGCACTCGGATCAGCCTGGCTACCTCTTAGGAATGACAGAGGTCTTTGGTCTCCAGTGCTGTCAAAGACAACAACTGCCATCACTGTCATATTAATATTTCATAAGCAAACAGAATTGGCAGAGATGGCTCTGCAAGCCATGGTGGCTCCTTGGAGGACAATTTTTCAGGTTCTTTGCTTACCATAAGCTTTGCCTAATGTAGTAATTCTCAGAAGAGCTTGAGAGGAATTTAATGTGCAAAAGCTGGAAGAGAAGTGACCATCTCATGGTAGGATTTGCCTTTCCTCTTTGGCCTCTGGATCACTCAAAGCTCCCTTTGGGTTTTGAATGTGTTCCCAGAGAAACACACTTTTCCCCCCATGGGAGCATCACACTTCAGTGTTTCTTTCTATGCATTGTTAAGCTGCAAAAAGAGCTTTACAGCTTTGAAATATGTGCTCATTAGCTGTAATTAAATCTTTAAATTCTCCTTCAGGCTTGGATAAGGCACAAGCTCTGCTCATACCCGAAGTTTTTCTTCTGTTCTGACTTTTTAAATATATTTTATTAGTCTCATGCTTTGCTAATTACTGAATGCAATGATGTTTCCAAAGCAGCCACAAATAAAAGTATTTACTATTCAGCGAGGCATGTGTTAATCTGGCAAACTATTATATTGGCTACAAAGTCTCTTATTTAATATGAATCACTCTTTAAAGTGCCTCAACAGCACAGCTTCTTATTCATTATTGCCTAATTTCATGATATCTGAGATGTGGGATTTCAGTTAACGGATAATTGAGATCATAAATCAAAATATTTTCAATGAGAGTACATGAAACACAAGATGTTCAGGTTCGGAGCCTGAAATTCTCGGCAGCTCTCAGTGAGGATGAGTGAGGTCTGCAGGCACATCCCTCTTTCTGCCTTAGCTCCAACAGGAAAGGGGGAAAGGTTTTGGTGCATCGTGCAGTTTCTGCCTGTGTGATACACTTGCATTGCCTCTATTAGTGTAAAATTCCCAAGTGATGTCTCTCTGCTTCTGATACATTCATTGCATGGGAAGATTTCCTATCCCCAGTTCACCAGCAGGACTTTGGGGCTGGCCACAGCACAGTCCTGGCAGTATCTGGGCACCCAGTGATGTGAACAACACTTGGCTGTGTTTTAAGGTTCTGTGTTAACTTGCCAGAAACATCCTCCAAGTGTCTTCAGGGCTGTGCAGGAAATCTGGGAAGGAGCAGAGATGTCACAGACGAGTGATCTCAACCACTGACCCATTTTTGTTACTCCTTTTCCTGACAGACACTGAAAATCGACTTACCCAGGATGACTAATTCCTTCTAGCAATCCTAATTATTGCTTTTGTTACTGAGAGGAACTCACAGATATAATAGCAGTGACTAGCAGAGCAAGTATTTTAGAAGAGACAAGTTGTTAGATGTTCTGACAGGAACCTGCATTCTGTCTTCCTTATTTGGCTCTACTCACCTCCATAAGCCCTGGATTGATCATATTATCACATTACCATTTTTTTAACAAAAATTAACCTGTTTGATTCTTTGTTTTGAGAAAGAATGTCAAGTTCTAATATTTTTTTAATTGGAGATGAAACCTGCATCATAATTTATATATTTTTAAAGGGAAGGTATTTGGGGGGCACATTGCTTTTATTTCTTTTCTTTCTTGGCTCATTTGTAGCAACATTGAAAGTAGTAGTTTCATGTGGAAATGCTGATGCAGCACTTGGCAGTACAGCAGCAACCCATATCTCTCCTCTGGTGTGTTTTAGGCTGCCTGGGTCACTGCTGGCCTCCTCTTACCAGGCAAAATTAGTGCTTTTTATAAGGTCAAAGTAAAGCTTCTTCCTACTGGAAAGCCTGAGGAAGGACAATGAATGGCCTTGTAGGCACACAGACCCCTCGTGTGAGTGCTGTGGGAATACATTAGTACACAGATTTCCTGTTCATACAGGCCAAGTTATGGAGAAAATGCCTTTGCTCTGTGATTGGAGGACAGAATGGGCTGTTTGTGGGGCAGCTTTCCCTTGTTTCTTACTCTTTTTAGCTCTGTCCCTTCCAGGGTGTTGTTTTACTTTGCTCTCCACCTGAGGGGTTGAGCTGGGAGGTTCACCCAAACCCTGGGCCATGTGGATTTAGAGCAGCTGAAGCATTTAACCCAGGGGTGGAACACCTTGTGGCTGTTACAGAGCCTCCTGTAGCTTTTCCCCAGAGCCTCCAAGGTGCTCCATATATCCAGATACTCAAACTAGGCAAATGCACTCTGATTGCTAATCCCTTTTACTGACCCTGTCCTCTGTGCTCCCAGGAATGTGGATAAAAAGCAGGAGAAGGACAGAAAGGCTACAGGATGGGAGAAGAGAAACCCTGGTGGGTCAGGGGTGGGAGGGTGTTCAGAGGGAAGAGTGTCTTGGGCGAGTATTTCCTGCTGCTGATGGACCTTTCAGATCCAGAGGTCCTCACACCTCTCACACAGGATCAGGCTACCATTTTATTTTAGGGAACACAGTCATTTTTCTGAGAGCTGAAAAAGTTGTTTGAAGCCTTCAAAGCAGTAGTGGTGTGGTGCCAAAGTAACTCTGTGGATCCGGATATGAGTGGTTTTCCCCAGGATGTGGCCAGCTGGAGGCATAGCTTGCAATTTAATGCAGGGCTCCTCAGTCCGTGGGTGCCTGTGGTTCTGCCCCAGCATCCAAACCATCTTCTGTCTGCAGTCAAAAATTAGAAAGTGCCATTTTTCATTCCCAAAAGCTTCCAGGCTGCCTCATAGCTGCTTTATTTTTGGGCACTGTTAGCTAAAGGCCTTGCTAAGAAGTTCTTCTATAGGGAAGGGTGTGTAAAAAGTTTAGGCAACGTAGTTTAGACCCCTCTCATCCCCTGCCTGGATCACAAGACCCAGGAGGCTTCACTCACTTCTTGAACTCTCACTGCATCCCTGCTTTCCTTCCTTTTTTTTTTGTTCTTTCTCTCCTTCTTTCTTTCTTTGATTAAAATAGTTCTTAATATCATCATTTGCTCAAAGAATAGAAATAGACCAAAAATGCATTCCCTGACTGAACCAAAAAAAAAGTTCAGGTCTCATGTCATTATTTTTTAAGCAGGTCTGCACTAAAAGTTTTATGAGCTGCTCCAGTTTCGGAAGGTTTCCCGTAAATGAACTTTCCACCACTCTCTGACAGCAGTGTGTTGCCAACACATGGATAATATGGAAAATGAAAGAGGAAAAAAAAGAAAAGCCCTTTCCCCCCCTTTCCTCCATCTGTTACAATACAGGACTGTGGCAGGAAACGAGGTTTTGCAGTTTTATATGAGCAGAAGTGTGTTGTGTGGTTTTTTGGTAGGATTTTTTTTTTTTTGAAAGCTGTGGAGTGTGTCATTTCAGAGCTCTCTCCAGCAATCTGGAAGCAACCAACTTAAGGCATGGAAAAGACATTATGTAATTGCAAAAGACAAAAAAGCCTCCCAGTGCTGAGGCCTTGTGGCAGAAGCCAGTCTCTGACCTCACCCTTCTCAGGATCTCTGGAGAACACTCTGTTCCCCTGGCCCCTGGTGAAAAATAAGCCTCTGCCAGATTTCAGCAAACAATTCCGGCATTTCCTTCCCCTGCCTCTGGTCTGTGGGTGTTTTGGAGTCTCTCGCATGTGTGGGCAGGGATTCATTAGCTAAAATAAAAACCGTACTACAGAGCTGCCTTGGAGAAAAAGAAAGTTACGGGGGGGGAAATGCAAGCAAGTGTAATAATCCTGTGGCTTCAGCTAGTTTGGACTCAATTCCTCGTTTGGGAATTCATAAAGAGAAAGCCAGAAATAAAGGGGGTCTCATGGGTGCTGTTGTCTCCCCTCCCTTTGCTGGTGGTGGTCCCTGGTGCCCTTTCTCTGCTGGCAGCAGCTGAACCTCTGGCTTTGCCCTCCCACCAGCAAAGCTGAGCAAGGGCCCAGTGTCTGAAAGATCAAGCTCTTTGTTCTTTCTTAGCTTTTCCCAGCATAATCCCTACAGAGATGTAATCATTTGGTGTTGTTTCTCCTCCAAATTCTCTTTAATTTCCTGCCTGTGGTTTTGGGGGTTTGGGGAGGTTTTATGGTTGGGGGGAATTTTTGCTGTTTGCAGTGGCTGTCCTACACGCTCTAAAAACAGCATCCCCTTTCTTCTAAGAAAAGCCTTTGCATGTCCTAATTTAAATTGCTGGCTCGTCATTACTGCCACTGCAATAGTCCTAAGGGAACCCAAATAAATATCTCCCTCTGTGGACATCCTGCCTTCACACTGATCCTGGGTCTCTGGGGGCAGGAGAATCCCATTCATCTTCAGGCTGCAGGTTGAAGACCAAAAATTCCACTGCTGGTGTATCCAAGAGGAAGGGAAAGCTACTCTATTTCCCAAGCAGAGAAGCCAGGAGTGTTGCCCTCAATTTCCCTACAAATGTACTTGAGTTGGGTTGGTATCTGCCAGCTGGAGCTCAGTAGCTCCTTGACAAGCCTCTGCTTTCCTCAGACAGGCTGCCAGGGCAGCCAGTGATAGGCTTTCAATTGCTGCCTTGTTTGTGAGAGATCTTTGAACCTCAGAAGGCTCACAGAAGCAAACAGAAGCTTTGGTTGGCCTTGTAGGGAACCCTCCATCTGCCTGCTTGGGCTCTGCAACCATTGTTGTAGCATTATTGAGTGTTCCTCAGCTTAAAAATTTGGCTGTTGTGGTGCAGGAAAGAGTTTTTCCTGTCCCTGTCAGCAGTGATACAGATTATTCTGAGTTGGAAAGGACCCACAAGGATCATCGAGTCCAACTCTTAAGTCAGTGGCCCACACAGGGGACTGAACCCATGACCTTGGCATTATTGCCTCACTCATAAAGCTCTGCAATAAGGAACAGGTCAGGGGTGGGATCAAAAAGGAGCCTGAAAGTTGGCCATGGTCAGGATGCCTCATTGCACGTGCTCTGGTTCTGTATTGATCAGAAGCCCCTGGCACCTGCCTGCAGGCTGCTGAGTGATCTGAGTGCTGGCCCTCAGCTTTCCTCACTACAGGGCTGCTTGTCCCCAGCTTTTCTTTTTCCCCTGTGGAAGAAGCTGTAAATCCTTTACCTAAATGACTCTGCAGCTCCTCCACCAAGGGAGCCAGGCTGCCACAACCCAGAGTCACTGGGGGAGCAATTCCCATTCCCTTGTCCCTCACCAGCAGCAGCAGAGCATGCAGGAGCCCTCTGGTCTGGGGAATTGAACATGAAACCCTGGGAGCTGGTTCCCTAAGCCCTGTGGCGCTGCTACCTCATTGCCTTGGTTCTGGGAAAGTATCTGACATCCTAATGCAGTGGGTTTGCCCCTCCATTGCACCAGAATACACCTAAAGAAATAAATATTTAATTATTAATATCGTTATAATAGCAAATCTCTTATTATTTATTATATAGTATATGAATAATAATATAGTATCTTGAATAAATATACCATGCCTCCCTTGCAGACAGCTCTGAAATGTGACAGGTCCATTTAGCTCTGTGGAAAGTGGGAAAGGGCAATGAACTAGTGGTGGCAAAGTTGCTGATGGTCACCAGAGTCCTTCAGGGCACTTTGAAAAAACCTCTCTGAAATCTAGTAGAAAATGAGTGATGGATAGAGAGGATGAGCTGGGTTGGAGAGTCAACACTGGCAGCCCAGTCCCAACTGGCTTCTTGTGGTGTTTTGTCTTGGTTGGAAGAGTCAAACTCATTTTGTAGTGTGATTGATAAGAGCTTTTGAGTTTCTTGAGGAATGTCCATCATGTTTGCCAGAGTTGTGAAAAGTGTTGAACATCTCCAAAGCTTATGAAAACTGGTGGCTGTGGAAGGAGAAGAAACTCAGCTGGGAGTGGCGGCAGCAGGAGCTGGACTTGGTCATTAGGTACAGTGCGGGGAGAATGTGAATAGTTCCTGCTGATGTCCTGGGACCTGCTTCATGATGGCCAAGGCTGACAAGTCTACAATGATCACACAGTCATCAGGGAGCATTCATGAACCTGATCTCAGCCTGGCCACGCTTTCCTGGGGTTTCCACTGGGAGGATGTGGGCTCTGTACATCTAACTCCTCCTCTGAGTATCCCAATCCCTTCTTAACCACCTGCCTGATTTCTCGAGTAATTTTCCATTTGCAGGAAGTAACTGGCTTTTGGAGAGAGGGCACAGAAAGCACTGCTGTTAGTAATTCCCCTCTGACAAATAACACTGTGTGAAGGGAGCCTTGAAATCCCAGCCCTGAGCCCTTCCTCTCAGTGCAATGGGGTTTAAGCCATATCCCCAAGGAGACACCAGCCCAAGCAGCAGATCCTTCTCTGGAAGGGGATTTGCCTTGTTGCTTGATAATGTTCCTCATGATAATTTGCCAGCAATTACCCCAGAGCTTTTCTCCTCCTGCAAAGAGTCTATCAGCTTCAGATTTGTCATTTAGTTTTTGGGCTGAAACAGTGTGTGTGTGTCTGAGCAATCCCAAAGGCACCTGGTACAGGAAACTAAAGTTGTGTTTTCTGCTGGATTGACTTACCTGTGCAGCTCAAACCTGAAATCATCCTTAAATGCTGCAGATGAGCTCTAGCTTTGCTCCATCCCTGGATTGGGATGTTTTTAGGGGGCAACTGGTGCCATTCCTTCCCAATGCAGCTGATTCTATAGCTCTCCCACTTCTCTGTCTCCATTCCCCCTGCATGCTGTCAGGAATTTTGCTTTTACTCTGGAAAGTGAGATTTAAAGTAGGTGGTGGATACCTTGGTGTTATCAGGGAAGGAGAGGTAGAGTGATTGTAAAATTGGTTTTTTCCTGCTGTACAACACTTATTTTCCCAGTGCTTTTCTCCTCTCACTCCTCCTGCAGTAAACAAGCTGTAGCTCTGGCCATGTTCTCCATCATTCTCTGTGTTCATTCACTCATTGCACAAAGCCATTTTGCTTTGGTGTGTTTGAGCTCTTGTTCTTCATTTGTGCCTTTTTGAAATTTGGGGCTGCAGCTGCAACACCATCAAAAGCCTCCAATTAGCATTTCCTGGGGTGGTTTTGGACTAAGGGCAAGACTGTAGCCAGCTCCTAGTCCGGGCCCAGAGTGGTGGAATTATGACTCCCTGTATATTTGGGGGGTTTTGCCTGTGTTTCACCAGTTTTGAAATCTGATTCACATGTCAAACCTGTTCTCTATCTAACACTCTTCTCCATCTGAATCAGGGGAAAAAGAACTTTTTAAAAAAGAAAGTAAGAGTGGTCGTGGTTCTTCTTTTACATCTCTTCAACCCAAAACAGGCACACCATGCTTGTTAAAAATAGAAAGGGATATCGAGCTGGAACTAAGAAGCTCCTAAACAGATCAAGAGGGGTCCTGGTCTGTTCTCCCAAGTAACAAGTCACAGGGCAAGAGGAAGTGGCCTCAAGATGTGCCAGGGGAGATTCACATTGGAAATTAGGAAAAAATGTCTTCACTTAAAGGGTTGTCAAGCGCTGGATGAGGCTGCGCAGGGGAAGTGGTGGAGTCACCATTCCTGGAGGGATTTATAAGATGTGTAGATGTGGCACTTAGGGACATGGTTTAGTGGTGGACCTGACAGTGTTTGGGTTAGTGGCTGGATGGTCTTAGAGGTCTTTTCCAGCCTTAATGATTCTGTGATTCGATGCTTATTGCTGCAGCACATCAAAGTGTTCTCTCCAAATGTTTTTGGAGCAATAAATAGCTTTCCTCAAAACCAAAAATACATTATTTGCTAAAAGTGGATTTTTTGTTTTAAAAGAAAAATGCGAGAAGCATCTCAGACAGGCAACAGGAGTGTAAAATACTCACTGGAAAGTAAAATCCTATTGAATTTCTTTCCTTCCTTCTCATCTGAATCCAGCCAACTCTTTCAATATTTCCCATACCGAGCACAGCCAGTCTGGAGTTGTTAAAGGGATTTCTTGCTTCTGGATTGCCAGTAACACTGAACTGGAGATGATCTAGATTGGAAAGAACATGCCTAATGCATTTTAGCTTAGATAAAAAATGGACTATTGTTTTAAATTAGATTATTTGAAAGGGTTGAAACTACTCAAAATAATTTGCTTCTTTCAATAAGCAGCACTTTCTGGTGGAAGGATCATAACTTATGTGTCTTATCTTTTTATCACCAGTAAGTTTTTAATATATTACCATTTATCTCTGGGTTAGTTGAAAAGTTCATCGCTATGCCTTTTCTCTCCAAATTAACATAAATTAATTACAATTCCCAGAAATGACTGTGGAGAGAATAAAAATGCCTTTTGGTAACTGGTCAGACTTGGACAAAACCCCGAAAGTGAGTGTAGCTTTAAATGCAGAGAGAAGAGACAAAGCAGCCCCCAGTATTAAATGCCAAACAATAAAGCCTTTAACATGTCTTTGGGATTTCGAGGGGACTGTACTGCTGACCTCTCATTCCTGCATATTTTCTGCTGGCAGCATGGCAGTCTTTTCTCTCTCTCTGCCCTTAGAAACCCACCCATGAAAGCAACATGAGGACCAAAGTAAGAGCAGACATTGAAGCAGTGGCTCTGCCTGGGAGGGTGAATGAAGCTCTGAGCTGCTGCCCTGGGGGAAGAATGATCCAAGGCACTTAAGGCCATGGGCAGATATCCTGCTCCTGATCTGGCTGGGCTGGCTGGAAACTGTGCTGCCACTCACCAGGACTGATCTTTAGAGCTCTTCTGGAAGAAGAGTTTGTCCAGACCCGATGTGGCTGTTTCCTTCCCTGTGGGCTGGTTTGGCAGGTGGCCAGTGGGGCAGCTCTGGCATGGCCATGGCAGTAAACACATAGGAAGCTAGAATGGCTTTGCTTGGCCACTGTTTGTCAAAGAAACACTTACTCACAGACTAAACCCAACTGCAGGTACCAGCTGGCTGCTGCCTGTAGCTCCTGGAGGCGTTCAGGCTTGTGGAGAAGTTCTGGTGACGTGGTTCTGATGCACCTTGTGATGAGGGTGGGTGTGCAGAGGTTCCCTTTCACTCCAGTGTGGCCAGTGGTTGACACACACACACACACACACACACACACACACACACACACACAGCTGCCNACACCCACACACACACACACACAGCTGCCACTGTGCTGTGTCTGTGTCACACTGAAGGCACCACCCATGGTACCAAGTGCTCAGTGCAGGCAATGCACCTCTGGCAAGTGTGACTGCTCTGCAGCCAGAGGGATTGGATGGGCAGGGGAGGGGAGTCTCCATTTCCTTGGTCACACTGGATCTGCATGAGCTTGACTGTGACTTGGATCCAGAAGCCTTACCCCTGTGGGGGGAGGAGGAGGAGGAGGAGGAGGCATCTATAGCTACTTGCTGGGGAGATCAGCACCCTCCCTGCATGGTGACTTGAGCGCAGAGGACCTGCTGACTCCAGCATGGGGCATGGCCAATAGGTGGTGGTGGGGTGGCTGACTTTGTGTATTAACAAAAGGGACACTTGATTAGCAAAGTGGTAATTACCTCTGGATCTAATAAGTGTAATTATTGAGTAATCCACAGGAGTATATAATGAGGTGGGAATATTTTTAGCCTGTGAGTGAGTTCTTTGCAGTCCCCCAGTGCCACACTCCCAGCAAAGAGCACTTAGGCAGCACTGATGGCCTGTAGCTTTTAAGAAATTACTGTGATGCATCTTTAAAACTGGCAGCTTTATTAAAAAGGGAGGTGGGGGGATGCTATTATCTTAACAGAGCTGGTTAAGAGAGAGTGTGCATTTCAGAAGGGCCCCAGTGCACTGTGAGGCTCGTAGGCTCGAGAGCCTGAGGTGCAGCTGAAAGCCAGAGATGCTGGGAAATTGTCTGGGCTGTTTTGAGCTGAACACACTGCTCTTCTCTGATCCTGGTGGTGGGGCTGGGCTCTTCCAGTGCTGGATGTAGTGTGTGTAGTAAGAGCAGGACAAGGAGCTTTTCTTTGTTGAATGCTTGGAGGGTGCTACAGCACAGAAACCAGCTGAACTGGGCCAGTGCTGTAGCCCCACTTTTGCTGCTCAGCTGAAGAGTGAGAAAAGGGAGAGGAAACTGTAATTTTTTGGTGGAAGAGATTTTAAACAAGCAAACCAACCAAACACAAAGTCCAGGAAATCCCTTTCATGTTTGCTATGTGGCCAGGGTATGTTTTTGAAGAGCCATCACAGAGTAAGCAATTCAGCATCATATTCAGGCACGATTTCAGAGCACCTGCCCCAGCCCCTCCCATTGCCAAGCACTTGGTGCAGTGTCTCAGAGCAGCCCAAGCTCTGGGAAAGCAGAGCCTTTGGGCCTGTGTCAGCACAAGCACCTCCTTATCATCCTTTCTTTTAATACCTCTGCATAACAAATACCAACTGATATAATTTATGAGGGCAAAACTGAGATAACTCTGGCACCCTGACCTGTGCTTGGATGAAAGCTGTAGTTTGTTACTTATGTGACAAATATTATCTTTTGCTCCTACTAAAATCTTCCCTTTGCACATTTGTCCCCCTGCCCAATCCCCAACCAAGTTTGTACTTTGGAGAACATTTTTCTAAATTCAGGTGAGGATTTTCAGAGCCAAGTGTGTGTGAGTCCCCTGTGCCAACCAAGCACTCCCATCCTTGTGAGTGCCTTTGTGACTGAGTGGGATGTTGATGGGATGGGTGCCTGGGTTCTTCTTGTTGTCATTGCAGGGCAAAGGAGCTGGCTGTTTTACAGAACCAAAATCACAGAATCCATCAGGTTGGAAAAGCCCTCTGAAATCACTGAGCCCCAAACCTCTGACCAAACACCAACTGGTCAGCTAGACCGCAGCACTGAGTGCCACATCCAGGCATTGTTTTGAATGCTTACAGAGATGGTGAATCCCCCACCTCCTTGGGCAGTTCATTCCAATATTTAACAACCCTTTCTGTGAAGAAATTCCTCCTGCTGTCCAACCTGTTTCCATTGCCCGTGTGTGCTTATCAGCAAAGGGAGTATCATAGACTCACAGAATCATAGAATCGATTGGGTTGGAAAAGACCTCCGAGATCATCAAGGCCAACCCTTGGGCCAACTCCAGTCCATTAACTAGACCATGGCACCCAGTGCCACATCCAATCTGCGTTTAAAAATCTCCAGGGATGGTGAATCCACCCCCTCTCTGGGCAGCCCATTCCAATGCCTGATGACTCTCTCTGTGAAGAATTTTTTTCCGATCTCCAACTTAAATTTCCCCTGGCAGATGTTTGAAGTGAAAGACGTAGGGAGTATGTAGATGTTTGAAGTGAAAGATGTGCGCTCCTCAAGCACTTACAGAAAGCCCATAAACTAAAAAAAAAAAAAAAAAACAACAAAAAAACCAAACACAAAACAGAAAGGTGTAAAAACAAACCACCTAGCTGGATTGATTTCCATATTTGCAGAAGTTTCCATGGGAATGCCTCTTGCAGCATTTGGCTATCCCGTGCTATGAATTAGCTGAGCCCTTTGCCTGCTCCCAGCCTGCAAAGCAATGGTGGTGCTGCCTCTTTCTTTCTGTCTGAGCAGACTTTTCAAAAGGCAGTATCTTATTCCAGCCTCTTCAGACTGGAGTGGGAATGCAGACCTTGGAACACCTGCTTCCCACACCGGGAGTGCTGAATGGCTGAGGAGCACATGGCTGCTGAGCCTTTGTTTTGGGGGTTGCTTTTAACTACAAGGAGTAATCAGGATTGGCTGCTAAATAAATGAGTTTGGTTGGAAGATAAGCCT
The DNA here is from genome assembly GCA_013396695.1 of Sakesphorus luctuosus. Classification (NCBI taxonomy): domain Eukaryota; kingdom Metazoa; phylum Chordata; class Aves; order Passeriformes; family Thamnophilidae; genus Sakesphorus; species Sakesphorus luctuosus. The sequence goes on from VWZD01011007.1 coordinate 103,680, forward strand.
GGACACCTGAGGTCTTGCATTCCTGGCAGGGCTGGCGAGCTCCAAAGGGCTTTTTCAACAGGCATCACTGGAGAGTGGCTATTATGTGTGAGCTTTACACTCAAACACCTTTGGACAATGAAGGCACCAGAGGACACTGCTGCTCCCGATTGTGGGCAGCAGAATAAATCCCTGCTTCCTGCAGCGTTTCCCTCTGCCGGCCACGGGGCCGAGGCAGAGCTGGGAGCTTTGCAGAGGCACAAAAGGTCTCTCAATAGAGCAGGGGTCAAACTGCGGGTTCCTCCTTTCAAAGCAGCCCCTGATCTCTGATGCAGAGAGCCCTGCGAGACCCCCTTTCGGAAACGGAGAAAGAACGGCATTGTGTTGCTGAAGGGAAGGAGAGAGGGAGGAGGAGGGAATCCCAAGCCCTGCTCCTGAAGGGCTGATGTTTTCAGAGGTCCCCGTGGCAGAATTGTAGGTCCCCAGCTCTCAGTGGAACTGATGGGAGCTCTTGCCCCAAATCCTTCTGCCAGTCCTGGCTGTGCAGCATCTCTTGAAAGGGGATCCAAATATCTGCAGCTGAGTGTGGGTCCTGCCTGCTGGGCACCCTATTTGGTTCCCATGTATGTCAGGGTGGTTTGCTGGTCCTGAGGCTGTAGGGAGACAGGGAGATGGGGTTTGGTACTGAAGGGCACCTGTGATTGCAGTAATTTGGGTGGATTGATGCTGGGTGTGCCAGCACAAAGGAACTCGCTGTGGGGTGTGTGTGTGCTCTTTGCAGAGCTGCCTGCAGTCTTTCCCAGGAGTCTGGTGAGGACCAGCAGAGATCTTTGGGATGTTACACTGTGGTGGCAGGAGTATGCTTGCTCTTTCCTCCAGTGGTGGCTGGCTGGGTGTGGATTTGTTTCTGCAAAGCAGATGGAGGTTGTGCTGTCTCACCCCAGAGCTGCTGGGCTGCCTGCAGAGCCAGTGTGAGCCCTTGAGACAGGAAAGAGTGCCCTTAAAACAGGCCTGTGGTCTTACAGCTGTCCTCACTCACAGTCCTGTCCTGTGGCAGTCACTAAAGGCAGCTTGGTTTGTACAGTGGGCTCATGTGGATGTGGCACCTCAGAAGGGGTAACAGAGGGCGCGTGGAACAGCCTCGTTGGAGCTTAGGTGGCATCTGCATGAGCAGATACAACAGTGCCATGGGAATGGATCTGGAGAGTGAAGTATTTATTGAAGGACTTGATGTCCACAGAGTACGTTTTTGAGGTTTTCTTGGAGTAATTTTGGTCAGATCTTAGGCCTGTTAACTGATAGGACATGCTTTTTATTTGTACCTGTAAGGAATCCTGTTCTCACAGCCTGAGCCCTCTCATTAGTGGGAGCCATAGTGCAGAAAGTGAAGAAACTCAGGACTTCTCCATCTACACTTCTGATTCAAACCAAATACTTCTGAGGACACTTGCATGGACTCTCCAGCAGCAGCAATAATGCTGAGGGCAGTAATGATGCTCTGGCACCATGTTCCTGCCAGTGTGTCTGGGTGGCAAGTCTGGAAGAGCTAATGGGATGTGCAGACCTCCTCCTGTCCTCTAGAAATGTACAGACACTGGGCTGGGTCTGCCAGCACAGCCAGAGGGGCCCAGGCATCCAGCCCTCACCGAATCTGCCTCACTGCCTCCAGGGGAAGTTTTGTTCCCCTACATTGTTTCTGCAGATCACAAACTATTCTGAGTTGGAAGCGACCCACAAGGATCATCAAGTCCAACTCTTAAGTCAATGGCCCACACAGGGGATTGAACCCATGCATGCTGGGACTGTCCCAGCCCTGAGCCTTCAAGGCCTGGTAAGACAAGAGCCACTGTTGGCCAGGGTATAAAATGGATACAGCATCTGCCTTTTCAGTCTTTTACTACCTTTTTTGAAGGTGAACATTTCCCCCCTGAGATTACTGAACTCTTTGAATAGTGCAGAAATATGACCATACACAAAGTACCCTTCCAGTCCCAGCCCTGCCCAATCCCTGGCTGCATCACCCTGTCATAGGTGGAGTCTTTAATGCTCTGGACCCCAGCTAAAGTCATTTCTCTGTGCAGTCAAGGAAGCTTTGCACATCATCCCCCTCCGATTTTTCTACCCACAGAAAGGATGGGGCAGCTCAGTTCTGACAAACTAACCCAGGGGAGCCTGAATTTGGCCCTTGCATTCCCCATCTGTTAAGTACATCCACACAATGATATTTCAGTACGTGTCTCAAAACAATGATTTCCTTTTCTCTCATTGTTTCAAGCCCTTTGGATTCCTCATGCAGATTAAGGAGTGTCCCTGTAGAGTTGAAACACAGCAACAGAGCTTCTTGGGTAAATCGGATCCTGTCTCCCTGCAGAGCACCAGCAGTGGAAGAATAGCACTGTGCTGGCATTGCATCTTTGCTTTGCAGCCAGGAGCCTGGGGAAAGAAAGGATCCAGCTTGTCCATATTGCATTGGCACAGCCACCACATTGTAAGGGCTGGAAGAAGGGAAGGGGAGACCCACCAGAAGCTCATTGAAAACCCACCACCCATCTACAGCTTTTCTTTCCGAGCGATAAACTCCTCCGATTTCTGCTGCGCAAAAAGCAGCATGTGGGGAGTTCTGGTGCCAGCAACACTTTTTGCTGGAAACCAAGATGTTTCTCTAACGAAGAAAGAAACGTTCTTGAGTATGAAGTTATCAAACAACTTGACAAATTCAGATGTGCTAAATCACTCAGCGTAAACATCTGTCTGGCCTGTTTTTATGTGCCTACAGCGAGGGCGGCTTATCCCATTCCTGGCGAGATGTGATCTCTGTCCTCTGGTGCTATTTTTAGCTTGTATTTATTTGGAGGAGGCTGTTACGATAATCTAATCAGGCCTCACTTGCCTTTAATTCCTCTTAAGACTGTTGTGGGGAGATGGGCAGTTAGAACACTGCTGTGGCTAAAGCTCTTGTGGCACAGTAGGATGTGAAAGCCCCACTTATGGTTCCCTCCCATTCCTGAGCTCTTGGGCTCTGGGTCACTGGTGCTTGTCTTGACTGCGTTACTGACTCCCTTTCTGATGTTGGGGCAAATGGCTTTGCTGCTCTGTTTATCTTTTTTCCTCAAGGACAAAGCATTTCTGCAGCAAAATTGGCTGTTCCTGAGTTTTGCTGGCCCTCCTCATGGGGTACAGTGTTGAGAGGCATGGCTGGGGGCTGTCAGAAAGCACCTATATTCAAGTGTCATCCCACTGACCTCACTGAGGCTGCTCACATGTTTTACATTAAGTGCGTCCTTAAATATTTTCAGGAATTGGAGCTGGGTTAGTGTAGGCTTGAATACATGAAAAAATGCATATGCATTTGGGACCAGAGGGGAAACTCAATGTTTTATACCCATTAAATATAAAGTGTAAGACTGTGTGTTGGCTTAAGACACCAGTTTTGAAGTCAGTATTCCCTCTTGCTGAAAGGAACCTGGTGCAGCAACTACATGGTGGCATGGGAGGGAAGCAGAGCTCCTAGGAAAAGGGCAACCACCTCCCTTCATCCAAGCAGCTCTGGGCACAAACAAGGGCTTGGTGCAAACTCCCTGGTGACCAGTGATAGGACCAAAGTGAATGGTATGAAGCTGTGTCAGGGCAGGTTTGGTTTGGATATCAGGAAAAGGTTCTTCCCTCAGGCAGTGGTTGGGCACTGAACAGGCTCCCCAGGGCAGTGGGCACAGCCCCAGGGCTGACAGAGCTCAGGGAGGGTTTGGACAGGACTCTTGGGGACATGGTGGGATTCTTGGGGTTGTCCTGTGCAGGGCTGAGAGGTGGACTCAATAATCCTTGTGGGTCCCTTTCAGCTCAGGATATTCTATGATTCCAATGTGCTTGCTTGGAGTTTCACCTCTCTGTGCCTCAATGCACTGCTTGGGAAGGTGGTCCCACCTGTGGGAACTGCACCTTTGTGGTTTCTGTGCTCCACACCATGGGACAGCATGATGGAAATGGATTTGTAATTTATCCTAAATTAAGACCTAAAGACAGCATTTCCAGAAAGTTGCCCCCACCAGGATTTCTACCTACATATTTTTCCATTGAGGAATCTCTGTTTTGTGAAAGGATACTTTATTTGGGGAAAAACCTGTAGCTGTTTCTTTTGTTTGGCATCAAAGCCAGCTTAGAGGAGACTTTTTTCTTTAATAGCATCCAGCTGCATCAGCAGTCTTGAACCATGTTCTTCCTTCTGCTTTGAATATAAACCCTATAGCAAGGGAACATTAGTTTTTCTTCTTGGCAATAAACAGTGTCTTCAGCTGCCAGTAGTGGAACTTGCCCATTTACTTGCAAGAGAAAGTTAAAATCAGCACTAATGAAGAAGAAAAACAAATCCAGCATTTCAGGTCTGTGTTCCCTGTTCCCCATGAATAGGTATATACACTGCTTGGAGCAGTTATGGTGATGGACTGGAAATCCGCTGGGTTACTTGTGCAGGTATAAATCCTGCTGGCTGTGAGCCACTTTCCTCTTATCAGTTTCTCTGCTGCAGTGAAACAGCTTAAAATTCACATCTGGGTCCTGAGGCAATGCTCCTGTCCTTGCTTTGGCTTTTGCATGTAACAGCAGAGCACACTTTGGCTTTTCTTTTTTTTTTTTAAAAGAAGGTGGGGAGAAGAAGAAAAAAAAAAGAAGGTACCTAATTTTATCCAGGGTGGATCTCCTACAAACCTGAATGGAGTATAATAAATGCCACTTGGCTCTCTAACCTTTAGAAAGCGCTTGACCAGTTGACAGAGCTGACACCCATTCAGGAACTAATTCTGCAGGAGCTCTTCAGTGCCCATGACCAACATGCCAGGGAGGGAGCCACTTTCTGAGCCAGACAGCACTGGGAAGTGGGTGGCTCCCCTGGGATTTGCTCCCTTGCCTGAGCTCTTCATAGCCCCCGGTCACACATTACAGCACTTTGGGGTTTTGGCTGGTTCTTAAAGGATGTCCCAGCCAGGCTGAGCAGACACAGAGTCTGTGGTTTTCTCTCTTCCTGAGTTCAAGTCCTGTAAAGTGGGAGTGCAGGAAAGAGATCAGCCTTTGTAAACTTCTAGTTCACAACTGCTGCTGGGTCTTGTATCTGTCTGCTCGTCCCAGTGCCTGTCATCGCACAGCTGCCACAAGCCTCTGTTTATCTTGTTCCTTTGCTTTCTTTCTCAGTCCATGGGGTTTCCCTCCCCCCATAGGCTGCCTTGCTGCTGATTTCTTCTCCTTTTTTCTCTTCCCTTTGGTCTCTCCTTGTCTCTGTACTTTTTTTTCCTCTCCTGTACATTTGTTCACCACCTGTGTTCGCCCAGGCTTGCAGCAAGAGCGGCTCCTTCCCTTGGAACATCCCAGGGGCATTCTCAGCATCTGCAAAGGGAAGTGAGCCATGGCACAAACCTGAACCTCACTCCTGTGATTACAGCACAGTGACATAGCTCACAAAAACAAAAGCCAAGCTCATCTTTCCTTTGAGTTTTAATTTACCCGGGTGGAGATCCCAGGTGGGGGTTGGTCTCTTCTCCCAGGCACTCAGCAATAGGACAAGGGGGCACGGGGGGCTCAAGCTCTGCCAGGGGAAATTGAAGTTGGAGAGCAGAAACAAATTCTTTGCAGAGAGAGTGCTCAGGCATTGGAATGGGCTGCCCAGAGAGGGGGTGGATTCCCCATCCCTGCAGGTTTTTAACCTGAGATTGGCCGTGGCACTGAGTGCCATGATCTGGTAAAGGGGCTGGAATTGGCCCAAGGGTTGGACTTGATGATCTCGGAGGTCTTTTCCAACCCAATCCATTCTATGATTCTATGATGCAGCAGTGCTGGATACCCTGGGAGTTCCCACAGAGCAGGTCTGGGTGCACCGTGGCCCTTTTGGGGAGTGTGGATTGGTCATGGGCACAGTGACACCACAGAGCAAAACTACTGAGCTTCAGAGGGAATCTTGGCATCCTGTCCTGACTTCTTGGGATGCATAGAGCTGCAGTACATGACCTGCCTCCCTGCCCTTTATTTCAGAGAGCTGCTCTGTCAAACTGTGATACACCTGCAAAGTAGTGCCCTGCCTGGCACAGCCTGGCAAGCTCAGGAGGGATTGGGAGCATCCATCTCTGCCTGGGGTCTGTGTCTGCCTGGTTAGGACTTGCACAGAGGAATTCCGTGTGTGTGCATGAAGAAATGAACATAAAACCACCTTCTCAGCTACTTTTCTGCATCCTCACCTCCCTACTTAGTGTTTCCAAAGATATCTTTGCATCTGCTCACAGACCATCTCAGGAGTGATTCTTGGAGATGAACAGGCTTTGCTGCTTCTACATGAGCTTTAGTTTTCCCTGTGGCACCCTGGATTTGTTTAAACCTGAAGTTCCAGAAGGGCAAAACTGCAGCAGAAGGCTGTTCAAACATGTATAAACTGGCAAGGAAAACACACTGCATCTTACTGGGAAGGCCAAAGGTTTCCTCTGTCTTAGAGTTATCCTTCAATAATTTAAGGGCTTGAGCTTAGAACTCTACTTTAGTAATTCATGTCTCTTTGTTGTGTTATTTATAAAGAGCAAAAGTTCTTCTGTGTCCTGCTAAATAACTTTGTAACTGGAAAGGTAGGAGGTGAGGCACAATATGGCCCTGTAGTTACAGTGGGATCAAGGTTTGAAAATTTGCAGATATTCAGCTATCAAAGCTTTTGCCCTCAACATGTGCTGCTTGTAGGATGATTTGCCAAACAAGGCAATACCCAATTCTAATGGGGTATTTGGTGAGAAAGCAACCCCAGTTATCTCCTTCAAGTATGAGTGAGTCGTGGCTTACATAGACTTAAGAAAATTAGTTCTGATTGTAAACTGAAATTTTTATCTAAGAAATGAGACATTTTTAGAATCTGGAATCTTGGGTCATAATTTGTCCCATTGTCAAAAGCCAAGTACTGTAAGAACATGCCATTCCTCTCTGTGTCTCACATCAGTTTTGGCCAATGGCTACTCAAGAACAAGAACCTCAGAACAGAACTGCTGAAGGCAAGGCAGTAGTCTTCCTCCTCCTGCTGCCTTCCATCTTGGCAGAGCAGCCTGAGAGCCTGCAGAGCTGCCACTGCCTCTGACAGGCAAGGAAGATTTTTCTTTCAGGAGAAATGTTTCAGTAGCCACCAACCTCTGAGGTTCCCCATTCCAAACCCTAATTGATTGTCTTAATCAAATGTCCCTTCCTTTTTGGCTTGTGCAGTTGCTTGTTAAATAGAAGAATCCACCAATGATCTGACTTGATCTTTGGAGAGGAGAATATATATTTTTATACATATATATATAAACACAAAAACACATATGCTGCTTAGTGCCTTTTTCTGTCTCAAAAGCCTTGCCTGGCGATGCATAGTGTGAGGAGGCATTAAAAACACCCATGGACTTGTTTATTATTTTAGCAACAAATCTGATCCACATTACACTGAGCCTCCTCCAAAAGGACTAATATAAAATGTCAGTAGTAGAAACCACTAATGCTCCTCAGCTCTTGCAGGGACTTGATGAGATAAAGGACCTTCTTTGCCACATATCATTTTGCTTCAGCTATATGTTTCCTATTAAACAAATGTAGTGTATTCCCAACATATGGGTGTTAAAAGAGGAGAAATTACCCCCAATGCCACCTTATGAACATCATTACGACTTTTTATAAGGGCATGTAGTGACAGGACAAGGGGGAATGGCTTTAAACAACCTGATTTAGTGGAATGTTCCCTGCCCAGAGCAGGGGGTTGGAATGAGATGATCTTGAAGGTCCCTTCCAACCCAAACCATTCTGTGATTCTATAATTCTTGTGATTTTTTGACAGTTGGTCTCTGGAGGGGGAGAAGGTGTGAGATTGGACAGTGAAAACCTTTCTAGCCCTCCTCTTTTGTCCAAACTCCTCTCTCTGAAAGCCAAACTGTTCCTAACCAGTGAAACAAGGGAGGCCAAAATTGGAATGAGATTGTGAGATGGTAACAAGGCAAGAAAGTATAACTGTGTTTGCACATTAGAAACTGTGGCCAAATATGGATGATCCTTGTGGGTCCCTTCCAGCTTGGCATCTTTGGTGCAATACTGCCTGCAGCAATACTCTGCTCCCCTGTGCTTGCTGGGCACACACCTTGGCAGCTGAATTCAGGAGCAGGCAAAGAAGTGTTGTGAGGTGACAGTTTGTGTGTGGTCTACTCAGTGTGCCTTTCTCTGTTTGTATGGGTGTACAGAACTGCACACACAAATCAGTTGGAACTCCAGGGTCAGCTTAAAGATCTTGTGATGAGCCAGGTTGTGTTGAGCTGCAGGAGGAATTCAGCAGGAAAAAGTATTCCCAAAGCATTTTTAATGATGCTAGTTTGGAGTTTTATGCCTAGTTCACCTTCTGGAGGAAAAATCTGGTTTCCACATAAACCCATTTTCACTCCAAATATTTAAACTGAAGATTGGACCATGGACCTCTGAGGCTGGAGCAAACACTGAGCTCTGCATCTTCCTGGACACTTATGAGTGTCCCTCCAAAGTTGTGTCACAAGTTGTGCATTTTGTCCATAATCTGGACATTCACCTTCATCCTCTCTGGAAGTCACTGTCCCATGAGGCACTGCACTTTCTGCCACAGGGCTTAGGTCCACACAACCCTCCACTTCATTGGTAATTGCCATAATTGTCAGCTAGATGAGGTCTTGATTACATTAAAAGGGATGCCTGTACTTGACTGAATGTTAGCCATTTTGCTTCCAAGGTTAATTAGTCATGGATTTAAATAGATGGAAATAATTGATGTACACAGAGAGTGGAAGCACTTTTCTGCCATTATGGTCTGAAAACTTGTATTTATTTGTTCATTCTCTCTGAATGTGAAGTAGCTCTTCTGTTAGCATGGTAAAATGAGTAGGCTTTTTGACATAAGATTGTTCTGGGTCTTATTAGAAGCTATTTTCTAATTTCTGGAAAAGTGGGTAAGAGCAAACTACTTGAATTTTTCATATTCAGAAAAGGAAAGCAAAGGTAGTTTCCTGAAGAGTTTAAATGTGTTGCTGACATGCTGGTTTTGACATTGGCATGATGTGGCCAATGTATGCTGAGATACACATACATAAATGCTGTAACAGAGACCTGTAGTCTGGAAAGGTTCTGACTCAGGATTTCCATCTGGGAGGGGTGACAGACATCAGCCAAGAGCACAAGAAGGACCTTTTCTTTGTCTTCCTAAGTCGTGTTCCTCCAGTGACTTTGCCATTCAGGTTCCCTGTCTTCCCTTCTCTTCTTCCAAGTGACCTGGTGTAAGTTGTGTGGTGACATCCTCACGAGGAGGAGAATCACCTGGCTATCCTACCTCAGTCCTCTTTTGCCCCCATCTCTATTTTGTGCTTCCCTTGGGTCAGCCCTCAAGTTCCCCCACTCCCTCACAGCACTTTCTAGGTGCAGTCTCATGACTCATTTTGTTGCCATCTGTCCTCCAGAGAAGTCATCTTGATTATCTTTGCAGTTCTGTGTCCACCTTTTCACCTGGCTTTCTATGGTGAGATTTTACAGGAAAGAAACAGCTCACACACAGGATACAGACCTCTGGGTGTTGGAGGATGTGGTGTCTTAGCTAGAGAAAAAAGTAGCTGAAAAACTGGACAGAGATACAAGATCCAAGAGAGCTGAAATAAAGGTCCTTCAAGGAAAGATGGGACCCAATCCAGGTCTCCCACATTCTGTGCAAGAGCCTGAGCCACCAGCCACTAAAGAATAGAAAACCCTTTTGTTTGCTGCTTTGGCTCATCCAATTTTGACTCAAATCCACAGATTTCTGGCTGACTTACCCTGTATTTCTGCATTAGTTTTATGAGTAAGCTGTTGGGTGAAAAATATCACCTATGTGTAGATAGAAGTCATAGCATCGCTTCCTACCATGCTCTTAATCTGGCAGGAGTTCCATCTTGCTACTGTATGGAGGAATTCCCACTGCTGCCAATACAAATGCCAGGATGCCATTTCTTTCATGTCCCTTAATGGGCTAGAGAAATGCCTTCTTGTAAACCTGTGCTGTCAGCTGAGCTGACAAAGGTTTTAGTTGACAGGAGGCAGAACTAATACCCTTTAAAGAAAGCTGCCATGCCGTTAATTGCCACTCTGGTTTGTGTCAGATGCTTGCAAGAAGCGTGCTTGGTTCCTCCACAAACACAACAGCATCTTTCACTCTTAGTGAATAATGCAGTCCAGATGTTCCACCCTGTGAGAATTTCTAGCACCCACTGCAATGCCAAGGGAAAAATAAAGCAGTTCAACTTATTTAACCCAGATCTCAGACTGTCTGTCTGCATCATCTAACTCCATCAAGCTGATGGAGCACATGGGATGGATGGAAAACATGTGGTTCCCATAGACTCCTGCATTTCATGTTGGTTAACAAACACAGCATTAGTTTACCCAAGGCCATAACAGACATGAGCCTAAACCTGGTGTATTCCTGGCAGGTTCTCTATGTCTTCCCCAAACCATCAATACTCAGGCCTTGGAAAACTTTGCCAGTCCTCCTGTTTCTACTCACAGTATCAGCCTGAGGACTCTTTTATTTACCTTCTTTATAAGCCAGACAGAAATAGTGCTTAAGCTGCCCTTAAAAATTGAAATGGACTGCACTTCTTTTCTGCCTAAACACTTTGTGACTGACGCTGGGATTTATTGTGTTCGTGGCTGTAGCTCAAATACTCATTGTGGTGTTTCCAGGCAAACAGAAACTTGGGGCTTATAGAAGGATTTTCAAGAAGTCCACTCAGGATGGGCTCCAAGCTGCCCTACAGCTGAATGAAGACAAATGAGCTAAATGAAACCTGCCTTGCTAAAGGAAATGCCAGCCCCACCTTCCCACCACTGAGTGGTGATGGCAACCACTGAAGTGGGCCATTGCAGGGAAGGGCAGGAAAACCAGTTATTCCTGCACACTAGAGAGTTCTGGTTCTTCCAGCTCAGTATGTTGGAAAGGCTGAGATCTCTTTTTAGCTTGAGAGTTTCCCATGGTGAAGAAGCACAGTTGTGTGGTCCAGATGTTGGGACATGACTTGCAGACACAGCACAGTGACAAACTGCCCAGGTAATCCCACTTGTGTGGTCTGCACTTGGCTTTTCCCTTCAGGAAATGGATGTGAGAGTTCCTGAGCATTCAGACTCTTGAGAGGATCTCATTACAAGGATGAAGGTGTTGTGTTGCTATCAGAATGACAGTCTTGGTGTGAGGCTGTGTGTCAATGGTGCTGCAAGGGACTGGAGAATCCTAAACTTTGGCAAATAATGTAAAAATCTCTGATGTGTTTCCAAAAGTCATCTTTTCTGTTCAGAGCTCTAACAGTTATGTAGACTTTGAATAACTAATTTAAGGGAAGTCTGTGGTGCCTGTCTCAGGTACAAGACTCCCAATCTACGTGAGTCAGAGCTATTGGTGGTACAATCACTAGCATGGGAGCTCAGTGCATTACATACCTTGCCCTGAAGTGAGAACGGTGTGAGCTAGGGGGAGCTCTGCTGTGCAGGTGGTGCATCTGGGAGAACTGCATTCTGTGCTGATGGCGGGGCTTCATCAGGAGTATCAAGGACAGGGCTTCAATGCCACAGTTGCACCTTCTTTACAAGTATTTTTTCTTTCCCTTCTGGCCACGCAGTTGGGAGAAATTCTGTTTCTTACTGAAAGCTCAGTGTCATTTGAAAATATCAAATGTATGACTGACCTATTTTCTACTGGCTTCCCAAAAAGTCCTGGCATTCCTTCATCCCTCCTGGACTGCACTGTTGGATGCAGGATCCTGATTTCATGGAGGTGCTGAAACGCTGCTTTTACAGTGCCAGACACCTCACATGTGATGGGGATATGGGATTTTAGCCTGATGACCACTGTGCTCCCTTGCTAACCTCCCAAACAGAAACTTCATAACAGCTGTTCCTCTCTGTCCTCTTACAGGACAGAGGAGAGGCCCCCAAAGTACTTTCAACCTCCAGGCTAAGAAAGAAACTCCAGAATATGGTATCTGGCTGCCCATGCCCCCATGTGTGCCTCTGCCAGTGCCATTCCATACAGGCTTACATGTGAGTCTTTTGGCATGTCCACCTCTACACCATGACTTTCTGAGGACACTGATGTGTCTAAGCTCACTGATGTTCTCTAAGCTCTTTTAGAAATGCCTTACTTCATCTGAGCTGTGCAAAAGATGCAGAACCAAAGCAGCATGCAGGAACAATTATTAACCGTTGTTAATTAGGATGTGTGAAGATGGTCCCTCTCCCCTTCTCCTTTGAAGCATGAAAGCCAGAGGGAGCCTTTATTAAAGTCAACAAAGAAATCTCAAAGGAAAAAATTCCCCTCTTTAATGTGGTCACACACATCATCTCCCGCCTGGTGTGACCTGACATGTGAATGTGATTAGGGGCTGTGTCACATTGGGGCACAGCAAAGTGTGCCCCGAGCCACGGTGGGGAGAGGAGAGGGGAACAGTGCACACAGCTGGTCTTACATCCAGCTGCTTGCATCCTCTTGCTGCTGATGCCAGAAATGCAGCATCTGGGACTTGCTTTTGATGGGTCATATATTTTTTGTTAACTACCTTTGATTTAACGTGTTCTCTCTCCAAAGGAACCTCTCATAAAAGTGAGCTGCATGTCCAGGGTAACAGCTGGATATCCATCCTGGAGGGGTGGACGCTACATTACTCCCTGGATAAGTTTTGTTTGTGCACTTAAAAACAAACCAGAGTCTCACAGCAAGCTTGATTGTGGTGGTGCTGGTGGGCTCAGGGAAGCCCATCAGAAATAGCAAAGATCCCACTGTACTTTGGGAGTTGGGGTAGAAAACCTCCAGATTCAGCTTGGTTGCGTAAGAAGCAGTCACAGCATTACTTCCCACTCAAATTCCCAAATAGCATCCATTTGAAGGCATAAATACTTTGTCCTCTTTAATCCCAAATGTCAAAGACAGCATTTGAGAAATGTTACTTCAGAATTTTAGCTCTGTTCCTAAGCTCTCCCTTATAGGGAAAGGTGGAGCGTGGTGAGCTCTGATCCATAGGATCAAAGACAATCAGAGTCTTGCACTGAAGCTGTGTTTGCTGTTGGGTGAAGGTGATGAAGGCAGGGCACAGAATGCTGCACTCTTAGTGTATGGAAACATGAGTAGGTGATGCCCTTTCCCTTCCCAGAGCTGCCCTGTGGGCTGGTGAGAGCAAAGGCTTGGGGTGTGACAGCTCCTCGGGGATGCTTTGGTTATCATGGAGATACAACAGGGCAGGACCATTATAAAATTCACAGAGTGGAGAATCTGTAGTTTCATGGATTCTTCAGGAACACCACTGGTTGTTGCTATCAGAAATGTTTTGCCCAAAGAAAACAGTGCAAGATGTGCTGTTCTTGTCCTGCTCTGTGCCGTTCTTTGGTTTGATCTGACTGACCATGTTTTATCTAGAGAATTTTCAAAACTATCAGGATGTCACCCCTCTCCTCCCCACATTGCTAATTTAGAAATGGGGCAGCACCATCGCTGGACTCTTCTATGGCTGATACTACCAACCACATCCCTCTCCATGTCCCAGAGCTAGGCTGTGGGCTTGGATTTTTCCCACTAAAATTCTCCCTCCCTCTCTTTCCTAAACAACAAAATAAAAAAGCCATATGAAAACAAAACAGTTTCCAAAGAGAAGCATCCAGACACTTCCTTCTGATACCCAGATAGCTTGGCATGTTCATCTAGTCTTCTGCCTTGGCTGCTGGGCTGGCTGGCCACATCTGGCAGAGGGGGATCAGCCAGGGTCTGTATCCCTGAGCAATGTTGGTGGCAAGGAGGTTTTGGCAGTGGGTTCCTCTCTCACAGCCACTTTTTTCCCCAGCTGGAGGCTCCAATTGTTGGGCCGTGGCACATGAGGCTCCCCCCGAGCCCGGCAGAGCCCTGCAGGAGCCAGCCCCGTGCTGTGAGCAGACAATGCAATTAGCTGGGTTTCACAATGTGCCACTTTGGGTGACCTTTCCAGGGAAAATAATTAGAGGGAGACCATGTCTGCTGTTGATAATTGACTTCATTAGCTCTGAGGTTAATTTCAGGGATGTGCCCAGGAAGCAACAGAAGAGGCTCAGGGGAGGCTGCCCAGTTAATTACTTATGAAATAAAATAAGTCCATCAGCTTTGTACTCTCCCATGAGCTGGAGGAGGTTTCATGGGGCAGCCCCGACTGATGGGGAGGTTGGACCTTTCTCCTCCCATCACAGCAACAGTGGGATCAAACAGCCCCTCAGACTGGGAAGTTTCCAACCCCTTGATACAGACTTGTTTAACTATCAAGGGATCTGAAACCCAGAGTCTGGATCTGCAGGGACCCACATGGTCACCCAGGCTGAGAGCTGGAGGACAGCACTGGCTGAACATCAGCCACCATTGCCTAGAACTTTTGAGGTGCAAAAGGGACATCCCTTATGACAACCTGTTCCTTCTGGTGGCACTGAGGGTCCAGAGGGTGGAAGCAGGATGGGCAGGAGGGGAAGCACCGCGGGCAGCAGAGCCACAAGGCCTTTCCATACTGGATTTGGTTGGGCACCACAGGCACAAAGTGCCACTTTCTGCTTGTCATCAGGACTGTCTCCACATTGACCTGGAGGTTTATCCATAGGGCCATGTCCCTCTCTACACAGGCAATTAGAGACCAAACCTTGCATTTCCCACTAGGAAGGCAGTGTTTCTGCATTGCATGTGCAACATCTCTGCCTTCATGGAGTCTCTTATCCTTTGTCCGTCTGCTTTGGTGTCACCAAATAATTAGGCACTTGACCCACTGACAGACCCTGTGTTTGTAGCCATGCCCTCCCCAGGCTAGGAGTGGTAGGAGCATGAGAAATTAAATCAGAAAAGTGCCTATTCTCTTGACCTGGCTGGTCTCAGTATGCACCCACCAGCCTCAGAGGGGGCTGTTCAGTGCAGACCTCCTTCAGACCTATCCTGGGAACAGACAGCTAAACACACCCCCTCATTTCCCTGTGCTCACCTGTCATCACAATAAGCAAACTTTAGGGCTCTTTTTTATCTTTTTGTGAACTTTCAAAGTTTTTTCTTCCATTTATAACTGAACTGCACAGGCTTTGACTTCCCCTTACCAGTGCTCACTCCCAGTGGGGTTGGTGGGGTTTGCCAAAACCACTGGCTGGGGAGAGGCACAGTCTCAGTGTGTTCATTCGCAGCAGCATCAGAGGAGAGCAAAGTTTTTCAGGCAGGAGAGTCAAGCATAAAGCTGGGAGATGACCACTTGGGAATACATTCCCACAGCAAGCAGTTGTGCAGGAAAGAGGTGACCAGGTCAAAGGAAAAGCATATAAACAACCCAGAGAGAGAATCTTCTTGGCTGCCAGTTTGTTTACATCTTGCAGAGGAGAGCGTAGCAATCCGTGTGCATCTCTAGCAAACCACGGCACGGAGTTCCTGTCCTTCCAAACGACAACGTAGGGAGAGAACTCACAGGAGTCACGTCTCTATTTCCTGTCCCAGTTTTGACATTAGGAAGTACTGTAGGTTGTGCCCTAATAAAACGATCAAAGGGGGTTTTTGTTTGCTCAGTTTTCCTTTCCTTGGGCACAAAACCGCCTGGGAAAGGTTTCTGCAGCGTGGTGTGGACAGGGGAAAGGTGGGAAGTGTCTGGGGTGTGTATGAGAGACAGAACCTTACTCTTGGCCCGAGTGAACCAGTTTTCAAGCATGGCTGGACTCAGAGAGGCTTTGTGGATTGAGGTTCAAAAATTCACCATCTGATAAAGTCTGTGGCTTTTAGGGGAGCCAAGAGAACATGGAGATAGATGTGCCAGACCATCACAGTGGATATTGGGGGTTTTTATGCTCTCAATGTCTTAGGAAAATCCAGCTCAGAATTTCTTGGTTTAGGAACTGCGATTTTGTTCCTTAATATCCCGATTGTTCACATCAGCTCTTGGCACTCAGCTGCTCCCCAGCTGTCCTCTTCCAGCAGAAAGTGCATCCACCTAGTGACGGAGAGGAGATTATGCCTTGACGGTGGAAATGTCCTCTAAGAGTATGTTGGATCATCCCCAGTGTTCAAATTTCTCCTTTGTGTTTGGAGTCCAATTCTGCCTTTATTAGTGACTGCAGCAGAGCCAGTGTACGTGGTGTCCTTCTCTGCACCCTTCAGTGTGCACATTTTATGGGAGAGCATTAGGTCAGTTTAATACTCACTAGAATGTCCTTCCTCTTGTGAAAAGCATCACTAAAATTCAGCTTGCTTGAGGGCAGAGAGGTCCCACAAGATTTATTTGAAAAGCCTGTGTTTGATACCCAGTTGGTCTAAATCCGTCTATCTCCATGGGAGTTGAAGAGGCTACAGTATTTCTGTGAGGTGGGTGTCCCCCAGTAATCTGGTTGCAGCTCATACCTGTGTGATAGATATTCATAAAAGGCCTTAAAGCCATAAAACCCATTGTTGCTTTCTATTCCATGCTATCTCTTTTTCCCCCCCAAAGCTCTTACAGTGAGACATGCTCATTTGTTCACAAACTAGTTCTGTGTTCCAAGTGTGTTCCTGGTAAACATTTTCTCAGCAGCTGAGAGGATTTGCACCAAGGGGTTGGGTTCTGCGCTTGGGAGGGTGGGTGGCTGATGAGATCACAGGCCATTGTTTCTGCTCCATGAATCAAAGACTTAAAGCTTGGAGTTGAAGGTCCAAGAGAAAGACATTAATAAGTAACAGGTTTCTGGGAAGATCTTTGGAGAACTAACTGTTTGTTCAAAATTAAGGAGGTCTTGTGAAACATTTTCACAAGTACCTGGATACTTATTGATGATCATCTTGGATTGTGAGGAGGCAGAAGCTACCCCAGCACTTTTATTAGTCACGCTTATTGTATATCTTTTCATTTTTTCTGTTGGTATTAGTGCAAGGATTGGTTCATTTGTAATTTGTAATTAGTACTTTGACCACAGTCTTTTGTTCTAAATCACCCATCCTTTTCTCCCCCAGAATCACATCTTTAGTTTTATAACCTCTCCACACAGATACAGCCTTAAATCAATTCTTGGCTTCAGGCTAGTGATATTTCTTTACCAGAAAAATGTCTGGCAGTTCCTCCCCAGTGGAATTGAGAATTAGGCTGTATTTAAAATAAGGTTATACTTGGTTGTTTCTCCCTGTGCTGTCTGTGAGCAATCATGTAGCTCACTGCTCTTTTATCCATGTCATTTATGGACTTCCATAGTGCCAAAGCAGGCACATAGCACATTGCAAAGGCAGATTATCTGGAATAAATCATATGGAAAGTGCTGCAGGTTTGCAAGCAACTGGCTTTGGGAAGATTTGAACCTGAAATGAGATTGGATGATGAAGGTGAAATGATCACTTGCAAATGGATGGAAATGCCCTCCATTTATCTGGAGAACTGTGAGACTCCTCTAGCACACAGGAGCTCTTTGCTTGTCCTTCCCTGATCCTGCTCAACACTTCCCCCACTTTCTCACTTCCCTCACTTTCCTCCTTCCCTTCTGTTGGGGTTTAACCCCAGGCAACAACTAAGCCCTACACAGCTGCTGATCCCCCCACGGTGGGATGGGGGAGAGAATGAGAAGGGTAAAAGGGAGAAAACTGGTGGACTGAGATAAAGAGAGCAGTGACAGTGAAATCAGTGTCATCATCCAAGGACTTGTCTTGAGGCACAACTGCTTATTACTTGGGTCATGGGACACCACTGGGTGCAGGGAGTTTGGGGTGAGCAGACATGGCCCTGGTGTGTTTGCCCTGGTGTGTTCAGAGCCATCCATTTCACCACAAATCCCACTGCACTAAACTGGCCTTTGTGTGTGATAATTTTCATTCCTGAGCAGAAGCAGGAAAACAGGGACTAATGGGAAGACTTGTCTGAGTCTGGCACCAAGGTTAGATTTGCACTGCAGTTTTGGGTCAGCTCTGTGTTTTTTTTCCTAATCAGCTCAGCAAAGGGGTGTTGGGCAAAGCACAGCCTGTGTTTGCTGGGTAAGACCAGTGAGCAGAGAGCTCTGGAGCAGAGCAGAGCTGGCAGTTCTGAGGGTGAGCTCACCTTCAGAATGGGATTTCACTGTGCTTGGCTGTGGCCTCTGGAGAACCACCACAGCACAAACACTTGCCAGGAGGAAACATCTGGAGGCCAGAGCTGTTGCTGGGTCCTTGTGCGGAGCCTCTTGCGCACAGAGGTCCCAATCCAGGCGAGAAGTGTGGAGCAAATAATAACAAAAAGAAGCAAAGCAATTTCTGGCAAACACAGCTAATTAGCCCAGCATTCTTCTGTTCCCTGGAGATGATCTAACAGAGTTGTCTTCAAAATCCAGTGATTTTGTAAGAATGTAAATATTATTTTAGTTGTCTTTAAAATTACTTGCTCAAATGTCAAGAATGACATTAGTGTGAGAGAGGCTATACTTTCAATTACATTTCCCCTTTCCTTTTTCTGTCTCATAACTTGGTAGAGCCAACTGCATAGACTGTTTTTCAGCAGGTAGTCTTATCACTAGTGCTGGGAGGCGTTCTCTTCTTTCTTTTTCTTTTAAATCATCTTTAATGTCACTTTGTTTTTCCAAGCTCTGAGCAGGGAAGTTGTGAAACCTTGTCATAACTCCAGAGCTCTGCATTTTCCTCGCCCAATCTGACAGGCATGGTTGAATAGTTAGCACCTGGCCCTGAGGTCAGGGCACCTCAACCTATTTCTGGGTCTTTCCTGTACTTACTGTGTGACCCTGAATGAGTCACACTCTGAGAAATGTGACTGCAAATTGCAGTAATGAGGATTTCTTAATCCTTGGCTTGACTCTGCAGTGAGCTGGGTTACCCACCCTGCTGTTCTTGGTGAGACCTCTCAGATTTCATACCTCAGACCTACCCTGATGCCTGGGGTTAGCACAGGGCATGGATGCTGGTGTGCAAACCATACCTGCTTGCAAGGGTGTGTCACTAGGGCTGTCCCACCTCCACTGCCTGCCAGGGGGCTTTGACTGGTATTAGGAAAGCCTCCATCTTTTAAAAAGAAAGGTAGTGAAACTTGCACAGGGTTTTTATTCAAGCCTCAGCTGCTCCACTGTGGTTCTGAGAGAGGCTCAGCTGGTGCCATGGGCTTTCCACATCGGTTTTTCTTGTCAGCTGCTGAATGTAATGAGCAGATGGATGTCCAGGACCTTCCCCATAGAGGACTTCATTTTCTGCCACAGTCACTTGGTAAAATGCCTGTCAGGCCAGGATGCTCACAGTGACCATGGCAGTAAAAGGCAGCCCTCTGAAGCAGTACCTGAAACTTTTAAGTGTCTGACAGGAGGTGCAGATGACACAAGGTCAGTCATCTTGTAAAACATATGGACAAGTTGTCTTCATTTAATGAAATGTCTGCTTTCCCAGTATGGCCTCTGGTTATTCAGCAAGTCAGCAGAAGCAGAATTTCATGCTCTTGTCTCCTTTGCAGGCACTAAACATACGAACAATCTATACAAGTGGTTTGTTGCCATCATGTCATCATTGCTTGTTCCCGTATACTGGGAGGCATTTGAACAAAACAACTGAAGTTATCTAATCTCTAGTTAAAGCAAAAACTCTGTAAAACTCTCAGCTTTTCAGAGGTGCTGGACACTGAGCTGTTTCCACACCCCTTGCAAAGCAGCAGCATTTCCTGCAGCCCCACATCCTCTCAGGGATCTCCTCCAGCCCAGACTGGGATTAAGCCATGATGAGGTGAGGGAGGTTTAACATAAGGATGGAGGAGACTGCTGTATTTCAGCTGTAGACCTGTGTATGCACTGGGGTCCCTGGGTGCTAACAGTGCAGCCTTCCTCACCTCTGTGAAGTGCCTGGCCAGGGCAAGGAGGGAGCCCGTGGGCAGGAGGAGGTGAAGCTGGAGGAGCACTGCCCGCTCCTGCTCTTTGCATTTCTCATTAGCAGGAAAGAGGGGTCTCAGAGTCTCAATCCTGTCTGAGTTTGCAAGAAACACCTGGGGAAGGCTTTTTTGTGTTTAATAAAATCCAGGAACAACAACCACAACAAAATAAAATAGTCCCCAGTGAGCCCAAGAGGTGGGCAGATGAAAATGAACCAGCAAAGCTTGGGCTGGGCACCAGCAGCATGGTGGGTCTGGCACAACAGCACTGAGCACGTGTCATGGAGCCAAAGGAAGGGGCACATTGAGGGTATGTGGGGCACCCAGGATGGTGACAGAACTATGTGGAGGGTCAGAGATTGTTTTACAAGACTTCTTGGGAGAAGTGACCGCTTTGGGGATCTTCAGCAGTGCTGGTGACTTTTCCCCTCTATCACAAGAACTATGAGAGGCAGTGGAAGAGGAGGAGATAATTGAGTTTCTTCTGGCAGGGCAGTCTGAAGTTGGGAGATAAAGCACAAGGACTGTTTTGTCTCTACCTTCCTGCTTTTTCCTTATTGTGTCTCCTCGTGCCCCTTGCCTTGGGTCCTTCCTCTTCCTCACCGTGCCTTGGAGGAGGAGCCGGGCACTGCTCTGTCTCTGGTGCAAGTAGGGCAAGGCAGGTGCCAGGCTACAAGTGCCTATCCTGAAGACCTTTTTCCCTTTTCCTTTGGGCAGATAGTCCCAATGCCAAAGATGAGGCCCCAGGACAGAGCAAGTCCAAGAGCCTGGTGGGCTGATGTTTGAATCTTTGCCTATGTTTTCCCATCCCTCTCTTCCATCTTGCCCTTCCCTCCCTGCCCTGAGAAATCTTGGTGCCATCCTTTTTAGCCCCATTCCTCCACACATCACTTTCACAGTGAGATTAATTTGCTTCCCTACTTGGCTCCATGGTTTTCCCAACATGCTTTGTCTCTGCCACAGAAATTCTGCTGTTAATTCCTTGAAACTTGGTTTCTCCCTGGATCCATGAGCAAGGATGTCCCCTGCACAGCCCTCTGGAACAGTGTAGCACTGGTGCTGTTCTCAGGGCAGTTTATTTGGTAGAAGTGGCCAGTTCCTGGTGGAATCCCAGATGTGGGATAATTCCTGCATCCTCCCCTCTCTGTGTCACTTCCTCCCATCAAGGCAGCAGGCAAATAAATCCCTGACTTGCCCTGGATGCCAGTGGGTGTTTGTCCTATTAGGTGCAGGATGTGCAGCCAAAAGAATGTTGCTATTGAGGGTGCACAGAAGACAGGGGACACAAAACTGTCCCCTCTGTCCCACTCTGAGGGCCCTGAAGGGAGGTGGGGCTCAGGTGTGCTTTCATGGGAACCCAGGAAGGTCCTGCATGAGTTCAGCCTTCGCACTACAAATGAGTCAGTGACTGGGTTATGCTTCTATGGCCCTTCAGAAAGTCACTCTAACACATCAAACATCTTGACAACACAAAATAACTAAGAATTTCAAAGCTTTCCCCATCTCCCCACTGCTGTGCTGTGTGAGGCATGTTGTTGGATGATATTTTGGGGATGTGTTGGAGCTTTGAAAAGCCATGTGACCTTGTGTCATCCCAAACATCCAGACAGGGTGCTCGCTGCTCAGTTTTCTGCTGTAACACTGTATTTTCTGAGAGAAAGAGCCATGAGATCGATCAGGCTGTGGTAAATACTGTTATTCCAAAGGATGCTGCTCTCCTTGGGAAATGAGATGGGACCTCTCCCTATGTACAAGTCAACTTCTAAGTTCAACTCTAACACATTGGGAGTGTGTGGCTGTTGGATGGGTGGGGTGAGCTGGGGATACACAGCCAGTGCAATTAGTTGGTGTATGACTGGAGGGAATTAGTTAATTCAGGCTTTGATTCTGTCCTTTGAGAAGAAAACAAATGAGAAGACATGCCATTAGAGGAGATGAGTTTTCTTAATCATTGGCTTGACATTCCTGTTCTTTCTGTTGGACACCTTTTATCGGCAGAGATTTGGGTACAGCCAAGGGAGCCAGACAGACACCGTGCTAGTCCTGGAGGAAAAGTCATGGCATCTGAGGTCATGGCTCAGAAACTTCCCAGCAAAACTACACTGGTGTAAAGAACCCTTGGTACTTGGGGCAGCCCCAGCCTGTGG
Source organism: Sakesphorus luctuosus (assembly GCA_013396695.1). Taxonomy (NCBI): domain Eukaryota; kingdom Metazoa; phylum Chordata; class Aves; order Passeriformes; family Thamnophilidae; genus Sakesphorus; species Sakesphorus luctuosus. The sequence goes on from VWZD01011007.1 coordinate 125,644, forward strand.
ATGCATTGCTAACTGTGGGGTAGGAGAGATGCTACACGATTTTCCTGCTCCGGCCTGGTGGTATCACTGTGATGGGACACTTGTGACGGTACATTTATGGAGGTGGACGTGCCAGTAGGCGTATTGTGACTTAAATCACAGTATCTGCTGAAGGCAGTGTGTATTTTTTCCCCCTGTGTATATATATATTTAAGTAGGCAGCAGTTCTGTGGCGTTGCTCACATCAGCCCACCAGTCCTACCTACCTCGCTGATAAAAGTGTGACAAGTTCAGCTCTTGGGGAAAACACAGTTGGTGTCTCTGCCCGTTGTTCACCTGTGGTGCTGGAGGTGGCCATGGACAGCCTGTCCCTGAGATGGGTGTCAGACATGAGGCATTTCAGCCACCCCTTTGGATCTGTGGTCAGCAGGGTGGCTCAGCACAGACAGGCTGCTCTTTGAACTGCAAAGCAAGTCCTACCTCTGGCAGATCCTGTGGCTCTCACTATAGAATCATAGAATGGATTGGGTTGGAAAAGACCTCCGAGATCATCAAGTCCAACCCTTGGGCCAACTCCAGTCCCTTTATCAGATCATGGCACTCAGTGCCACGGCCAAGCTCAGCTGAAAAACCTCCAGGGATGGGGAATCCACCCCCTCTCTGGGCAGCCCATTCCAATGCCTGAGCACTCTCTCTGCAAAGAATGCTCCTGGCTAAGCTCATGATGGCACAGGTTTTCAGCTGAGGAGAAATGCTGCGTGTAAAAGTCATAAATACAGAAGCCACATTCAGCTGGAGGGGGCCCAACCACAGAGCAATTTTAATCTGTTTGTACCGGGGCAGTCCCAGTGCAGGGATTTTCTAGGTCCCTTTCCGTGGTCTGACAGCTCAAAATAGAGACAAGTAGCCCCACTTTTACTTTATTGGAAGAGGTGGTGTTTGGAGGGGCTGAGAGCAAGGTGTGAGAGGTAATTACACACCCTGAAGTTGGAGGCTGGTCATGACTTTTATGATCCCATTTCCTCATCCACACACAAACGGTTGGCCAAAGCCCAATATCTGCAAATGAGTTTTGGTCACCACTGGTTTTAATTAGCAGGAACAGTCCTGTGCAGTGTTCCCAATAAGTGAATGACAAAGTATCAGTCTCAGTCTCTGGCAGTTTTCTCTTCTTCATCCTGCCAGAGGGCTTTTTCTGAGCCCCAAACCAGCCCCTTGATCTCTGCTTCCAGGAAACCTTTATAAAATTCAGACCAGATTCTTGAGCAAGAACCAAATGTTTCAGCCAGAAAGATTTCTTTTTTTTTTTTTTGGAAAGGGTGAATGAAGGATGATTAAATCTGAACAGATGATATTTTCAATGGCACGTTTAGCATTTCTCTGAGAAGGCTCCAATGGGCAGAGTGTTGCTGTTGTTTTCTTAAAACTATCAGTCAGGCCAATGTGTTTAAACAGGTTCGGCTGTTACCTTCTTTCCTCATGTTTCACAAGTACAACCAGTGAGTCATGTGCAATGTTATTTATTTGTATTCCAGCACAGCAGTGACAGGCTGTGGTAGGAGGTACCACAGAAAGCCCAGCAAGGGAATGGCTTTGCCTTTTGAGGAGGAGCCCAGCAAAACACCCGAAGTGGTGGCTAAAATTGCCAACCCCCTTTCAAGCAGCAGGGATGGAGTGACTGCCCTCCCACGGCATGTGCCATGGCACAGCATTGATGGGACTCCCCACGAGGCATGGTGGCCTTGTTGGTCATGCCAAAGAGTGGACTGAGTTTCTCTGAGCCAAAACACAACCTGGTGCCGCTCAGTGAGATCTCCTGCAGTGGAGCCACAGCTCATCCGCTGCTCCAAGCTCTGCCAGAATGCCCAGGGGGTCACACACACCGAGGCTCCCATCCTGAGCCATACAGGTGGGTGAGGAAGGAAGCCTGACATACCTCTAGTCTCTCCCTTGTTTTAAAAGTGCCCCAGTGTATTGCAACGAGCTCAGGGAGAGTTTCAGTGTCTGTTTCTGTGCCCTCTGAGTGATGCAGTGTGTGTGATCATCCTCTGTCTCTCTGACCCAGCACCCAGTGTGACTGCCCAAAGATGCTTTTCTGCATTAAAGACTGTCTCTCTCCAGGCCTTAGTTAACTTCCCGATTAATGCAGAAACATGAATTATTCATCAAACCGCCAATGAGGCCATTAAGTTTCCCAACCTTTGAAGATACCGGTACCTATTCCTATTACAAGAGCAGAGGAGGAGGCTGCAGATCTAATTGCAGGCACCAAAGTGAGGAAGACTCCTCGTCCGCTGCTTTCCTAGTGTGCCTGAAAAGCCTCTCTTTTACAGAGGTGTCAATAGCAATTTCACTCTCTTTTCAGAGGAACAAGTGCCTTTAACCATTTAAACCCACTTAAATGAACAGCTTTTGTGCTTCGATTACAGACACAATGCAGAGAAAACCAAGCCTGGTTCGCTGCAGGGTCCCCTGTTGGGGAAGGTCCAGCCTGTGGCCAGAGGGGTCGTGGGTGCTGCTCTGCCCTCCTGACCCACCGACCTCTCCCAGCTTGGACAAACCTCTCCCTGCTGAGCTGGGGCTGGATGCAGGGCTGCATGGGCAGGATTTGCAGTCTTCAGGCTGTATTTTTTTGGCACAGCTGTGGAGCAATGCCTCCCACCTGTGAGTAACACTGTCCATCAACCCCATCCAAAAGCCCCACGTTTCTCCAGGAGGCCTGGGCAGCCACCACCAGGCTTGGCATCTCAGGAGGTGTTTGCTTTGTTTTCCTCTGTTCATAGAATCCTAGAATGGATTGGGTTGGAAAAGACCTCCGAGATCATCAAGTCCAACCCTTGGGCCAACTCCAGTCCCTTTACCAGATCATGGCACTCAGTGCCACGGCCAAGCTCACTTGAAAAACCTCCAGGGATGGGGAATCCACCCCCTCTCTGGGCAGCCCATTCCAATGCCTGAGCACTCTCTCTGCAAAGAAGTTTTTTCTGCTCTCCAACTTCAATTTCCCCTGGCAGAGCTTGAGCCCCCCGTGCCCCCTTGTCCTATTGCTGAGTGCCTGGGAGAAGAGACCAACCCCCACCTGGCCACAACTTCCCTTCAGGCAGTTCCAGACAGTGCTGAGGTCACCTCTCAGCCTCCTCTTCTCCAGCACAAACACCCCCAGCTCCCTCAGCCTCTCCCCATAGGACTTGTGCTCCACTCCCTTCACCAACCTTGTTCTGTTTGTCCCTCTCAAACTGCTTGGGAAAATGGCCTTGTCCAGCCCATGGGGGTCACCTTGCTGCAGAACTCGAGCCCCTGCCCTAGCACAGTGGTTTTCTTTGTTGTTCAAAAATATTCCAAGAGCTAAACAGCAGCATTAATAAATAATGAAAGACATCAATAGTTCTAGGGGATTTTATAGCCACTCCTAACCTGAGATCTCAAAACAGTTCACAAATGTTAATTTGTGGAGCTTTATAGATGCTCCTGCCAGACAGTTTGAGAGTGGAAATGAGGGTTGGGACATGAAGGAGAGCAGGAACCAGATTACAGCCACTCTGCCCCCAGGCCATGAACCTTTTGGGCTGTGGCACTTGTACAGACATCCAGGGATGCTGCTTTTGCTCCCTGATTTTTATATGTGTAGCACCATTTTGGCTGGATAGAAATGAAATCAGGGAGGCTCCTTCCTCACACTGAAAGTTTTTCTAGCAACTTCTGGTATAAATAGCCCAGAGGAGTGATGGTGACACCCACCAGCAAGCACTGGCCTGCTCACATGCTTATATCCCTCTTTCAGGGAGCACAGTATCATTGTCATATTATTTTGATATTAAAATGAATAGTACCGAGCAATAAGGGAAGGAGATTGTCTGGTCCAGGCAATCTCATCCTCCAGGTGGAGTTCAGCAATGGTTAAACAAGGACTTTAATGAGGTTTGAGGTTAGTTTGTCCTCACAGTCCTTCATTAGGGACTCTATTAAACCTGGCCCCAATTAGCTCATGGCTGGAGTGAACTTGAGGAGACTTTACTGGACAGGCTGAGGCACCACAACTGTAGGAAAGCCTGGAGGAAGACACCCCATCTTCCTTTCTAGATGCTTTCAAGGTGTTTGCAAGCTCAGCAGATTGAAATGTGTTGCTGTTGCTGTTGCGGTGGCCTTGGCTGACTTGGTACTCATCTTGGTCCGAAAGGGAAGCAGATGGCAGCAACAAAAAACTAGAGTAAGGTGAAAGTCACCTTGTCTTAGTCTTTCAGGGCTGGGAATAAAGTCCTGGGAAGGGCAATATTAGCAAAAAAGAGCCAAGATCTGAGCACAGAAAACTCGGAAGGTTTGGTATAGGTGGGAATACACATGATCTGTTTTCTTAGGAGCACACACTAATGGCCCAAACCCAGAGCAGCTTTTGTCCTGCTATAATCAATCCTGATGAGGAATGAAACAAATTACTTTGTATTTCCTAAATATGCTCAGTTCAAGCTTACCTGATCTGTAGGGAATCTGTTCAGCTGTGCTGGGACAAGTGTGGCTGCTTGGCACCAAGGCTGAGCTCAGGGAGAAGAAAGGATTGTGGTGGAAAAAAGGGACAAGTGATGTTTATTTCTCTTCATCCCATCTGAACTGACTCTAATCTTGGCACAAGGCAGAAGGGGAGAGAAGGGTTAAACTAAGGCTCAGAATGCTTCTTTCTCACTGACCTATGCTTGGATAACCTGGCTGTGATAGCTCACCAGGACAAATTGTCCGTGCTGGCAGTCTAGTGAGGAACATCGTGTCTCCTGGGTGAAGCCTTTTCACTCACCAAAGATTTAGTTGTTCTTGGACTGAAGGCCAAAAAAACCCCATGGAAACCTAGATCCTCTTCTGTTTCCAGGATTGAGGAGAGGAGGGAGTGATTTCCACTGCAGCAGCTGAGTATGTGACAGTGTGACAGTCCATGGTCCTTCCCAGGGTTGCCTGGCTGCCACACTAGGACATCAACTAACACCAAGTTGTACCCATTCATTGCCACCAAAGAAAAAGAAGGGGATTAAAAGTTTTACAAAACAAGCAACATGATGGTTAGTAATACATCAGAAGATGAAATAGTTTCTCTAAAAAACACAGGAATTCAGTATCTGCACTTGTCTGCCAGGCTGCAAAGTAGTGAATCTGGTTAAGGAGTGATGTTGGAGGCAGTTTCTGAGCTATGTTAAGATGTTTCTTGGCAAATACCAGCCCAAAGTGGCTACAGCTAATGTGAAACTCTCATGTTGCTCCACAGAAGGGCTTCCCAAGTCGCTGGGTAACAGGAACAAAGGGGAATACAGCTGGGTTTTTTTTTTTGGGGGGGGGGGTTCCATTTTATCAGTCTCAATGTATTTTAACCCACCTTGGTGGGAAGTGGATTCATTTGGCAGAGGTGCTGCTGTTGGATTAAGTGTCCAGGGCAGCAGGTTCTGCAGCATCCCAGGGTCTCAGTGAGCCACAGACACTGCTCCCGGGTTTTTAACGGGTTGTCTGGAAGCCTGGAGAAGGCAAGCACAGAGCCACCAACAGAGATAAGAGCTAGAGAAAGCACACACCGAGGGTGAGAGACCTGTTTAGCAAAGCAGAGAGAAGTGAGAAGCGATTTGACTTCTGTGCCCAAGTATTTTCACAGGGAGAAAACACCAGATACAGAAGGGCCCCTTAATCTCAGGAGGTGAATCAGGGCGAGCATCCCTGGCTGGTAAAAAAGAAGCAAAGAAAGTTCAACAGGGCTTGTGTTTTTGGCAGTGAGGACAGTGAGCCTTGGGGACAAATCACCCATAGCAAAGACTGCTTTGTCTCAAATGCTCTAATAGTCCCTCTTTTGAGATAGGTCATAATCAACACAAGTAATTAATCTTAATGCTGGGATAATTAGGCTTAATACAGGGTAACTGAGTGAAAATGAGTGGGCTGGGATGTACAGGAAGTCAGGTGGGATAATTCTTCTAGTCTTCCAGTGTACAAACAAGCTTTGAAGTCCTAACGTGAGCCCCAGAGGCTCGCTGTGTTTTACTGTGAAAGGAGGTGGGTTTGTTAACACCAGATACCCTTCCAGGCAGCTTTCACAGAAGCTGGAGGATGTTGCTGGTGTAGAAATGACACTGGAGTTCTTTAAAATGTTGGCAGATCTGCTCCCACTTTCCTTTCTGCACCCAGAATTCTGCAGGATGTGAGGAGTTCAGGTCCGAAGCTGCAGCAAAGGGCTGTCTCTCCCCAAAGTGTTGCAGTGATGCCCAGCTCGGTGAAGGGTTTTGGAGGGGCTGCATGGGGTGGGGTGGGCAGTGCCACACATGTGTTCAGCAGATTCTGCCCTCTGAAAGGTCAGCCAGACCGCTGCCATTTCCAGCGGGAGCAAACGGGGAAGATGTGCATGGCAGAGGTGTCCCCTGAGCAGGGAGGGAGGCAGCGCTGGGGGCAGGGGACAGGAGCAGCCACAGTGTAAATGTCACTGCCCATCACCTCCCTCCTCTGCCCCTGCATGCCCAGCCCTCCACGGCCCTGTGACAAAACCCTCTTGGCATTATTGAGAGAAATGCTGTTCTATGTGTCTTTGCTTTCTCTTTTGCAACTGTGTTCTTCCTGATTTTATAGCCATGTATATATAATTCTTTTTTATCACCATTAGTTTCTGCCGCATTAAGCTGAGTGACAGAAGGGAGCAAACATGAATATACAGTTCTCCCCAAATGTGGAGCACACAGAGCCGTTTGGCAGTGCAGGCTTGGCTTCTCATCTGGAAGCTGGAGCTCCGTGTCTAACAATACAGCACCCACCCAGCATGAAATTGTAATGGATCACGCTTTGCCCTAGGTCCTTGGCTTATCCTTGGTTGACACTGAATTAAAGGACATGATGTGTGGGACTCTGTAAATCCCTAACCTGCTGTCCCAGAGACAAGTATTACCAACCGCACCCCGCTGACACACGAGATTAGTGGAAGAGGTGCCCTCAGTGCCACAGGCAGAAATGGGTCAGCTCCGATTTGGAAAGCTCTCTACTTGAAGTGAGTAGCGATGCAGCCAGTAGAAATAAAAGGCCAAAAATCCTGTGTTTTCTGCCTCGGAGCCCTGCTGAGATCCACAGGCAGTGAGACCTAAGCTGAACAGGACCGTTTGTGTGCCATTGTGAATGGCATTTTATTAGAATTTAGGTAAAAAAAATAGGTAATGGTCCAGCTTAGGAGCTGCATTTACCAAGTATGAAACTCCCTGCTACCACCAAAGTGCCTGAATTTATGTATCAGCCAAGAATTTGATTATTAATTAATATCTGATTGTTTGATCATATTGTGAACTTTCCAAATGCAATACCAGTGACCTCACTGTTTCTAATAACAGTACAGCAACAACACAAATCTCATATCTGTTCCCCTTTCCCTCTTCCCTTTGCCCTAATCAAATCCTTTATTCATGCTTTTTCTGACATACCAGGTTTTCTGGCTTGGTTCAGCAGTGACTAAGTAGCTGTACAGTAACAAAACAGTGCTGCCTTTGTTCTGGAAAAGTGGAGAAATGAGCTGTATAATCTTGAACTAAGGAAGCTCACAAGTGAGAAGGAAGCCAGGCACCCGCGCTGTTGTGTCCCGGCACAAGCTGCGCTGAATTTACCAGTGCTGTCTAGAAAGAGGGGAAAGAAAGAAAACAAACTCATTCGTTGTTTAGTTTTGCCACCTCTTAAATGACCCAAATCCCATCAGAGCTGATGGTGTTTTAGTGGTTAAACTGATGATACTCATCTGCCTCTCATGCAGTTGCTTTGTCTTCTCCACTTGGCTCTCCCACTGTCTGTTCACTCTCCCACGCTGCACATGCTCATCCTGCCAGGAGGGATCACGAGGAGCTCTGATCATGTTCTTTCTCCTGCGTAGCATCATGTCTTCAACTGGTATTTTGGACAGCAAATCATCCCCGAAGCTGCACTTCAGTTAGGAGAACCTACTCTGCTTCTTCTATCACAGAATCATGGAATCCATTGGGTTGGAAAAGACCTCCAGGGTCATCAAGTCCAACCCTGGGTCCAACTCCAGTCCCTTTACCAGATCATGGCACTCAGTGCCACGGCCAAGCTCAGGTTAAAAACCTGCAGGGATGGGGAATCCACCCCCTCTCTGGGCAGCCCATTCCAATGCCTGAGCACTCTCTCTGCAAAGAATTTGTTTCTGATCTCCAACTTCAATTTCCCTTGTGGGTCCCTCCAAAGACAGCCCAGTTAAGCAATACAGATATGCTGTAAGGAGACCATAACTTATCTCTTCCTGGATGTTTCTCAGTAAATCCTATTACTGCACCATGCATGTAGAAAGAAAAATGGAAATAGAAAGCATTAATCCTCCTGCCTGAATCCTCAGGGCAAGCTGGCATAGCCTGTGCACTTTCCATGGGGTTTTGGATGCCCTCGGCCTGCCTGTATTTCTGGGCTGGCTACAATACCTCTGAGAGCATTTGCAAAAGGAGAGGTCATCTGCCACAAAGGTGTGTCTGCTGCAAGGGGCAGGTGGAACAGAGTAGGCAGATAGATTTGAGCTGAGGACAAACCTCAGCTCCTCCCTGGAGCTGTTGTAGCCAAGTGCTGAGCTGGGGAGCAAAACCGTTTTACTTATGGGTAGCCCTGCAAATTCTACATAGACATTCCAGACATGCAGCAGGCAGGAAGGGGGAATGCAGAACAGGTGGAAGACAGATGTGAGCTGGTTCATTTAAAGGCTTGTGCATAGACCTGTGCAGTGTTGGTTTCTCTGCTCTCTTTAATCCACCCCACAAACTACTCCACAGCATGTGCACTATTGCTACAATTATACCCCTGGGAAATTTGGCTTCTCCAGCCATCTGATGGTATGTACAGTCTGCTTTGTGTCCAGTTGTGGTTCTGTCCTGGCAGTGTGTGCTCTGCCATGGCCATGTGCTCTTGGTCTGGCTCTGAAGGTGAGAAAGGACTTCCCTCCCAGAGAGCCCTGGAGCCAGAGAATCCAGGAGAATCATTGGAGTTGGCTGTGGAGCAGTGAGCCTAATGGGGGAGGGAGGCAGGGCCAGCCTGAAGAGGAATCTGACTGCCCAAGAAACCAGTTGGAGGCTCCTCAGGGGAGCAGAACAAGGGTGCAGAGGCAGGTCACAGAGCTGAAGGGAAGAAGGAGGCGCCTAGAGAAGGGATTGAGTTCACAGCAGTGTGGAAGGCTCAGTGAAACCAAGCCTCAAAGGAAGGACTTGTCTTCCAGGCAAGAGTGAGAGGGAGAATTTGTTTTATTCTGGTTTTGGGGTAGTTTTAACCTTTCTACTGTAGTTCTTTATTCTAGGAGTTCATTGCTAAGGAGTAGGAGGTCACTGGGGTTCTGGTGCTGTGCCTGCACCAAGGGAGGGCTTGGGCAGATCCACCTTGAAGCTCTTAACTTTTGAAAACCCATTGCCAGATTTATCCCTTCAGCCAGCTTCTGTGGCCTCCTTTGGCCAGCCAGGACTGGTTAGGTCAGCACCAAGCCAGCACAACTTCTTGGCCTAACCAGTGACCCCAGTGAGAAGCTGGCTCTGGAGGACTGGAAGTGCACAGTGTCCCAGCAGTGCTTTGCAGAGTGGATCCCCAGATTTCCATCCTGTTGGGATGTGTTGCTGTAGCAAATCATATTTCCCAGATTTTCCTTTATTGGTGGGAGCCTCATGAAATGTGGAGCCACCTTCTGCTCTTTCCCATGTCCCTGAGGTCCTTTGGGTACTGCAGGCCTGCTCTCTCCACCAGGGTGGTTTCCCTGTGTTTGTTCCCCATGGGAAGAGCCATCATTGCGGTCGTGACGCTGGAATTCATTACAAGGAAATAAACAGTGGGAGCAGATGGGCTTCCAGAGACCAGAAATCCTGTTCCTCTATGAACATCCTCAATAATCAGACGCATGGAAAATAAAGGAAGGAAGGAAGGAAAAATGCCAAAGGCTTGGGACAGCCTGTGGGCAAAATTGCCTTAACACGTGAGGGAGCCTTTTCTGGTGGCTGCAGCGTGGTGGGGACCTGCAGAGCTGTACATGAAGCACCTGATATGCTCTTTGTTTCACTGTGCTGTTACCCGCTGAGCTGTTGCATGAAGATTTCCACCCTGCCACCCCAAAGCATGGTTATCTCTCAGGACTTTGCATTTCATCAGCTCAGTGGTGTGACCCAGTTACCTGATTTAACAGGGATGTTTTCTACTCTTTTAAGGGCAGAGTTGTGAAAATATTCTATTTGCTTCTTTGATATTGGGACAGTGATTGAGCCCGTTTTCCTTCCCCCTGTCCCGTCCCACCCTGCCCATCCATACATCCTGTTGTTCTGTGCTGAAATGCCTTGGCTGCAACAAAAATTATATCCTTAACAATTACTTGACAGTTTGTAGAAGACAGAACTGGAAAGGGCTGTGGAAGCCATGGCCATCTGAGTCATTAGGTGCTGCTCACAGCAAACCCTCTTGACTCCAAACCTTGTACAATCTTCCTGCCATGAGCCAAAGGGGCTGTGGATTTGTAACCTGCCCTCCAGCTTAGGTCCTTCCTCATCCAGAGTGGCTGCTGCTATTCCCCAGGGTTATACATTGTGGTTGTGCTGATGGAGAAGCACAGCATGGGCTGCTCTCGAAGAACTGCAGCTTTGGATCAGCATCAGCACAATCAGGGCGACAGTCAGCAGGACAGTAGCAAAAGTTGGTGCAGTTATTGCTCCACCAGACTGAGCTGGTGTTTTCTTTTAGGAGAAGAGAGATCTCAGGTAGTCCTGAGAGACATAAAATGGAATGCCAGGGCTCACAGGGGCAGAAGAAGATGCTAGGTCTAGGTGTGGGGTACAGGTTGGACAAGTGCTTGTAAATCCTGAGACCCAGCTGCTCAGAGTAAGTGATTTAGGAGGCAGGTAGTTACAGCTGGTCAGGGAGTTTTTCCAGCCAGTTTTGATTTTTTATCTTAGAAGGAATACAAGAGTTTGATGTGTAAACAGTTGTCATGGTAAGTTTTGTGTTTTCTGCAACACTTTTGAGTTATGCTGGTGGAAAGTGAAGAACTTACTATTTGTTATGAAAGGCCTTGACCATTCTCAGGATAGGGAGTGCATCTTCCAGCCATTTCTGAAACTGGTGCTGACTTCCTGTAGGTGATATGTGGCTGTCTCCCAGAGGGCTAAGGCATAAAGTGACATCCTGCCTTGAGCTGAGAGTGTGCTGTCCTGGGTTTGCTCCCTGAGAAATGGCAGATCACCCTGAAAGCCCCTTGAACTGTGCTCCAGCCACCACTTGGCCATAAACTCAGACATGGTGCTTTAAATTGCCAGTACTAATGACAGTTGGTTTAAACAGTTCCTTGTCTGTAGCAATAAATGAAAATGAAGAGCTTCAAAATATGCAAAGATGCAAAATAATCCTGGTAGGGGGTAGTTAATCAGGCATTAAAACCCAGGACAGAGTCCAGGCAGAGATTAGACAGTTGCTCTTTAATCAAAGCAGCTGAGCTCATGTGTGCCTGCTACTAACACTGCTTTTCAACCTGGAATTGGAATTAGAAAAGCAAGGATTTCCTGTAATTCCACTAATACTATTATTATTTGTGCAATGATCTGGAAGCATCCTCTTCAACTGTAGTCTGGGATCAGGTGCTGTCAACCCAACTGTTCCTGCTGGAGCAGCAGTAGAATGGAAAGATCCTGCCTGGCTTGGTCTGTTCTGTTGCAGGAACTGTGGTGAACCATTGCTTGGGATGGGTGACAGCTTTGCCAGGGCTTGCTGCTGCAACCTGGCTGTGTTGGCCACTGTGAGGGTGATGCTCCTTCTTACCTGCCCCTCTCTGGCAGCAGCCAGAGCTGGGCCTGAAAACCACAGTTCACAAGAGATCTGGGTGTGTGCAATGCCCAGACCCGGTCCATGACTTGGTGGTTTGGGGTGCAGGCTAAGAGCAGTCCCAGAAAGCTTGTCCCTCATCCCATGGGCTGGGGATGCTGCTTTATGTGGCCTCTGAGGCTCCATGACAAAACAGGAGTGTTGCTGCTGCGTGGCTTTAGCATGGAGCAAAGCCCATTGAAGGTGTCAGTACTGAGCACACAGCAGTGCCAGCAGCTGCCTCCTGCTGCCTAATGGGGCTGTGCAGATGTGGGAGCACAGGGTTAACAGGGCCCTGAGCTCCTCACTGACAGGATTTAAGGATGGATTGGAGCTGTGCAGCTCAAGCACAGGGCAGCTGCCAGGTGGCTGGGGCTTGGTTTCTCTTCGCCCTGCTGCACTGAATGCCAACAATCTTCCCTTCTCACCAGGCTGCCTCTTTGCTCTGGCAAGGTGTCCACTCACCCAGCAGAGCTGGTGCTTCCTGGAGCCTTGTTGGACCCTCATGGATGCTTACTCAAGCAAAACTGTTCATGGCACTGGGAAGGTTGCCAGATCTGCAAGAATTAGCACCAGGTTTGCACCTCCACATCCACCTGGTCACTGAGATAAATTGCAGCTCACATTAGTTGGTCTTTCCCAGTGCCTGAACAGGGTGAAGTTTTACCAGCCCAGCCATAGATATGGAGCTCATTTTTGGCAGTTCTCAAAGTTTTTGTGGCTTGGGTTTTGTTCTGGGTGTGAGGCAGGTCAGGCAGTCACAGGTTGGCTTTGTTTGTCTCTGGTCTTGGAAACCTTCTTGTCAAAACCTGGCTGCAATTTGTGCCTTTTGACTCCAGGCCTCTGTGTTTCCATGATGATCCATTTGAGCAATGGTGTTTGAAGGAGCTTTGCCCATCAGTTGCTCCATGATGCTTCAAGGAGCAGAGAAATAAAGCAACTCCTTTTGTTTCCTCCAAGGGTTTTGGGGTGGCAGTGACAGCTGGCTTGAGAGAGCAGGAACAGGTCCACCTGCTCCCCAGCTTTGTAACTAAACTGTAAATCTTTCACTGCTTATTGATCATGACCTGTCTTTGTCCTAGCAGAAGGATGTGTTTTGGGGACATTTCTCATTTTTCAGGATGAGAAAGGCTTTTCTCCATCCTTGCATTTTGCAGCCATAGGAATTGCTTGTCAGAGGCACTGCCTGCAGATGGGTAGTGAGTGACTCCTTATCTGTCCTGGCACTCTGCTTTTAAGTTTGGCTTTTCTTGGTGTAAGTGATCCTCACCACTTTCCAGCTAGAATATTGCTGTATATTGTGGGCCATATGGAGTGCTAAAAGCAAATAAAGCCTCTGGGAACTGGCCCATGCACATGTAACTCCATTGATCTTCATCTTAAAATTCAGCAATAAATAAAAGGAGGCAAATTCATTTGCAAGGAGAGCACATTGCTGCTTTTCTATGCTAAAAGGCTGCAAAATAAGGAGTGGAGGTGTGTGTGCAGACAGATGAGGGGGATGCTGGGCAAAACCAGGGAGGCAGAGTGGTCTTCAGGTCATGTGCTGCCACCCTGCCCCTCTCAGGGGTGATGGGCTGCAGTACCCGCTCCTTGTTCATTGATGCTTGTTGCCATCAAGACTGCAGGCCAGCTAGAGAGTGTGCTGAAAACAGGCCAGCCACAGAAATGGCTCTTCTGGGTTGACTTCTGCTGTGTTAGGAGGAAGACAGGCTTTAAAGGATAAAGAGGAGCTGGGACAGGCAGCTTAGAGCAGGGAGTGCTGAATAAAGGCAGTGGTGGTGTTATGCCAGCGAGGAATGGCTGCCTTCCTGTTAAGAGTTAACACTGGATCAGCACAATCCCTATTTTTAACTGTCTCCAACAGTTTCCTAGCAGCCTGCTTTGACTGGGTTGTGCTGAAGGCCTGCCCTAATGCTTCTGCCTTTGGGGAAAAGAGGAATTCCTGTGCTGGCCCGGGAGCTGCAGGACATTCCCAGAGCGTCCTGCTTTGCTCACTGCCTTTTCCAATGCTTCTGTCTGTTTGAAATAAGAGCCCTTCCAAAATTTCCAAACAATTAAAACTCCTTGGAAGGCAGGCCTGGATTGTCTTTCAAGAAGGCAGGCTGACTGCAAGCAAAGTTGGCAGTGACTGTGTTGAACTGTGCAGCAATGCTTGGAGCAGTTTGCCCTCCCATGGCCAGTTGGGGCTTGCAGCTCCTGCTCTCCAGTGCTACCACTGAGGTTTTCCTTTGGCTCAGAAGGATTCAGATTGAGGATTAGCATTGTGCTGCTTGCTTTTGCATCTTTACTGCCTCCCCAGGATAATCTGTGTGAAGGGGAGAGCAGGGGGTTTGCTGGAGCAGAGCACCCTCAGGGAACGTGCCCAGCACTGTCTTCTCCAGCAGCACCTGCTTCCTTGCAGGCAGTTTTGGCTTCTTGGAGATTCCATGGCCTGTTCTGCATTTCATGGTTTGGTCACTTGTTTGTGGTTTGTTGAGACTCTTCTGTAGGCTACAAAATACCCAGAGCTGCCACACTTCAGTGGGAGCATCTGCCAAGTGTCTGCAGGCTGGAACTTAGCTAGATACAAACTGTGGACGCATCTTCTGCATTCATAAGAACAGGGGAAATGGCCTCAAGTTGTGCCAGAGCAGGTTCAGGTTGGGTATTAGGCAAAAGTTCCTCACTGACAGAGTGGTGAAGCATTGGAACAGGCTGCCCAGAGAAGTGGTGGAGTTGCCATCCCTGGAGGTGTTCAGAAGGGGAGTAGACGTGGCACTTCATGATATGGTTTTGGGGCTATGATTGTGTTTGCTCATGGATTGGACTTGAAGATCCTGGAGGTCTTTTCCAACCTTTGTGATTCTGTGATTCTAAGGTCGATGGGTCCTGTTGTGAAATCACTCCTCTCCTCTGGGGCTGGATCCCCTGTGTGCCTCTTTGGGCAACCCCACGCTGGGCTGTGCCTGTAACTGGGGTGCAGAGAGCAGGTTGGCCTGGCATGGATGGGATCAACAGAACCTATGGAGAAAAGTGCAATAAAAAATAAAACTATTTCACTTTTTGTCAAGGTTTTGCAGGGGAAAAAAAGAGAGTAAATGCAAACTCCCAATTTCTGCACTTTTTCTGATTTTCTTTTTCTAAAAACATTTATTTCTTGAAGCTCAGAGTTTGAGGCATTTAGGTGGAAGTCTGGAAGTGGTAGATAGGTTGATTTCTGCCCCATCTTCAGTGATATCCCAGTAACAACCTGGTATGAGGCTCTGACACTCCTTTCCTTCATTCATCTGGCAAAAAAGATCTTATTCTAATTTGCCCTTTGAATTTGTTCCGGTTTTTTTCCACAGCATCTTTGGCAGATTCCACATCCTCAGCTATCCCTGCACTGGAATTCTGGGCAACATGTGCATGGCAGCAAATCCCACCCTGGTGACTTATGGTGTCCCCCAGCCCCAGTCTCTAGAAGACAAACCTCCAAACCTGGTCCCTGTTAGCTGGCACAATTAGCACCAGCAACATGCAGAGCTGAGTGTCTGAGACTCAGAACAGCCAACAGTTGCTTTACTGTGTCTGTTGCAGAAGTGTGGAAAGCCAGATGATGTTAATGACACCGTGTCCATTGGAGTCTCTGGTTTGTGGGAGGTTGTGAGCATTTCCTCTTTCTCCCAGATAAAAGAAATGCAGAGTAAGAGAAGTTTCTTGGCCACTGCTGGGTGGACACTTTGAATATCTCATTTAATTGACTAGATAATGATCGCATTTATGGAACAGCTTGTTTCAATTTTCTCATCATCACTAACTGAGATGATAGCTTATTTAACCCACTTTTGCACCACTTCACAGACAATGAGAAATGTGGGAAGGGAAGTCATTCAGTGGAGCACGTGGAGCCCTCCCATAAGGAGGCTGAGGAAGCCTCAGGTTTCTGATGAAGGTTCCTAATGGGGAGCCAAATGAAAATGAATAATTTTACAGGATCTGCGCTGTCATCCATTCAGGACACAGGTCATGCTGGAGTTCAGTGGCTGAACCAGATGCCAAAGCTTTTTCTGTGAGACAGTAAGAAGTCTGTGCTGACTGTTACGAGACTGATATATTGTCTGCTGAGAGGACTGAGGCAAATGATGAATGAGATCAGAGATGAATTTGCTCTAATGCTAATACGCTATATGTAAGAGCACAGACTGTTTCCGCTGATTCTGAAAGAAATTTAATCCTCTGCCACTGAGAAGGAAATGGGTTTATAAGTCGGAGGAAGGAATGCATCATAATCCCAGAAGAAGTAGGCAGTGATTTCTGGCACTGGAGATTTGGCAGAATTTTGAGGCTGAAGTGGAACAGGAGCTGCATTAGCCAGGAGATTTCAGCAATGGCAAATGGGGTGAAGGACACCTGTGGTCCCTTGGCTGTCCCTGGGCTGTTGTGTCTGCTTTCATATCCTTCCCCATAAAATGGTAGCAAGATTAATTATCTAATGTTTTCACATGGAAGAGAGCAGGCTCTCATGCTGCTAAGTGCCTCCTTCCCTGCCTCAAAGTGTGTGTAAAGCCCTGCTGTGGGACAGGGTGGGCTCCCAGCTTCACTGTCAGCCATGGAGGAGAATCACCTGGTGGCCCAAAGAGGACTCCCAGGGTCCTCTGACATCTCTCTATTTCTCCAGTGTGACAGACAACAAACAAGCCCACCAGCTATCCAAATCAGAGCAGGAAGAATGTGACTGAAGGATTATGTCCACATCCACAGCCTTTAAGAAATACCACCTTTTCTGAAGGCTTATAGTGTAAAGTAAAATTATTGCTCTTATTTCAGTTGGCTTCTAAAGAAGGAGGTACACAGGAGGGCCCTGAAGTATTTAGAGATGTAGCTGCCTTTGATGGTGTCTCTTTAGGACCTTCTGGAGAAGTCAAATGAAAAGCTAGGTGTGTATTGCAGGGGGATTTGTTTTTCCAGAGAAATTATAAGACAAGGAGAAAGGCTGTCTTTTCAAAAGCAAGGAGTTCTTTGGACTCAAGTTGTGAATCAGACTGTCAGTCCTTGCATCCATTATATAAACTATGTGCTTGACCTGTAGCTTTTTAGGAATCCTTCTTAAAATACTCGTTCAAGTACCAGCGTCAGAGCTCTGTCTAAAACGTCCTTTATGATGGGCTGTTCTGCCTTCAGCTCCTACTCATTTTATGCTAATTGCTGACAAGTCGTAATTTTCCAGTAAACCACTCAGAATACGCTTCGTGCAGATATTAATGATACAATAACTCTTTGAGGAGGCACCAAGACTGAGACATGAAAGGCAAAGGTATTTTCTTTTGAGATCTGACCCCTCGATGTTCTGCTTGTCCTTCAGAAAACAGGCACAAATTCTGTGTGTGGATGGATGGTTTCTAACCCCCAAATCACTGGGATGAGTTGAACAGCTCCCCGTGGGATTGGCTGGGTTGGGATGGGAATGCCTGGGTTGCAATTTCTATCCAGACTTGAGGGCATGAGGTGCCCAGTCCCCACTGATTTTGGCAGCAGGCAAGTGCCACATTTACTGAGGCTCCTTTAATGAATCCAAGCTGTTGCCTCTTGTGTTGCTCACTGCACTTTCTCCTCCAGCCTTACTGTGACTTGTGTGACGTGGAGGGGTGGCCGAGGTGCTCTGGTGATAGAGGGTATGTCAGACATGCTTGGGGGCACCACCACTGTGTTAGGAAGTTGCCCAGCTGCACACAGGTCCAGGAAGGGAAGTGCCAGGAGGAACTGCTGGCCAGACCACCTAAGCTAAGGAATAAATCCTCCAGAGCATTTAGCCCTCCAGATATGCATCTGCTGACCAGTGGTGAGTGGGGGAAATTCTACGGAGTGAGCTTGTTCCAGGAAGCTTTACTCTTATTAGTTTTTGGAAGAAACCCAGGAAAAATTCCATTGGAAAGCTGAAAGCTATTATGGCAGGATAGCTGCTAAGTGACTTGCTATGTGCCCTTGGAGACCAGCTCTCCCAACTCTATGAAAAATTAAATAATCTGATTCTCTGGGTTTGTGTCACTGCAGGCCCAGTGTAGTGTTTTCTACAAAAGGATCCTGGTGTTCAAAAATTGCCATCGTATGTCCATTCTGTTTTTATGGGGAGGACAAAAAGGGAAATTACAAAGAAAATGGTGAAAATGTAAAGTCTCTTATTGAGTTGCATCTCCTTGGAGTCCAGTAAGCTGCAGAACACTGTAGACTTCTCAATCCTTTCAGTTACTTTATTAGGTAACTCCCAGTATCACTTATGGATGTGTAAAGAGAGGAAAATGGGGTTTCTCCTGTCTGCCAATTAATTAATTGTGATTGGCACACAATTTTCAGGGCATCAGCACCACCTGTGGGCCTCTCCTTCTTCCTCTGCTTACCATCACAGCTGCCTGGTGTATCTGCTGAGCTGTGCACTCAGGGTGTGCTCTCCAGCTGGAGAGAACATTTGTTGACATGTTGTCTGGAACAAGCTGAGGTTACACTTGGGAGGAGATGATCATGAAGGAGCAGCCAAGCTGGAACTTGAGCTTCAAGGGAAAGAGGCAGGTAATCAATTCTTACAAATAGCTCAACCCATAGTGGGGTTGAACTGGTCAGGAGCTGATGAATATCTTCCTCTTCCTTCCTTTTGTTTTGAAGGGGCAGGATTTGCTGCTTTTGACAAACTACGAGCACCTCTACCCTTCAGGGAAGGTTTAGTTGTCACTTTGGGCCCAGGGCTCGCACTGATTATAGCTGGAAGAGTATGAGAGGATCCAAAAAACTGGTTTCTGTTACTTACACCCCACTCACCTGCAGTGCAAGTGCTCCATGTCCTGCCCAGTGAAGTCATGAGGAGGGACCTGCCAAAGCCTCCACGCAGCTCTTACGCCTGTTCCTTACCCATGAGCTTGGACTGAGTCATCCCCCACTGCAGGTCCTGACAGAAAGTCTCTGTGACTCAGGAGCTCCCAGGAACAAGGTGGCTGGGAAGAACTGCCAAAAAAGGGAGGCTTTCCTCTTGCCACCACACTGCCGATCCTGGTCTGCTTACAAGCAGGTGTGGCCAAGGGAAAACAGGACATCTCAGATGTGCTCTTAGGCTTAGGAGGGGAAAGGAATGAATAGAAGCAGGGAGAAAACTATGAGAATATGGATGGAAGGAGCAAAACCATTTTGTCCAGATAGGCTACACAGACTATACAAAAGCCTCTTCTCCTATCATCCCTGTCACATAAAAGAGACTTTGGTGCTCACCACAAAACTTATGAAAGATGCACAGGCAGCAAGAAGAGGTTGGAAAGCTTTGTTAAACACACTGATGAGCAGTGCCCAGCACAAACACAGTCTGTTCTGCTTCAGAAGGCAGTGCATGGTGTTAGGAGAGCAGTGCTGAGCCACCTGTGCTGTGGTGGGGAATCCTGGGGAGGAGAGTGGCTGGGTTTGTGGCTGTAGGCAAGTGTCTGAGGATGGCAGATACCATGGGCATTGCACAGGGCCATGGTCATCCCCAGGGGGCATCTGCTGTTGCATCGGGTCAAAGGATGAGGCAAAATGAACGTGTGGTGGCCTGAAGGGGCCATCTCCTCTGTGATGTGAGTGGGCGACTGGGAGGCCACCCTGCACTTCCCAAACATGATTATATCGAGGCGTTCATAGCAAAGGAGTCAGCAAGGCTAATGATTAGTCCTGTGAAGTTCCTAACCCTCTCCCCTCTCCTCTGTCTTGTGCTTGTGGCTGTTTGAGGCCAAACAGTGTCTCTGTGCATGCAGGGAGCTGTCATGCTGTCCTGAGCTAGTTAGAACTGACAGATAATGCTTGATTTTACATTATAACCCATTTTTCCCCCCCACGCCGACTGTACATGTCTCTTCATGCCCAGGCTGTGTCATTTCCGTTTGTTTCCACTTATTACATCTCTCTTTGGCTGGATTCTCTTCCTCACTGCCTGCTGAGCACACATGAAATCTCGTCTGTGCCCAGAGCTGTACAGACTTGCAGTGCTGTGTTCCGGAGCTCCCGCTCCTCTCCGTGCCAGCTGGGCTGGTCACAGATGAAGAGATGGCACGGGCTGGGCGAGCGTTGGGTGGCACTGAGCCAACCAGGAGGCGAAGCTGACAGCTTGCCACTGCTCTCCTAGTAGGTGTGGTATGATTAACAACAAAGGTCTAAGAACAAATGAGTAATCTCCCTTTCAGTCCCAGCTCTTTCATCTTTCATTATTAAAAAAAAAAGAAAAATAAAGAAAAGAAATAAACAATCTATTTGTGCTCCATTGCTGAGCTCCTAAAGGACACTAAATGCACCTTGGCATTTGTTGGAACTGGATAATCTTTAATGTCCCTTCCAACCCAAGCCACTCTCTGGTTCTATATAGCCCTATCGTAAGTGTGGCTCCAACTAAACCCAGAGCCCCTCTGTGCTCACAACCATCAGGGATGTCCTGAGGTGTCACCAGACACAGGAAGCCCAAGGTGGAGACTGATGCTCAGTCCAAAACCCCTGAGCCCTACCTGAGACTTTTTAAATGCCTGACCACTCTTTCTCACCTGATCTCAAAAAGGAACAAAGCAAGTGTCCAATAATGAGCATGCAGATAGTTTGGGTGTTGAATTGCAAAACCTGCTGACCACCAGATGCCCAAAAATCATTCCTTTTAAGCTGTCCCAATTTTAAGGACACAAAAATAAAATAACTTAGTCCATTTACATAATTTGGCAAGTCATTTAAATCTTCCATGAGTAAAGGCTAAGCTATACAGCTCAAGCTAAAAGAAAGAGCTGTAGAAGTGCAAGGATGTGCATCCTTCATGGAAAAACCCCACCATTTTCACATTGCCATGTTTGACAAGTTTTGTTGGTTTTTTTTTTCCTTCCCCATTGATGTGTTGGAGATAAATAATAAGCTGGTAAGGCTGATTATAATAGATCCAAAAATAAGACTCAGAGAGATTCCCCACAGCCCGTATCCGACAGGTCTTGTCACTTGGGTGCATTTGTAAAAAGCTGGTTTGTCTCTCAGATGACAGATGCTTTGATGAGCTAATCATCTCATTTCCGTGAACTGCACATCTGTAAAAACAAAAGGGGATGAGACTCGAGCAAGTGACTAAGCCCTGTTCTTGTTTGCATTGTTTCATTGCTGTTATCTGAGTGGGGCTGGTGCTGCTGCCGTGGAGGTTCCTGCCATGCCCGCGCCCACTGACAGGTGACGTGCACACAGGAGTTTCCAGCAGGTGACTCCTCTCCAGGGCTCTGCTCACCACAAAGTCCACAGGAGGCTTTTCCCCTGCCCCACTGATGGTCTCTGACAGCCCAGGAACAGCCAGGCTTGGCTCAGACAACCACTCCTCTCATGAATCTCAGTTAGAATCAGAATCACAGAATATTCTGAGCTGGAAGGGACCCACAAGGATTATCGAGTCCAACCCTTAAGTCAATGGCCCACACAGGGGATTGAACCCATGACCTTGGCATTATTACAACCAAGTTTTAACCAAGTGCTGTTCTGACTTAGAATCACAGAATCATAGAATGGATAGGGTTGGAAAAGACCTCTGAGATCATCAAGTCCAACCCTTGGGCCAACTCCAGTCCCTTTACCAGATCATGGCACTCAGTGCCACGGCCAAGCTCAGGTTAAAAACCTCCAGGGATGGGGAATCCACCCCCTCTCTGGGCAGCCCATTCCAATGCCTGAGCACTCTCTCTGCAAAGAATTTCTTTCTGCTCTCCAACTTCAATTTCCCCTGGCAGAGCTTGAGCCCCCCGTGCCCCCTTGTCCTATTGCTGAGTGCCTTAGGAGGCAGATGGGGAGGGCAAAGCTGTGGAGGTGACAGCAGTGCAGAGTTTCCTGGGAATGACAGATGCCCTTCTCCATGTTCTGCACCAGTGGTCATCCCCACTGTTGGATCTCCACATAGGCCACAAACAGCACGAGGGTCCTCCTTGTGCTTGAGATGTGTGGAGCAAGTGCCAGCCAGGTCCAAACCCTGCCAAAACCTTTCTGCCAGGGCCATAAATTTTGTGGGGTCACCTGCCCCAGGAGGCTGTAGCTCTCTCACCCATAGGAATAGCTTTCTCATGGTTTGGGCAGTAGCTGGATGCTAAATAGGTGGTTTCCTGCCATTGTTATTGCCAAGACGTTGTTTCCCGTTGTTTTTTTCAGTGTTTGTGCTCAGCAGCCAGTGAGGTACGAGGATGAGCAATCTCCTCGGGGTTTTCTATACCCTTTCTGTACTTTTTCTTTACGGTGTGGAAGCCAAAATCCTTCAGGTTCCCAGTTCCCATTGACTGCAAAGGAACTAAGGGCAGTTCACTGGCTCAGTCCTGATGCTGGAAGTCCTGACATCCATCCTCTGCACCAAAGCCTCCAACCCATGTATCCATTCTGTCTGGAGAAGGGTCAAAGAAATAAATACAGTGTGAGGTAACTAACCTGCCTTTGCTGTCCACCTCTAGTTAATTTAGATGGAATTCACTGTATGTACCTTATCAGGCAGTTACATTTTCCTGGGTTTCATCTTTAACTTTGTGGTACTGTGTTTCATTCCCTGTTTCAGCAGTTTCTAGATTATTTTTACAGCAAAATAAATTGTAACTGTATCCATCCACCCATATGATTCTCTGAATCAGGAAGTTTTTTATTTAATTTTTTGTGGAATAGGGCTGTGGTAGAGGAGCAGATAAAGATCCTTGAGTTCAGAGAGGAATATGCCCTGAGATGGGTAGGAGCATTCAACACTAGTTGGGCTGCAAATCCTCTGAAGTTTGTTTCCTTTTTTCAGTTCAAACATGAATTCAGAAGAACACATTGTATGTCCCCCACCTCCGCCTGTCCAGAGCCATTTATTTCAAAGCAAGAAGGTTTTTGCTCTGAAGTGGAAGTTTAAAAGGAAATTATCAAGTACTTTCTAAACCAGTTTTGCATCTTTGTTACTGCTTTATCTTTAGTAATTTGAAATGCTGGAGGTGGAATGTTTTCTGATGCAATGCCAGCAGAACAGAAAGCACGGCTTTAACCCTTGGGCTCCTCTTGCCATGGTTTTGTACCTTAGAATCACGTTCTGTGCACTGTAAAACTTTGCACATCTCTGGCAAATGTGAAGGGAATTCAGGAGTGTGTGTGTCTTTGCCTGATGGTGGACACAGAGCTCTGAGGGCCTTTGTTTTTGCAGGGCCAGAGTGGTGTAAAGGCAGAATGAGCTGGCAAAAGTTAAAGGGGTGCAGTTTGTGGGGCTGGGGCCGTTCTCTCCCTGCTCTGTCTGTGCTGGTGCTTCGAGCTGTGTTTTCCTTGGGCTCACACTGCCCTTACTGAGGTGTTTTCAGGCTGAGAATTCAGCATTTAGGCTTTAGCCAAAGTTCCTGGAAGGGAGTGCTGGTACAGGGCAGTCCCAATCCAGAAATGGGGATGCACAAAAATGAGTCTCACTGTGAGCAACCAGCCTCGATGAGGCTCCTGCCTCCATGTTCTCAGATCAGCCCTGGAACATGGCTCAGGGATGACTTTTTCTATGCAAGTGGTCCCTGTTTTGTTTTGGGTTTTTTCTTTTCATTTTTTCTTCTTTTGTTTTAGTTAAATATATCAACATCAGTACCTGGAAACTACACTGTGGGCTAACGTTGCTGCTGAGCCACGTTTGGTACATGGCCATTCTCTTCTTCCGTTTCCTTACCAAGAGCTTCGAATCTCAGCATCTATCAAAATAGATGCTGGAGCCAAAAACTAACAAAGGTGGAAAGGATCTCTGCAGTTGCCTGTGATCTGGTCTCAGGCCAAGCAGATACAGCTCCAGCTGCAACCTCTGCTTGTGCCAGAGATGTTTGTGAGGAGCTGCCACTGTACCCAAAGCTGGAGCAGCACAGGGAGTGGTCTGGGAGACAGGAAAAGAGAGCAAAACCAGGGAGGAGCAGATGTCATACCCAGTGTGGGTTTGGACAGGATATTCACAAAGGGATGTCATGGGAGGGGGTTGTAAGGGTGGCCTGTCCCAGCTTCAGCTTAGAGAGGAGTATGGTGAGGAAAGAAAGTTGGTTTTAGTAAAACATCTTGGCCACCCCATGTGGTGGATAATGAAGGAAAAGCCACTTTGTGTCCCTGGGGCTGCAGTCAAATACAGTCAACTCCATCCTCTTCCCTCACCCAAATCCCACCAACTGGCCCAACAACCAGTGGCTCAGGAGGGGCTGAACAGGGATCTTGACTGGGCTGTAGTTCTTCTGTTGGTTTTATGGTCATGTGGAAACGTGATGGCTGTAAGTGCCAGGTCAGTGGTGGCCCCTGCTGGAAGTGTGGTGTGGTGGTGGGAGAGGAAGGCAGCAGTACCAGGACTTTACCATTCACAGCAGCTCCAGCATGGCTGAAAACTGCCATAACATTGATGACAGCTCCCTCTGGACATGGTTGGGTGTTGGGGTGGTATCATGGGCACCTTCTGGCAGCTGGTTCTCTACCCTGTGCCCATTTTCTGCTGAGAGACAAAAGTCTGGAGGAGCAAGAGTTTGGCAGAGCTACCTCTGAGCTGCAGGAGTGCAGGGAAGGCTTCTGATCCTTGAGGCATGAAATGGGGGAATGCTGGCCTTGGAATCCCATTTAAGGACAGTGGAAACTACACCAACAGTCCAGTGTGTTGGGAAACAGGCCATAAATGGAAAGGGGGTGTGATTTCATCAGGCACTCTGAGGCTTGAGCAGGAAGCTTACCTGAGTCAGTTAGCAACGTTCTTGTGCCCTGCTATGCAGGAACCCTACCAGCAGCACTGAGGCTTTTAAAGCCAAATCTGATACAGTTCTGAGCACTCCTGGCAACAGGAAGGTGTGCAGGTCTCCTTTGAAAGTACTTCATGCTGGAGTATTAACTCTGTTTTGAAAGGGTTGCCTACACATGTAGCTCCATCAGCAGAAACAGGGGTGAGGTTACACCAGTTATGTTGGTGAAGAATGGTGTGTAGACATCCATTAAATTTTAAATCAGGCTCATTCTGGCTTATTTAAAGTTGATTAAGAGAAGGTTGGTGTTGAACCACAGTAAACCATTCTCAAATAAAGGAAGCAATACAAATTAATCAAGAAGGTAATTAGCTGGATCTGGAACACCAAGGTTGTGTCTCTGCCTATCCAGTTTTCTATTAGGTTTCCTTTTGCATTTCAGATTTTCTCTCTGTTATTTTCTCCTTGCCTGTGAAGTCCTTTTAGATACTTGTTCTTTAGTGGCCTGGGTTTTTTGCTGTAAAAAGCATTTAACCTCTTACCCCCTAAAGCTTGTGCTCAAATTCTTCTCCATGCAAAGGGGGAAACAAGTGTGTTTCTTTCTCACTCTTCAGAGTTCCATACCATGGTGCACTCTCTGCTTGAGGCTGCTTGGGAAGCACTGGAGGTTAGAAATTCAATCTCTGTGCATACAGGTTTTTGCACTATGAGAAGAGAAGCAGAGTGTTCCAACATCCTGAGCACCTGAAGGGCAGGTGTAAGTCACTGGAATCGTTGCATCTGTGAAGGGTCTGGTATGTGACATCAGTTTACTTACAGCTCTTGCCCTAATGAAGTTAAGACCTTGAATTTGAAAAGTGCTTTGAGATCTTGAGATGGTCTGATCTTTCTAGAAAGACAAAACATTTCTAAATTCACTTTATCTTTCAAGCATTTTATTATAACTGCTTTCTCTGAGCACCAAATTCACAAAAAAATGTATAAAGCATTAAAAAGTCATTGCAGTCTGTCTCCTTTCCCCCATGGATTGCTGAAGTTTCTCAATTTTGTACTCAGTTTCCATCACTTGGGAGACACATCCATCATGCCAATAGGATCCATAAATATTCTTAATCCCTCTTTGCTGGCAATTTTCTCTTCATTCTCATACAAATGGGATCCAAATTCATATGAGAAGCCCCTTTTCCTCCCGGTTGCATTGGCAGTTCTGTTCACCCCCACCCTCCAAAGGAAGGACCCTATGGCAGGAAGCTCAACAGGAGCCAACAGTGTGCCCAGGTGGCCAAGAAGGCCAATGGGATCCTGGCCTGGATCAAAACTAGCGTGGCCAGCAGGCCCAGGGCAGTGACCTTTCCCCTGGACTCTGCCTTGGGGAGGCCACACCTTGAGTGTTGTGTTCAGTTCTGGGCCCCTCAGCTGAGGCAAGAGATTGAGGGGCTGGAGCGGGGCCAGAGAAGAGCAACGAGGCTGGAGAAGGGAGTGGAGCACAAGTGCTGTGGGGAGAGGCTGAGGGAGCTGGGGGTGTTTGTGCTGGAGAAGAGGAGGCTGAGAGGTGACCTCAGCACTGTCTGGAAGTGCCTGAAGGGAAGTTGTGGCCAGCTGGGGTTGGTCTCTTCTCCCAGGCACTCAGCAATAGGACAAGGGGGCACGGGGGGCTCAAGCTCTGCCAGGGGAAATTGAAGTTGGAGAGCAGAAAAAACTTCTTTCCAGAGAGAGTGCTCAGGCATTGGAATGGGCTGCCCAGAGAGGGGGTGGATTCCCCATCCCTGGAGGTTTTTAACCTGAGCTTGGCCGTGGCACTGAGTGCCATGATCTGGTAAAGGGACTGGAGTTGGCCCAAGGGTTGGACTTGATGATCTCGGAGGTCTTTTCCAACCCAATCCATTCTGTGATTCTGTGATTCTATGGTTGTATTTTGAACATAAACCCACTTTTATTTCATGCTTATTTGACCTCTAGACTTGGAAATCCTTCAAGGGCACCCCAAAATACGCCCTCTGTTTCTGCCAGTTGCCAGGCACTGGAGGAAACACTGGAGGCTGCTCAGAACAACAGCCTCGAGGCAAAGATCAGGGTGTGCTGGAGACTCAGCTGGCGACGCCAAAAAAAGAATCCACTGCATTTTGAGAGGGTTTCTCTCCAGCTCAGTGGGCGTGGGGTGGTGGGCTGTCAGCGCTGGGACGGCTGCAGTGTGTGGGCTCAGCCAGGATTCAGCTGCAGCTCCCGGTTTTGAGGGGCTGTTGTCTCCCAAGG
This sequence comes from Sakesphorus luctuosus, assembly GCA_013396695.1. NCBI lineage: Eukaryota > Metazoa > Chordata > Aves > Passeriformes > Thamnophilidae > Sakesphorus > Sakesphorus luctuosus. The sequence continues at coordinate 152,361 of VWZD01011007.1, forward strand.
TGTGTTGGGTGGAACATGTCACCCTCATTAGGCTCCCCAACGTCACACAGAGCTGGTGATTCGCTTCTGGGACCACTGCCATGCCTCGAGGGGCCTGATGGGAGGAGTATTTTTGTTCTTTGCAGAAGACACTGTATTGCAAATGGATCATGAAAAGCAAAATGTGCTCGTAGGTGTTGGAAGAGCAAATGCTGTTGCATTTGACTGCACTGTGCTTTTTCTGGTTTCCCTGCTCTTTGGAAGCAAACAGGGGCTTTCATCACGGTTTTAAATTCTGGGTCCTTGCAGGCTGGCTCTGGCCACATGACTGCAGTGAGGACTGTGATTTTGATGGGAATGCAATTGAAGCAGAGTATGGGGACTCATAGAACAGACCCTCTGAGGTCTGCTCCCTTAGCCAAGCTTTGCCTTTTACATTGCTTAAGCGAGTTGGAGATCAGAAAAAAGTTCTTTGCGGAGAGAGTGCTCAGGCATTGGAATGGGCTGCCCAGAGAGGGGGTGGATTCCCCATCCCTGGAGGTTTTTCAAGTGAGCTTGGCCGTGGCACTGAGTGCCATGATGTGGTAAAGGGACTGGAGTTGGCCCAAGGGTTGGACTTGATCTCGGAGGTCTTCTCCAACCCAATCGATTCTATGATTTTCCTGGGTCTTTTCATTTTTGTTGTTGGTTGGGAAGCAATCATGTTCCCATACACCCCCAGGGTGTTTCTGGAGCTCCATTAGGGCAGCAGCTGTGCCTCATTTAAAGCTCATTTCATCTGTTCTTCTGGAGATGATGGTAACTCACACTGCAGTTTTCCATGAGGCAGCATGCTGTGCCATATTCTGCCCACTGTTCTTTCTTTATTCCATGTTACCAGAGACCCTCTTGGACCCATCCATGCTTGTCCTGAAGGTCGCTTGTGCTGCATTTTTTCCCCCATGCCTCTGGCTTTTAGCATGGGTTTCTCCAAATCCTTCCCATGAAGTCTCTGGCATCTCCTTATGCACTGATTTTGGAGGATTGTGCCCCTGGTTTTCTGCACTATAATGTTTGGATCCATTTAGAGACTTACTTGTTAGCAGCTTCCCAGGCCCCCAACTGGCCCACTGTCCTACACCAGCATGCTCCTCCTTAGCCACCAAATGTGCTGGTCTGTTGTGAAATCCTTCCCCTGACTCATCCTCCTGATCCTTTTAAGCTGCCCACTCAAATAGCACATTGTAGGCTGGCATGAGGAACTCACCCAGGCTCAAGCTGTGCTGGCACCTTCATCCAAGCATCTCTGAAACTTCTGGAAAGGAGAGAGTTCCCACCACAGCCTCATGCAGAGGACCAAGAGTTTGTGTCTTTCTGGCTGCTGGGGAAAAGTCCTGAACTTGCTGAACCAGAGGGGCCATTGCCTCACGTGCTGGAAGGCAGGTTTGGCTGGGAGAGTGTCTGGGGAAAGGCTGAGTGTGATGGTCAGATATTATTCTCTGCTGCTGGTGTTTTGGAGATGGTGATACCTCCTTTTTTGTTCAGTGCTTTCAAAAAGCTTCTTTTTGTGAGTTCAGCAAAAACCATTTTTTCGATGCATTTTTCACACAGTGGAGAAGGAGCCAGTGGGGCTGTGAGTAAGGATGTCCCTCCCCATGGCAAGATGGGGCCTCTCTGGGTACCACGGAGGCAGAGCTGGCACTCTGTGAATGGCCAGAAGGAAATAAATCATCCATAACCGCAGCCTCTGTCACTGGATGAGCAAGTATATCAAACCTTACCTGCTGTTAAAATGCCATGGAAATGGAAAAAGCATCTTCAGGGAATTTTGTGTCCCTGTCATTTTGTTTACCAAACCATCTGAGCTCTGGTTGCAGGGTCTGTCTCTTTGGAGCAACCTTTCCGGGTGGGTGGATAGTGCCTCTTTTCCCTGTGAATTCTTCATGGCACTGTTGATCTCCTGACTTATATTTTTGGTGCACTTAAGGAAAGCAGTATCATCAAACTGTGCAGGAAAGTGATGATCAGTGACAGTCTGAATGTGTCACATCAGCAACTCCCTACGAGGTACTTGCTCCCTCCACAGAACTTAGTTGCAGATAGTTTTAGCTACTCTTTGACTTGCCCAAAGGGGAAAGAGTTGCTCAAAAAATAAAGAGGTCAGTGGGGCCTGCAGGGGTTGCCCCTCATTTCTGTGTGGTCTTGGGACGTCTCTTTTTCCCAGCCTGTAAAAAGGATGATATTCTTACCTGATGGAGCTGGGAAGTACATTGAGATGTGCAGCACAAGTTTGTCAGGTACCAAAATGCAGAAAGGTAAATGGCCCAGTGCTCTACAGCAACCCCAGACCCAGAGCTGCCACTCTGGATAGAGCAGGACACAGTTGAGGCCAAAGTCAAAGGGGAAGGTGCCAAGCAGGCAGCCATCACTAGGACAAAGCACCCTGCCTGCACAGAGGTCTGAGTGCTGCTGCTGTGTCCAGAGCTTCACTGATGCTCAGCAAATTCAGTCTCCAAAGTGGGCACTGATACTTGTCTTTCCCTCTTGGGGCTGGTCTGGGAGCAGGACACTCCTCACCTCAGTTTTTAACCTGAGCTTGGCCGTGGCACTGAGTGCCATGATCTGGTAAAGGGACTGGAGTTGGCCCAAGGGTTGGACTTGATGATCTCGAAGGGCTTTTCCAACCCAATCCATTCCATGATTCTATCCTATTCTATTCTGTTCTTGGTGTCAGGAGGGTGGCACTGATTCCATGTAAGAATGTGTCAGGTGGAAGGAAGAAGTGACAAATCAGCCTTGCAGAGAAATGTTCTCACTGGTGGTTGTGTTTGCGTGTGTTTATTTTAATCAATCTCAAAACAATGTATTTGATTTTTTTTTTTCATTTTAAATATAGTTTGAGCCCAGCTTCAAAGTGACCTCCTCAGGTAGTGTTTCAGATAATTCCTGGCAGAGAAGAACTTTTGAATAAGAGCTGGAGCCTCATAATGAGGCCTTGAAACATAAAGCCATCACTTCATCTCCCCAGGTACCTGCGTGCCTGGAATAATCCTCCTTAGACTCCTTTGTCTGAACTCTAGGAGGGGTGACAGTTATTAATTAAAACTGTGGCATGCACAGGGTTTGGAAAGGGAACAAGAAATGCAAAAGGAGTGATTTCCTCCTCCTCCTCCTCTCCTTCCCCTGCAATTTATTCTATTCCTGGTTTTCCATGTGATATCTTGTCCTTGCAAATTAAAAAACCAACCCGCCTCCCCCATCCAGACTTTTTTGAGGAGGTGCTTGGAAACACCTTTTGCTTTGAACTGAATCCTTGCTTTATTTCCTAGGTCTGAAGGCAGCAGCAGGGACCCACCCACATGCTCCCTGCATCAGGGGTATTGGCACTATGCAAATAAAACTCAAAAAGACATGTGGGCAGTAAATCCCTGTCCTGTTCTGGGGATATGAGGGAAGTTCACAGAAACACCTTTTTCTTTGGGTTCACAGCCCTGTTTGAGCCAATGATGGCCACTGAGGTTGCCTCCATCTAGGTCAGGCTCTTGAAGTGGAAAGATACAGAGTGAGTTACAATGAAAACTACAGGTCAAATCAAGGAATCCAGTGCTGTCATCTCTTCTAGACAACAGCTCAGGGCCCATTATCCAGCCTGGTATCCTCCAGTTGTCTGCGTCCTGAACTCCATCTACTTCTCTGTAACCCTCTTGCCACTGTTCCCCAGTGCTAAAGAAAACTGGTGTCCTTACTGGCCTGGATGCTGCAAGAATAAGTGCATTGTCTGTAGTGATGTCATTTTTTAAAAAAATAATGTATTAAAAATGTTTCCTTCCTCTACAATAATGAAAATGTTTGAGCTTCCTGCAGTGGAACATTTTCCTAATTGAATTCCTAGTACATTGAACATCTCCAAAAAGCATGAATGGCAATTTCCTCTTGCTGGCTGAATTCTTCTGAGGGACACTCTTTGGGGAACTGTTCATGAAACAAAGATGATTTTCCCCTCTCAGGCCAAGGTTTTACCTCCAGCCTTTGCTCACCAGTCAGCATCAACCCTTGTTCACATTGTGGTAGGTCCTTCATTGGAGATGAGCTCCTGGCTCTGTCACAGGATGCAGGTACCTCTCTGCAAGAGCCACATCCCCACTGGGCTGCCTCTCCAGGTAGTTCAACAAACCTCCTCCTGCTTGTAAGAGCATAAACCCTGACAAAGGCTTGCTTGTACCAGGCAATTTTGGCACCATTCCCTTGCCACAGGTCTCCTGATGCTGGTTTGACTCCTGATGGCTCCACCATGCTCTCCATCCCAAACTGCATCTGGAGACACCTCTAATTCCACATGAGTGCTTGGGTGGAGCAGAGCTTTGCAGAGCTGATGGCACAGTTGCCTTGTGTCACTGGAAATAAAAAAGATGAATGGAAAAAGAAGAAGGGGAAGCAAAGGGAAGATGGGAAATCTCACTGTCACAGTTACCCAGCTTCAATATAACTGGTGTCACACAGACATGACTCCTTCTCCCTGGGGTTTTTGAGCAAAGGGCCTCTCTCAGCAGGCAGTCTGTGTCTGCTGTACCCCAGGGCGTGTTGCTGCTTAGCTCTGGCCTTGGAGAGGTGGCTTTATTGGTCCAGTGAGAGCCAGCTGAAATCCAGCAGTGCTCCTGGGATGAGCACAACCCAGCTGGGCACAGGAGCTGGTGCCCTTGGAAATCTTGTCTGTTAGGGCAGAGCTGCATTCTTGGGGTTAGAAGAGTTATCACAGCCAGAAACTGGCATCAGTAGAGGAGGGAGATGTGCTCTGTCTGCTACACAGAAAAAGGTGGGAGAGAGTCTTTTGAGTCTTGTTTAGATGTGGCGCACACAATTCTCAGCTCCAGGAGAATTTATCCTCTATCTTTGGTATTTCTAGGGCCCAACTATTATTATTATTATTATTGTTGTTGTTGTTGTTGCTGTTGCTGTTGTTGTTGCTGTTGCTGTTGTTGTTGTTGTTGTTTTGTTTTGTTGTTGTTGTTATTATATATTAGTGCTTCCCAAGGTCTGAAGTGTTTATTGAAGACCAACACAGGGTGGATGAGATACAAAGGGATTTGGGTTCCTTTGGGAGGAAAACCCCAGCCCAGCCTGCTGTGAGAGGCAGTACCATCCCTTCCCTTTGCAGCTGTTCAGCTTGCATTTCGAAGCAAAGAAACAGTCCAGAGGCTGCAGGAGCAGGGAGTGATTTCCAGAGCAGACCCACATATTGCTGCTGGTTGTGCAGGAGCCAAATTGAGCACACATGTAGCAAACAGCCACAGCTTTGCCAGCCTATCGCACCCTGGAAAGCCACACTTCCAGCATGCAGAGCTCCCTCCCCAAGTGATTGTGTGCCCTGCTGGGTCATTTCCTGTGGCAGAGGCTTTCCCCAGGATTACTTTGTAATTGCACTTTGTGCCTGTCATTTTGTGACTTGCCAGGCAAGGCTACCGATGGAGCACATTCATTTGAAACATTATTCTTTAGAGCTGGCAGAGAGATGACAAATTTTTAGGGAAAAATGAGAAAGAGTAATGGGAAATGATCTCCTCTTCCCAGGAGGTCTGAATTCTTCCCTCTCCTCCTCTGAAGGTCGGTGTGGATCAGGGGCTCAGCTGTATCACAGCTCCAGCAGAACGTCTCTGCCTTGCTATCCAGCTTCATTCTGCTTCCTATTGTCTCTTGCTTCCCAGGACAACATCGCACTGCACTTGGCTGCTCACAAGGGAAGGGAGCCCACACAAACAAACCCCTTGGGCAGGGAATAGTCCTGATAAAAAGCTGTTTATGCACAGTGAGAAGATGCCTACCTCGAAACCACTCTGCAGACTTCCTCTGTGCCCATTATAAACAGGCAGCAGGCAGGTAAATCCTCCTGGCTGACAGAGAGCAGCTTTTTCCCCCTGAAAAATTGTCAAGTCCAGCTGTTGGGAAGGAAAGCACCAATTATGTGCTATCTCAGGGAACTGAGAACAAGCCAAAGTGCAAGGCATTTCACATCAGCTCTACAAGGCCAGTGTGTGCAAGAACACCTTAAACTCCTGGGGCTCAACACATCTGTCAGTAGAATAAGTTGTAGCAGGGACTGGATGGACCATTTCCCTGCTTAGTGGTGATTTTACAGAAAACATAATGTGCAGAAGATGCTTTCCCATTTGGGTTAGCATAGGAATGCTCTCCTAAAACACTGAACGTGATCAATATTTTTAACTTCAAATGGCTGCTCAAAATACCAGGAAGGGTGTAGCTAATGAAGCCCCTGAACATTAATTGTGATTGTGGCTCAGGGAACACAGCCCAGAGCAGTGAGGGCAGAGCACTTTGCTGAAGGCATGTCTGAAAACAGGTGCTAGAGAGGGGAAGAAAGGTCTGGAGACTCTTCACCTCCCATCTACAGGACAAAACTATGCCCTTTTCTGGTAATTTTAATACTTTTCTAGTGTCTTGGATTTGCTATGGAGAAGAAACAAAAGATAGCAAACCCAAAATCTTCTACAGCTTCAGTGTCCCATTTTCCAGCTCCCTGCTTTTCATTGGTCACCTACATGGAGTGCAAGACATTTTACTCAAGGGCAGAGCAGATCAAAAGCACTCAGTGTGATGTATCTGTGTTCAGTTAGGAACTTAAATTAGGTTGCAGTTCAATGTTGAGGAAGGTGGCAGAGTAAGATTTTCTTGCCTGCACAGCCCAAGTGATGGAGCAATTGGTAATGGCTCTGTATTGTCACCTCTTGTGGTCTTACAGACTGGATCCATGGCTTGGTGACACTCAGCAGTGGCATCCACAAAAAATGAGTCTTCTTAATGTCACAGACTGGGGTCCTGCTTTAAAAAAAGGGAGGGGGGGCAGGAGGAAAACACATTTAAAAAATGAAGTGTACACTGAGAATTTTGGGAGGGTGATCCAACCCCCTGCAGCCAGAGAGATTGTCATGACTCTGAACTCTGGAGCTCTGGCTAAGATCCTAAATAGCTGAGGTCAAATTATTAATAGAGGTGAGTGACAGATTCCAGATCCTCAAGTCAGGCTGCCTCCTGACATTTTCTGTCTGTAAAAATAAGTAGCCTTTCTCCACTTCTAACAAAAATCTCTTCCCTGGCTCTCCTTGACGGTTCTCCCTCCTGTCTCCACCTCCAAAGATGTCTGAACAGTATAATTTCCTTTTATTTTTAGCCATCTTTCATAATTGAAAGTATCTCTGTGTCAAATAGAAAACGTTTCCATGAATTCCTCAACAGGCACTTACTGCAAGCAATGGATGAAAATGAAATATTTAATGGAGTTTTACACCTGTGGCCTTGGTGGCACTGGGGCATCTCAAAAGCAAGATTTTAATGACATCAGGATGGATGGCCATGAGGCCTGTCATGTCCCCAGCTTCGATGGTGCTTCTCTTTTGGGGTCAGCATTGGATCCAGCCTGAGGGGTGTGTGAGTTGTTGGCACTGAGCTTTGGGAAGCGGTGGCTGCTCCTGACCCCAGATTCCAGCTCTTCCTACTCCAAACCCAGCAGTGCTGCCTGGGGAAAAGCTGATGTTTCTCACTTGGCAGTGTCACGGGGCTGCAATGCATTCCAAAGATCCAGCCATCTCATCTAAGGTAAGAACCACCTGGAATCAGATCCAGAGTCCAGTTAGCCCCATTCCTACTCTTACAGGAAGGAGACAACACAGGAGCTCCTCCAGGAGGTCTCCTGCAAACTGCTGCCCACCCCCACGAGTTTGCACTTGGCATCTTCCTGAGGCATCATTTTTGTCTTTGCATTTAATAGTCTTAGAAGGAATTTCCTTCCCTGGATTAGCTCTTCTCAGGCTGGTTCTGTGCCCCCCTTTTGATGTTCAGGGAGACAGACACTGGCCCTGCTCATCCTCAGCAGCTCAGCTGGATTTTGCCTTGGCCTGAAGAGCTGCAGCAAGAGCGTTTCAAAGCAGGTGGAGGAGCAGAAACAAACAGCCCTCCAGTGGCACACAGTGAGCCAGGAGTTGATTCAGTTTAACACAGCTGCTAAAACCAACCCTGAGGATCCAAGGTTTTAATTGCATCCACTTCATAAATCAAGCTCTTTCTTATCAAACTCTCTTACTGTGACTCATCCCTAGCCCAGAGTCAACTGCTCTGGAGATAAAGGAGATGGACCTCACTTCTCTCTGCCCTTTCTCCCTTCCTAACCAGCTAATAACATCTGCTTTCTATGTATCTCCTTCTAGGCTGCCTCTCCTCACCCCTGCAGTGTCACTGCTCTGTCCCAAGTCACCTCCCAGGTGGCTCATGCATCTCACAGAATCCTGGTGGAATAGAGTGTGAAGAATCCCGTTGTGTCCTTAAAATTAAGGGGGTAGGACCCACCTTGTCACTGCTGACACTTCTCACCCAGCCACGGGTTCAGCCTAAGGAGGGTCTCCTTTGCTGCCTGTGTCAGTGTACTGCACCCATTTGGGAATCATAATCCCACTGGAATTTATGGATCATAACTAATGATGTTGCCACAGGTCCAGGGAGGATTATACGATGTGTGATCTAACAACTCCCAGGCAGTTAATCACCTGCCGTGGGTTCTGAGCACGTTGCATGACAAGTAACATAACTTACCTTTTAAGGTGAAACCACAAAAGGTGTTTCTTTTACAGGTCTTTCCTCACTCAGCTGGGCTGGAGCATCCCTGCAAGGAGCAGGACCTCCTGGCCTGTGGGAGCAGGTGGGGTGTTGTCACCTCTCAAAGGAATTTCCCACAGGGATTTCAACAGCAAAGGAAGGAACTGAGTCTGACGTTTGCATGGGGCTGTTTTTACAAGGTGTCCACAGATGCCCAGAAGCCAACCTGGTCTTCAGAGGAGCCTGGAAAGGTTCTGCCACCCCAGAGAAGACACGGCTGGGGCTGCCCTTTGAGTGTGAGGCTGCCCTACAGTTCATGTGCAGGTGAGCTGTGTAGGGTCAGAGCAAACGAACCTGTGCCATTTGTGCACTGTTCATTCACTCCTGTCCCCCAGCCCCACTGAAACACTTTTCCACTGTGAAGAAAAGCCTCTGGCAAGAAAACAAGACTATAAATTAATAAAGAATATAATGAAGATGCCCCTTGCCTGGCCATGGCAGTCCCTTCCTGCTGCCATGAGTACCACAAGCAGCTGAGGTGGGTGCCACCAGCACATTATCAGCACCCTCTTGGTCTAAGCTTAGAGATAAATCTTCTATGTGAACAGAATTGCATTTAATTGCTGAGATAAATTTCAAACAATTGCCTGGGTGACATTCACCCTTCCAGGGGGTTTCTGGGTGACCCCACGCTCTGCCCAGGGGTTGGCAGCACCTTTCCCAGACAGCCAAAGCACAGTTATTTCTCTCAAACGCCTTGCCTGCAGCCCTTGGAGTGGTTTCAAGTGAAAAGCAAAACGGCGACATTTTAAACGTTGCCTCCCACACAGTGTCTCTCTTCAGCCTCCGTTCCCACTTGCTGCGGGTTCAGGAGTCTCTGGTGGATCAGTCTGCCCCCAGAAAACTGTGGGTTTGCCAAAATAGAAGCATTTTTGCAGAAGGCAGTGATTTGGCTGAATGTTTTGCCAGCACATGTCTCTGGGGCTTGCAATTTGTTTCAGCATTTTGTGTTTTTATTTTATTTTGGATTTAGTTTTCTTGTACACAATACTACCAAAACAAAATATTTGAATGTTTGCAAATGTTTTTTTGGGGAGTGGTGGGGGGAAAACTGTGATTTTCAAGTACATTTTGAAATGCCAGGATTCCCTACCCACCACTAGTTTCATTTTGCTGTTGGCTCACAGCATCAGCTCTGGTTACATAGAAGTCACTGTGGAAGGACCTGAACATCTTTCCCACTAATATGCTTCACTTTCAGGATGGTGAATTATTTAAAATGCTTTCTATGGCTTTAGTCTGTCGCAAGTTCCAGTCTCATATTACATTAATGTCCGTCTCATAATCGATTCTTTCTTTTCTGGTAGCAACTGGCACCTCCTGTCAAGGACCAAGGTGTAGTTGATACCTTCCTGGGTGGTGATGAAGAACAGGGCAGAGGAGAGGGCAGATGGAGGCTGGGGTGATGCAGTAATTCAACCAAAGCTGGGGATATCTGTGACTTTCACAGCCCGGGGTGAGTTGGAGGGGAGGCAAAGCCAAGAGCTGAGCAGAGAAGTTCCACAGGCCAGGTGGTGCAGCCACTGGAGTTGGTGGACCCTGGGCAGAAAGTATGGGACAAACCAAGAAAAGCTCTTTCAAGACAATGGCAAACATTTCAATTTGAAATGCCTCTGTAAATGCTGTTTTCTGGCACCTGGGAAACCTATTCAGTAGTCGTAGCAGGAAAAGCAAGTGAAGAATAATGTGTCCAGAGGAAATTCCTGCAGCTCTTGGCCCAGCAGAGCATAATGGGAGGCTGGAGCCTGCTCAGGACTTGAGCTAACACCTCCACCCTTGCAAGAAGTGGGATCTTGGGTGACCACAAGTGGTAAGATTGGGATGTCATTAAAATAGGAACACCTGCAGCAGAGCAGAGCCCTGAACTCCCTGCCGAGGCGTTTCATTGTGCTGCTGATCTAGAGGGAAGATGCCACCCGCTAAATCACCCAAAGCACTTCCTGCAGCACTTGGTTTTCCCTCACATCTCCCATCCAAATAGTGGCTAGACCCATGTGAAAAATGCTGGATCTGCAGCACACATTGCCATCAGGATGGATGCAGGAGGAGTGACACACAGAAGGAGTAATGCCATGGGCAGAACAGGAGTCCCATCCTGGAATGTGCTTCTCCAGCACTTGGCCAAGCCTGATAATGACTGTTCTTCCTAGACATGGACTGGAAGACAGGCAGAGACATCTCTTGGGCTGTTTGGATCCTTCAGCAGGGAGGAGGACCGTGGTTCTCCCACCTGCCTGCTTGCTCCTCAGCTTTCTCTTTCTCAAAATCTTCAGGAAGCTGCAGAGATTCTGAGGTTTTTCTTTTCCCCTTTCTTTAAAGTGTGGCTAAAAATAAAGACAGTGTTGAAACCCAGCCCAGCCCAGAAAGCAGAGTGTGTAGGTGTGATGCAAACCAACACCTGGGGCTGTGAAGTGTCCTGGGGGAACTGGCAGATGTGTTTTCTTTTTCTTCTTGTTCTTTCTTTGGCACCTTGTCAAAGAGCCCACGAGATGCTGAACCCAAAGTAATCTTGTTTGAAAATAGCCTACACACATTGTTGTGGTTATGAGGAGAAGAGAACAAGGAGAGGACAACAGTTTTCATTTGCAGAACTGTCTGGGCCCCCTGAGCTGCTGCTGTGCTCTCTGATTTTATTTCCTGACTGAAGGTTTCTAGAGGTGGCTGGTAGAAAACAGTGATGGCAGATACTGCTTTGTAGTGGTGGGCCAGTGATTTCTTGGACAGCCCTGGGTGCCAAAGGGGGAAGGTGCAATGAAAGGAGCTCTCCAAGTGTTATGAAACCATGGGACCTCAGCTCAGGAGCAGAAAGAAAGGCTGCTGTGGCAGCTGTGGCAGCTGTCTCCTTAATTACAGATTTTCCAGGACTCCACAGTGTGGACAAGCCAGTCCCACAGTGCACCCCTCACTCATACTCTCCCAGCAGTTGTGTGGGTTTGATGGGCAAACACAGGTCTCCACTGAAGATGGGGGATTTGTAGGGCTTTTGCATCGAGAGGAAAGTCATAAAACGTGTGTGAGACACTGCTGTAGTTCCCTCAGAAGATCTGTGCCTCCACCCTGCCATAGCAGAGGGGATGGGGGAGGATGGACATTACTATGTTAACCCTTACACAGCCTAAGGACTTCAGTTACCAGGGATGAAGGGCTGTGGTGGACAAACATGGACTTAGTGTCATCTGTAATGCAATGGAGATTGGTGTTTGGTGCAGGAAGAATTTGCCCCTCTTGGGTTCAGTAAGTCTCTTGGTGATACAGTGACCTTGGAGCAACTCAGGTGCTCCCTCTGCACAGCCAGGAGTGGCTGGTGCAGCCTCAGGGATGGGGGAGCTTCCCTGGGGTTTGATGGGCAAAGGCAGCACAGGCAGGAGAGTGCATGGACAGGGTGGATTTGATGAGCTGCAATACCCCACACAGGGGCACCTCTCAGGCACAGCATCCTGCCACAGCCTGGGAGGCAGAGATTCCCCTTTCCTCCCTGCCACCCCCAACACCTTTGGTGGGACTGCAAAATGGTAGGGAAGTATCCTCAGAGCATGCAGAGTCAAAGATCCATGAAGCTGGAAGGAGGGCTGTGAAAACCCAGGTGGGAACCAAACAGGCCATGCTTCCAGTGGCGACTTCCCAGAGCTGGGGTGGTGCTGCCTGTGGGACACCAGGCAAAAAACAAAAGCTATGAATGTTGCCAAGACCCCACATTAAACTCTCCTTCCCTCATCCACCACCCCTGCTTATGTAAGTGCATGGCTGGAAGCAGTTTATTCCCTATCAGCCCTTTCCTGCTTATCTGGAGCCGGTCTCTCAGAGGGACCCTGCAAATCCTGGGATGAACGCCCGGACCAAGAGCCATTTCCCAGGGAGATCGGGGTGGATTGGGTAATTAATCACAGCTTGTCTGGGAGAGGATGAGGAAGTCTGAATAAAGGTGTTAAGGGCTCTTAAAGGCTTTCCTGGTTCGCAGAGGGTGCTGCCTCAAACAGATTATCTGGAAATATTATTAGCTGGAGTGGGAAAGGGTTTTTTTTCCTCCTCTATGTTCTTTGCAGCCACCCTAAATCTGCCTGAGCTGTGGAGACAGGTTTTATTGTGCAGGGGAGGTGGGGGAGAGGTGCTGGCTGTCAGTGGGTCAGCAATTAATTGGTTTATTCCTTTCTCACGGTTATTTTCTATCCAACATCTGCTAAAGCCCCAGTGCCCACTTTGTCCCAGCTCAGCAAATGAGAACCACAGGGATTTGCACTGAGGGGACCCCAGGCCACGAGGCTGGCTTGGCAGGGGCTGCCAGGAGGTCCCTTGGCCTGCCAAGCCTCTTTCCCTGTTATCTCATCTTAGGAGGAGGATGTGATTAGTGTTTTCTGCCATGGGATGTCAACTGAGGGCTCAGAGCCATGTGCCAAGAGGAGGAAAGAGCTGCCACGGATGGATGGTAAGTGAAAGAAGAGATCTGCCCCTTTGCTCCAAAGGAAACTTTCTTTCCAATGTCTCTGTGGCCCATCAGTTCAGACAAATGCTCTTGTTCAGCCCCGTGGTTCTCTCCTGGCAGAATTGACCCCCAGCCACGTGTTTGTGGGTGAGGGTGGGCTCTCCTCCATCTGCTGCTGCCATCTGGGAAATAATTTCTGATTGATCCAGCTTTATTGTAGCAACATTCCTATTTACCTGTGGCTCTGTTACAATTCTAGCACCTTGGAATGTCAGAAACAGAGAGTGCCATCAAAGTGGAAGCCTCGAGCCCTGCCAGCTCCAGCTCAGCCCAGTCTCTGCCCCAGCTCTGCTACAGCGAATGAGCTGCAGTGGGTGTTGGGGCTGTGCTGGCACAGCTGTGCCAGGGACTGGGGGCTCACTGTGACTACCACTGATGACTCTCTTACAGTAATTGTCCCGAGCTGGGAAATCACCTTTCAGACCAGAGCAGGGATAGAGAAAGAGTGTGACTTTGGCCTGAAGGATTTTGATAGTTGTAGCTTGGCATCATCTTGGCAGGGATTGAAAAGCATAAATTTAGACTCCTAGAAAGGTGATGGAGAGAGGACTGTGAAACTGCTGGTGCAGGGTGGTCTCCTCTCTGCTGCACCTTCTTGGTCCCCCAAAAGCCTGCTAGGCAAGGGGGAAACACCCTCCATGGAGAAATTAATTTGAAATCACATCATCTACAGGGAACATTCCCTTTTGCAGTGCAGCTACTTCTCTCCCAGAACTCCCTATGTATTTAATAGGAATTAGGCACTCTCAGCAGAGTCCCGTGGGCTGCTTTCTTCATGGTTGCATTGATTTCCAACAACTAAGTTACCCCCAAGAAAGCATAATGAAAGCAGCAGATTTCCAGGTCTCTTTTTTTGCTTTACAGAAGACCTTCCCTTTCACACACAAAGCACAGCAAGCCCAAACCGGATCCCAGTTCTCCATGGGGATCAACCTACAGGGATGATGAGAGAAGCAGAGCGGGTCCCCAGCCCTCTCCAGAGCTGAACTGTAAAACCAAAGCCTTCAGCAAAGCCCCTTGAGCCAGCCCACCCCCCAGCAGAGTCTGTCCCTTTCTCTCAACTCAGGGCTGGAAATAATGACAGGTACGGAAAATCCATTACAAATAACGAAATAACCCTCTGTGCAGCACTGGGGGCTCCGTAAGCACTTCCCCAGCTGCTGGGAGACTGCAGGAGCACTCCCTGGAGCAAGCAGACACAGCTGGCACTGGCATGTGTCTGGAAACAGCCCAAAGGTGGGGAGAGCCTGAAATTCCTGGTGTTCTGGACCCTTCCCCTCTCCATGGGATGTCTCATCAAGCCCTGTGTTTCCCCACAGCCCGATGGCTGCCCAGGTGGGGCAGGTTTGGCCTCAGGGATCTGAAGGCAGTGGTGGCAGAGCAGGGAGATAACCTTGAGGCAGAAATGTCATTTTGTGTTAAAATTGCGTTTTCCTCTTGAAAGGTCCTTAAGCATTCATTAAGTTGTTAAGAGCTGTTAAGTGGTGGGTAAGAGGGAAGGGACCAGGCACTGCCTGTGTTGGCACTGGTGACCAGCACCTCAACCATGGGAAGGGAATGTTGGCCGAGGGCTCCAGTGAAACCCTGTAGCAGCATGTGCTGTTAAGTAGCTCCTACCATCTCATATTGAACCCAAGGGCTGTGTCCACCCACACAACAATGTAAGATTTTTCTCCAAAGGTTTCCAGAGGGCATGAAGTGGGCAGGGACCAAACTCTGGCTTGTTCCAGTGTCCCTTTCCTTCTTGAAGGATGTTTCTGGTATCACACTTCTGGGGAAGGAAATCAGCCATGTGGTCAGCAGAGTGTCACACTGAGCATGATAGTGCTTGATAAAGGCAGATTGATGCTCCAGGAGCAGCACCTGGAGAAGGGGCTTGTCACAGGCATCTTCCCCCTGTGCTCCTTGCCTCCCTGCAGCCTTTAATTCTGCAAAGCAATTTGGATTGTAGCCACGGGACTGAATGGATGTACCTGGTAGTCTTGTGTTCCCCACTGCAGTGATAGATATGTGTGATGTGCATGATGGAGAAGGGACCAGCTACTTCTTTTGGCTTGAAAGGCCTCCTGTTGCCAGGGAGGGACCAGGGCTTACACCCCAGCCTAAGTGTCACCAGTAAATCTCCTGCTGTTGAAATTACGTTGTCTCTCTTAATCATGAAAGGCTTATTTTCCCACACTGGAAAATGAATTCAGCACCACTGGCAAAGCTGGGGGCTGGGAAGTTTTAATTACTGTTTGTACAGTGCTCAGGGGCTCTGAGGTGAATGGTGCTGGAGGCCTGGGAAGGGTTATATTATATATTAGCAGTTACTTATGTTTTATTACTTATGTGAGCTCTGTGGTCTTGTCTCTGTGGTCTCCTTCCTGATGCCAGTGGGGCTTCCTAACCCAGGCAGTACAAATACCCACCTCCTGTCACTGTTACTGCTGCAAAGTATGAGGGGGACCCAGAAAGTCCAATGTCCACCTACAGCCAAAATAAACTCAACCAGCATGTGCTTGTAAATACCCACCTGCTACAGAGGGAAGAAGAGCCCTAAAGCCTTTCTCTCACAAGGCTTTTCCCACTAAAACATCTCTTCCTTAGGCAGTGCAGCCACATCCTGCATTAACCTTCCTGTCCCCTCCTTGTTCAGAACAACACCTCCTTAATTATAATCCACCAAATTCCTCTCTTCTCTATCTGGAAAAAATGGGATTTGGGGACAAGGAACAAATACGGAGTCATAAGTCTCTTTTCATGGGAAAGGAAATCAATCCAGTGCCCTGCTGGGAGCCCTGCTTTGCCTAAACCCTGGCAAAATGCAGTAAGAAGTTAAGGCTCTTAGCAGGGGAACATTACAAGAGCCCTATTAAGCACAGCTCAGCTTTCTGTGGTCAAGTGTTCTGTGTGGCACCCGGCGCTCCACGTTTTACACAACAGGGTGATTGTGGCCACACCGCCCTGGCAGCACCACCCCACGAGTACCCACCGTGGGCTGCAGAGCATGGGCTGCTCAGCAGCCTCTCACAGGGCACAGCCAGTGCTTGGGAAAATGATTCTGCAAAGAATAGGAGTGTTTTGATAATGGCAAAGTCCTGAAAAAGGGACACGTTAGCTATCAATTAGCATGTGTGCCACCATGTGTACAGCTGCTGGCTTGTGATGGTGTCCAGCCTTATGAGAACATCCACATGAAGATCAGTGAGAGAACAAGATTACTTTGACCTAAATTTTAAATTTTTTTTCTCCCCCATGTATGTGTTTTGGTGGCATGCTTGGTTTTCTGACAGATACTTCTGAAATATTTCACTGATTACTGCAAGGGGCAAAACTGGAGTTACTTAAAATTTCCTAAAGTTTCTCAAAGGCCAAATCCTTTCCAAAAGATGTGCCTTCCCTCTATAACCAGCTATTACCTCATAGTGGCTCCTGGGGTGGTGGGCACCCCTTCCTGCCTGTGCCAGGCATTGTGGGCAGGGCAGAGAGCCAGGCAAGGCCCCAGGGTGAGGGCAAAGCCCAAGTGTGACAGCACTGCAGGCACCACCCATTGCCAGCACTGCTTCTGATGTTTCCCTCACAATCTGGGACAGACAGAAGGCAGGAAGAATTTATCTGAGCCTCTTGATGCTGCTGTTTGAGAGGGTTTCATTTACTGCCAGGTAAATCTGTGATCTGTGGCTTTCTCAGGGCAATTGGTTCTAGGTCCTGTGGGTTACCATGGCCACATCAGTGAAATCAGGCAAGGAATGTATCCACCAGTCCTTTCAGCAGCACCAGAATGTGTCAGGGTGTGATGGAGCCAGCCTGGGAAGGACAGAAAGGCACAAAGGTGCAAACAGTGCGACTCTCATCCCTCCAGCAGTTCCCCACTGGTGAGCAGGTGTCAGAGGAATGTATTTTGCAATGGGTTTATTCAGTCTGGAGTAACTCCTGTGCTCTCTCTTTCAGGATATTCCTCTCTGCAGCCCCCCTGACAGAGTGGGAAGGGATTCAGTGTGAAGCCACAAAATCAATCCAGAGGAAGAAGCACAGCTTGCCTCCTGTCCTCCCTCCCTACAAACCAAAGGGCAGAGCCTGTCCATGGATGTCCCTTTGGGGCACCATCCTGGGTGAGGCAGCAGCCCTGGGTGCTCAGCACTCTCTCTGAGGGAGGTTCTGTTTAGGTTGGCTGCTGCTGGTCCCAGCCTGTCTTCAGCACACAGATGCTTTTCACCTTTTGAGGAGCGGTCAGCATGGCCAGCAGCTGCTGAAGGCACTGCCACGATTCAGCCATGTCCCTGCTCAGGGACAGTAAACACAGTAGGGAATCCAGACCATGTCCCAGCCCAGCTTGGCTTCCTGCCTCAAGGTCCCCATTGCCCAGAATTTGCAGCTCTCCTCTTTTTTCATTACCTCCATGGTGAATGTTTCAGCAACACTGCCTAAATATAAAAATGTCAACAGAAAGAGCCATTTTATAACATGAGTCTGTGCATCTTCTGATCAATCACAAGCCAAGAGGAAAAATGCTGAAATAGCTCAGGAGTTTGAAGATCCTCTGAGAATGTACCTCATTGCCCATGGGCCTGCTCTCTCCAGCATCACCTGGGGCAGGAGGGCTCTTTGAGGACTGTTTTCCCTGCCTGCCTAGCAAAATGCCCTATTTTCTCCAAACACAGTCTATCTGCCTGATACTCTGCTTGGTAGAAAAGCCTGTATCTGATGAAAAGGAGACACGACTTGTGTGACTGTGCTGAGATACCTGTAGAGTGTCAGCACAAGGACTGGTGGCTGTTCCATCGCCTACATGGGGTGTCAAGGCTTTCATTGGGGAAAAAGTCAAAGGGCATAGACACCCTGTGTTAGACAGGGCTTTGCTAAGCAGGAGTGCATTAACTTGGTCCAGGCTTTTAGGGAATGGCTTTTGATGCAAAACTCAGAAGCTGTCCTGACAGCACTACAGGAGAGAAACAAGAGAACAAGTGCTTTGTGCAGCATTTGGGGGATGAATGGATGAGCCAGGGTGTAAAGATAGCACAAGTAACTCCTTCAGGCAGTTCAGGCAATGTTAAACCCCTGCAATTCAGGTTTTGGGGGAATGAGCCTATGTGGCATCCTTGTTTTTCTTTCTCAGGCCCTACTCTGTCCCCCTCTCTGGCTGGATCCTTTATAGGAGCCACCAACAGGGATAGGAGCTTCTCCTCCCAGCTGAACATGGATGGTGGATGCTCAGGTAATTAAAGAACTGCATTAACCCATCTTCTGTGCCCCATCTAAGTTGGCAGGTCTGGTGGATGTGCTGCATGGTTACAGAGCCCAGCTCTCAGGAACAGGGCATCTGAGGACATCAGGAGGACAGTGAAAGCCTTGTCATCCAGCCTGAAGTCTCACAGCAAGTGTCTATTAATAAGCCATGCCCACGCTTCCTCCAGGTATTTACAGTGCCCTTTCTCCCTGTTAGCTTTGAAAACCACAGCTCCATTTTGACAGAGCAAGTCCTTTTCTTTTAGTGATGTATTTGGTGCCACAAGTGTGTTTGGCTGGAGCTGTGTTGGTAAAAACCTACCTCATTTTGGGAAGTGAACAGGATTTCCCTCTCAAAATTACCTCTGTCTCCAGATGAGCAGTTCCAGCCTGTCCTCTGGGAGCCTCTCTGCCGTGGAGGTGGTGGCTGGCAGGTTTTAATGCTGGCTGAGGAGAGGTGCCACTGAGTCCACAAAATATGGAGGTGACAGCATCAGTCCAGCCAGCAAGGTCACCTCCCCCCAGGGAAGGTTCTCCCAGGTGAATGGGGGCAGGTGAGGATTCCCAGGTGCTTGGGAGGGGACATTTAGAGGCTTGCCAGTATGTGTGGACCCCCAAAAACACTGAAGGGTGACTGGTTTCTTATCCTTGCCCAGGGCAGAGCTCCTTTGCCACACTGATTCTTTGGCAAATGACCCAAAACTGGCGTAGCTGCAAAATGGGGCCAGATGTCAACTGGGATGAATGAGCCTGATCTGTGAGTCAGTTTGGGCTGGAAAGGTAAGGAAAGATTTTCACCCCAGGGAAACAAAGAGGAAATAAAAAAGAAACAGGGGACCTCTGAGTTCCTCTGCCCTACCCCAAGGAGGACTCTGTGGGGTGCAGAGGGCAGTTCCCAAAATCCAACATCTGTTGTAACTCTGTTGTACCCTCTGAGAAATGTCTTTTTGCTGTTAGATGTGCTGTTGCTGCTAGAGTGACTTTCTTCTCTGCAGTTGGAGCAGGAGACAAAGGAAAGAATTGTTGGTAATGAGCTATTTATAAAGAAATTAATCTTGATACTTGTATCACTAACACGAGGCAGGGCAGCACCACAACTTTCTTACCGTGCTCAAGGACAGCACTCGGGGGAGACTGAGAGCCTGGAGGTCCTGTGAGTGGTAAGAGCATCTTTCAGCATTGCTTGGTTGCAAGAGTAGAACCCAATTTGCCTCACTGGAAAAACAGCCATGCAGAAACCACAAGAACCCGTCGTTCTGGTCAGGCCCTGGGATTTTGTCAGGATTTTTTGAATACTCCTTCACAATTAAAATTCCCACTGAGCTGCCTTGCTGTCTGCAAGGCTGATTGGGATTGTGCAGGTAAGCTGGCAAGTGGGATTGCCCTGAAGCATCAAACTACATTCAATTAGCCCACCCTGCCTGCAGGAACATGGTTAGCTGGCAGCACATCCCCCCTCCTGGTAAATTAGATAATGGCACAGTGGCTTAGTCACACCAGAGAAGTGCATGGCTCACAACTTGCCGAGACAAATTTCTCCCAGCTTTAATTAGCCATGAGATGTTGGAGTGCCTAAAGCGCTCTCCCTGCCCGTGTTTACACTCAGTGCATCAATCCAGTTTGGACTGAGGTCTCCAAATATTTGCAGTTAGCAAATATTGCTGTGTTTTGCAGTTCCAGCTCTCTGCAATTAGCTGGAAAACACAGGTTTGTATCCACGGTCTTTTCAAAAACAAAAGGGTGGATGCTCAGGTGGCAGGACTTCAGCAGGAGAGCCAGCACTGCTCATCCAGCATCTCTGCTGTGTGCTGGATCAGTGTCACCCCTGAAAAGAAATGAGAGGAGGAGAAGCCTCTGGCACCCTGAGGATGGAGCAGGGACCACGTAGCAGGAACTGCTAATATAAGTGAAGGATCCCGCAACATTTAAGACTTGATTCTGTCTTTGCTGTGTGTTTTTTACATATGAGGACACTTTCCACATCTCCTCCCCTCCTATTTTTCTTACTGACATGATGACATCCAATTAACTGAGGTGTTTTCAAACAAGCCTCCATCATTCTGATGGTGGCATGAAGGTTCCCAGTCCAGCTAGCTCACATTTACAAGTGCTAGACTTGGCACTTCTTATCTGGCAGCAAATGCACTGAAAACCTTAAAAACAATCTGCATTGTAATCTTGGTCATGTTAAACAGCTCTCAGGATGCAGTGATACATTTGCTGGTTGCACAGAGCACTATTGGGGGTTGTCAAATAATTACATTTAATTTGCAGTAACAAAGGACATGAAATCCATGTTGCATAAACTCTGCTAAAGCTAAGTGTCACTTTTATATAAAAATGTACAAAATTAATTTAAAAATTTGAGGTCTGCTGACCCTCCAGATTGTTGTGCAACCATTTATATGTGTAAGAATGGCTGTGAGAGGCAGCCCAGGTGAGTTTATGTGTTCATGCTGGCAGCAGAAGTCGCAGTTGCTCTGCAGGGACGGATGGGTTGGAACACGCCCTGCACTAAGGCATGTGCTTAAGAACTTCCAGCTCATAAACTTCCAGAGGCACTGTCTGAGCCTGACTGCAGTGAGCCATGCCAGGTAAGGGCTGCAGTGCTCACCTCTGTGTTGCCTGGTAGCAGCTGTGGCACTGAGTGCCAGCAGTGGCCGTGGCAGTGCCCACAGAGCCCTCACTGGTGGCAGCGCTGCCTTGGCCCCGGCATGGCCAGGGCACAGCTTGGCTCTGTGGCAGGGGAGGGAAGGACTTGCTTGGCTCTGATAAATGATGCTGTTCTCAAACTAAAATGGAGCTTGAACTAATACTTTATTCCTCCCATCCAGACTCAGAAAACCTCAGCCACTGGGATGTTTCCCTTTGCCAGGCCTCTGCATGGCTCAGTTTTAGCAAAAAATCAGCCCAGCCCCTGAGACATCTGTCAAGGACATGATGCTTGGTAAGGGCTCACCTTCTATATTTAAGCCAACACAAGCAAGTGACAGGGGAAGCAATGCCATTGTGGGTTTCTGACTGTGTTACAGGACTGTGAAGGCAAAGAGGGGCAGGAGCAAGGGGTGGAGAGTAAGTGACTCTGCTGTCAAGAAAGCAAAGGCCTGGCCCTGCTAACATGGTTCATCATGGTGGTTTGCTCTCTTGGACCCTCCATCCAGCATCAGGTCCAGCACTTTGGTAGAAGGTTCTGCCTGGCTTGTCCTGCCCAGCCAGGTGCTGCTGCAATGGTCAAGCCTTGCTGTTCATGTTGTGTTGCACCTTGGCAAGGTGTTTGGTGTGTGTGGTGTTGGCTGTGATACTTGGGAACTGAGAGGGTTTTCTCTTCTGCAATTACCAGAGTGGCTGAAAGGCACAAGTTCTGATATTTTGTCTTCCATCTGTCTCTGGGCTTGAAGAAGCCAAAAAGGGAATAGAGGATTGCATTTACCCCTTCTCCCAGCATGGGTTAGCAGAAGCAAAGCAATAAATCAGGAGACATTTCAGCACTTACCTCCTGCTTTTACAGAAATCACTATACATTACAAGTGCCTTTGCATATTTTATAGCACTTTAAAAAGCCAGTGTAGCTAATCTGGAAGTTGGCTTGTTCAGAGAAGCACAAAACATGTGCAACCATAAAAATCCCTCATTTGATGTCAAGCTATTGCATTTTCAAGTGTCTGAAAAGCAACCCCTATTACGAATCCAAGAAGTTTGCCTTGACTCACCCCGGCTCCTCATGGTTAGTGAGAAGAAAAAGATCAGCACAGCATCTTGAAAAGTTGTGTTGTTTCCACGCAGAACAGATGTTTTGGTAGCAAAGGCAGCCTCCATCCAAGGACTGACCTTTAGAGGAGGTGCAGTGTGCTTTTGTGCAGTTGGGAAAAGAAAGGTAATCTGACTGCAAAGGACAGAGATAATCAAAGTGATGCCAAAAGATTGAAGAGTAATGGTCCTGGAGTGACTGGCATCCCTCTAATAAGGAAATGTTGTTCATGAGGGTTTGGGGTTGCAAAGTACTGTCCCATCTCCGAGAGCTGGTGGAGAGTTGGATACCCACAAGTTTTCTGTCCTTTGGCTCCTACTACTACAAAATCTGTGGAAATTTCTTATTTTTGGAGAAGCTGTTTTTCTGCCTAGATGGATCAAGAGTTTCAGCAGTTATTTGTGGTATAAGGTGCATATGTTCACGCCTGGATATTCAGAGTGGTAACGTAACCCTCAGCCCATGGAAAACCAGACAGAAAACTGGCCTCTCCAAGTGCTTCATTCAAGGTTCAGTCTAAGGACTGTTCCCAGATCCCCTTTCTCTTGACACTTGGGCATTTGCTGTGTCTGGTTGCTGGAGGGAGGAAGACAAGGGTTGGGGTTAATAGTAAGGTTACTATTGGGGTTAAAGTTGGTTATCCCCAAATGGCTTGCTCTGCCCTGATTCAGGTGATGCCCAGGTCATCGTGGCCCCTCTTCTACTGCAAAGAACAGCTTGGGGAAGCCTGAGCATGTCATCCACTTCAAAACTGGTTCCATCAGTGGAAGGAAAGCCATTTTCAAATGAGGAAGGGGGTCGGGTGTGCTGGTATGCGGGTCCAGCCAAGGGCACAGCTGAGCACCAGCCCACGTGGTGGTGGCAGCCTGTTCAGCTGGAGCAGAGGACACAGCGAGCTGGCACCACACTTGGTGTATTTCCTGCCTGTAACCTACTTAAGGGTAGGCTGAAATCTGTTGCAGGAGCAAGCAGCCAGGAGCATTGGATGCTGCTGGAAGAAGGAGTATGATTCAGCCACCTGAAGGCATCTCCCTGTAGGAGAATTACCTTCCCTATAAAGCAGCAGGCATTGCTCTTAAGTGTTATCAAGCTTAAATCGGTTCCCTAGGTGACATCCTGGTAAGTGGATTTCCCAATTAAGCACATCCCGATTAAGTGGGATGTACTGTAATTACAGAGCGCTCAGCACTAGGAGCAAATCAGATCCGTTTGCAGCAGAAGGGCCGGGTGGAAGCTCTTCCCCTGTCTGGGGTGGGCTGTACCAAGGCATTTCTGTGAGCATGGATGTGGGCAGCAGGAGATGGGATTTGCAGCCACCCCCGCCATGCCATTCAGCGTGTTCCCTGCAGAAGGAAGATGCTGAAGGAAGCCCTGGTGCCACATCTTTGAACACTCTGATAGCAGGAGCACCCTCCTTTTAAGGTTGCACTCATGTCTCCTGCTAGTCCACGATCTGCTGGATGAAGCCTTTGCTCCTGCCAGAGAAAATACACATTAGCAGAGAAGGCTGTGTGGATGCTGTGTAGGGAAACAGTGGCTGTTCCTGTGGAGGCAGAGGCTGTCAGATGGTGCTGCCCCCTGCCAGGCAGATAGTACAGCCCTTCAGAGCCAAATTCCCCTTGCACAACCCAGGAGAGGTGGTTTTTCTGTCACGGCTCCCTGCCCACCCCTCTGGTTTCCTCTTCAAAGGTGTCCCACTCCCAGCATGAAGTCTCATGGTCCTGGAGTCAGACTGGGGCTACATAAGCCCATTCATCTAAAGCTTTGTGGTTCCCAGCTGCTGTTGGGACATCACAGGGGAAGAAGATGTTCCTTTGTTTGTTGTCTATTAGTGAAAGGAAGATCAGAGCATTTACTGCCTTGGACAGGTCAGAGCATTTTTATCTGGATGGGGATATGAAATCTAATTGGAGACCTGGGAATTAACTGTTCAAGACAACACTGATACGATGCAATGGGAGGTAAAATCTGTGCCAGGAGGGGGGTGTGGCACAGGGGCATGGCCACTTTAGAGCTGGAGCAGGACTCTAGACCTGAACATGCACCCTCAGACTAGGCCAGCCTCCAGTTCAGAGCCTGCTTTTGCACTCACCAGGTTTAGCCAGCTGCCTCAGGATCCTTAATTCCCACTTGGCCAGGAGGTGATGTAAGTGCAGTGCAGCCCACTTTCCCTCCAGGCTCCTGGTCCCCAAGGTCATGCTGGATGGGGCACATCTTTGCTGGCCATGGTGCTTCCAGGGGTCTTGTGCATACAGCAAAGATGTTCAAAAAGCTTTTACACCTCCCACACCATGTTCTTTGCTGGGGCTGCAGGATGGGAAGCAGGAGCCTTTCTACTTAGCTGAGACCTTAAATTTTAGGGTGACATGTCACATGGTTTTTAGCTGTGGAGAGAACACAGTAGGACAGCTGATGAGACATGGGAAGCTGATGAGCTGCTCCTACCTTTGAGAAGGTTATCCATGTGTACATGGATTGTATCTGTCTCATGTGGATGGATTCACACTCCAGCTCGCTGGGCTGACCCTGTGGCACTGCAGCACCTCAAACCCCATGGCGATGCCTCCTCCCCTGCTACTGTGCCTCTCTCCCACTCCAGCAGCTTCCCCCACCACCAGCTGGGCTGCAGTATCCCCACGATATGGTACCCCCACAATGTGGTATCCCCACGATGTATCCAATCCAGCTGGAGATGCACAGCACTCCTGTGAGTGCAATGTCTGTGCTGCTGTTCCACCCCCAGGCCCTTGCATTGCTGCTTCTTCCATACTGCTGGTTTTGCAGTGCCACCCACTGGCAGAGGTTCCCCAGAAATCCTCCTCTGCAGCTTTTCTCTGCCACAGGTGATGCTCCAAAGATGAAATATTAGAAGGACGGCTCTGGTGGGTGCAATTCACAGAGCACATCCCATGGGTGCTGGTCCCAGATATCTGGAAACCTTCTGGCATCCTGGTTTTGGTTATCACAGTGTATGCTGAGCCCCAGGCTGCAAGGCCACTGGGTTGTCAGAGTCCCATGTCTCAGCTCAGGCTGTGTTTATGTTTAAGGCAACTCACTCTGTCTCACCCCAACAGGCTGGCCAGTCCTGTGTCCTGCCTGCATTGTGGGGGGCAGGAGGCAGCAGCAGGGTTGTTTCCCAGCCCAGCTTGCTGGGTCTGCCAAATTGGTTTATGTTGGTTCTCTGGTCCATGTTTTCCTGTGCAGGATAAAATACAAACCCTGGCTGATACCAAAACCCATGCTGTACATCAGGAGCATGCATCCCAGTTGGGAGTGTGCTGCTGGCAATGTGGGCTTTGGGGACTTGTGTGGGAGGGGATGCTTTAGGGTCACAGTTATTTCACAGTCAGCCTGGTCTCTGAGTTTTCCTTGTCCCTTTCTGACCCCATTTAGAGTCTTGTTTACATCCCCAATCAAGAAACAGGAGGACAGACAGCAAAGAGACAGAGCAGTGAAGTTCTCAGGGCTTGTGTGTAGTGACCACCACATGCAAGAGAGCACTGCCAGGCTGGTACCCTCTGGAGCAGCCAAAATCAGCCCACTGCCCAGATGTGATGGCCATGTCGATGGAGCAGCAGCAACACAGTGGGGCTGTCAGGAACGTTCTCCCCAGCCTCATAATAGGCAGTGAGTGCTTGTTTAAAATAAAGCCTGACAAATGGCATCTTGGGGGCGTCAAGTCCTGGAGCAGTGTCTTCCAAAAAGTATGAAAAGGCCCCGGAGGGAGCCTGGCACAGCCTCCCAGATGACAGTAATTAAAGGCTTTTGCACTCAGGCACTGGGAGCTGCTCCTCTTGCAAATTGGCCTTGATTGAAGAGGAAGAGAATGATTAGGCTGAAGGGGAATGGTGAGAATGGCAGGCGAAAATACAGAGGTTAAGTCTCATTTTGTCTTCTGATTTTTCCCCCCTCTTCCTCTCTCCCAAACGGTGTGCGTGTGGGTGGAGGGAGCGGTGCTCCAGCTCTGCACAGCCTGGGCTGGCTCTGCCTGAGTGCTCAGGCAATGTTAGGCTGAAAAAGCAGCTCTGCTCTGGCCCTGCCTACGCAGCCCCAGAGCATTGCCCAGCACTTCCTGCAGCTGGTCCTGTTCTGGAAAGCTCTCTGGGCTGGATGGCACCAGGGTCACCCATCCTTATGCAGAGCTGGCGAAGGAGTTAAACCCTGACCTGGGTTATATCCCTAGCTCCCTGTAAGGGCTATACTCTCTATAAACCCCAAGGGTTATAACCCTTTCCTCTCTTTTAATTATAAAGGGGATATTGGTAGCTTGCTCAATCCAGCTTTTACCAAATTATGTATTTTAGACCTCTGGTTTTTATGAAGTTATCTGAATATATTTAGGTTCAATGCTAAGCCCTGCATCAGTGTTAGTGGTTCCTGAAGACTAACTCATGACATTACAGAAATATGCTCCCTTCCCTTCCTAAAGCTCTGTCCCTTCTCGGACCCACAAGCACCAAAGATGTCCTGACTCTGGCTGGAGTCCTCCAAGCAGCAGTTTGTGCTGAAGTACTTGGGGAAGTTGCTATGGCATGAGCATGGGTGCTACCTCCAAACCCAACCAGCTGCTTCACCACATAGAGCCAAGGAACTGGTCCAAGATTCAACCAAGCACCTTTGGCCCCCAAGTCCAGGCCATCAACAATTAGCTAAAGCAACTTAGCTCATGTTATGGCAGGACAGATCATCTTCTTTGTCCAGCTGTGAAGGGCAGCTAAATAAATGGTTGCTTGAATGCAACTGTAAAATCGCCAGCAGTGAGTTTTTGAGCAGCTGGCCTTGCTCAAGGAAGCTGCTGGTCCAGTTTGCAAATGGATTTTCTTGTCTGGGTCCAGTGCTGCCAAACCCAGTGGTCAGACTCCCTGTGGGAAGAAGGGAAAGCAGGCCCTCTGCTCTGCATTTGATGCTTGTTAATATTTGGATGAGGTAAGTGATGTGCTGAGTCTAGTGCAGCAATTGTGTTTGTTACAGGGCAATAACTCTGCAGGGTTACCATGAAATTCAGCACAGCTTATGTGGTGTGCAGGCTGAGGCAGAGCAGGGCAGCAAACCTTTGGCAGGAAAACACCCTGTTGTGTTGGGGTGAAGCCTTGAATCATGAGGGTGATATGATTGAAAAAGGGACAGACAAAGGTGCTTTACCTGCCAGCTCAGGTGAGGTGTGATGCCTGGCGGGCCCTGAGTGCTCTGCCACATCCCATTCCCAGTGGCAGTGGCTCCAGTCGCTGCAATGTCACTCAGCCACCCTCAATCCTCCGTGGTCTTTCAGAGTGGAAGCTGCTTGCTGGAGGGAGCAGGGTAAGTGAAAGAGGAAAAAACACATAACATCCTTCCGTCCCCTGCGGGCAGCAGAGGCGGTTACTATGTGAGCAAGGCTTGCAGCACCAGTCCATTCAGCACAGCACTGCCTGTGTGCCCAGGCCCCCACGCACAGAGGGCTTTGTGCTCTTGAGGTCAGCTCAAAAAACTGCTCAAAACCCACAGACGATCCCCTGAGCTTTGCATCTGGCCTCAAATACTCTGCTAAACACCTGCAGAATGGCTTGCGTGGCCACACTGGGCAGCGTTGCAGCTGAGCTGCTAGAAGAGCAGCCAGTGATGTTGGGGGATGATGACACCCCAGTTCCATGCAGACAAATGGGATCAAACTGGCCCTAAGGGGTGATCAGTGGCACCACATTTGAGTGGGGCCAGATGCTCCTCTGAGCAGTGTGTGCTGCTCGTGGCACTCGTACCAGGTTGCCTGTAAACCTGTGGCACTTGAAGAGCAGGGTCACATCCCAGACTCATTTTCCTTCAGAAGGTGGAAAAGAAGAGAGCATGCTTTCTCCTCCAAACCAGAAGTAAAGCTGGACTCCCTTTCCTCCCCAGACCACCCAGGTTTGGTCTCTACGCTGCTTTGCATTACTGAGGGGGCAACAGCATCTCACAGTTCCTTCCCACCATCCACCATCCTGGATCCTTGTTGCAGCCAGGCTGGCCAGTGGATTCAGCTGTCTGCACTCCAGAACAACAAAAACCTCCGGAAAATAATTTTTTATTTCCACATGCTTCCCCACAGCTGCCTGCAAACCCTGTGCTGTGTTTTGCTGCAAGAGGTTGCCCCGGGCTCAGAGGGTTGGGCTGCATAGGGCAAAAAGAGGGGTCTTTAACCCCTCCCTGTGCCAAAAGGCTTCTTTGTGGCACTGCAGCTCCTCTCGCCAGGTTATGCACCGGTGTGATTCGACAGCAGATGACAGAGGTTAGGATAAGGCCTGGGATGGCTGGGATGCTGTTGCCATGGAAATCACCCGGTGTCTGGAATAGCAAGAACAAGAGCAACTCAAAAAGTAATGATCTGTCACATTGATTAAGGAGGAGTTGGAGGGATTTTGTTTGGGGAAAGCCTTGTGCTTCAAGTAGTATGAATCCATATGCCACATCTCCCTGTTTGCCTTCCCCTGAAGGGCTCCGTCAACAGGAAATAATCTGATTTGTTTTGACCGGGGGTTTCTCCAGGGAGTACTGACACGGTGCCTGCCCATCAGCTGTGCTGCACAGCTCTGCCATCCCAGGATGAAAGGCAGCAAGTCAATGCAATATTCATTCACTTCCTCTTCCCTCCTTCATTCATTTCTTCATCCATTCATCTGCCTCATTCACATTTCTGCAGCACTTTAATGAGCAGTGCTTAGCCCTGCAGCCTGCAGAGCCTTCCCCAGCGTGCTCTGTGCTGCAGATGGCTGCAGGCTTATGTATGTGGCAGGGCAAAGCTTGGTGTGGCTGCAGTGGGGCTGTGTTGTGCCCAGCTGGCACTTGGATCTTTAAACCCCCGCAATTCCCCCCAGGTTTTCCTGTTCCATCTTTCACATCCTGATGATTTTTCTTCGTCATGATTTCCATCTGATACAGCTCCTGTGCTCTCCGTGGGAGCCCCATCGTGATGCCTGTGCCCATAGCAGCCCTCCTGGGGCCAGGGAGTGGCTTGGCAGGAGGTGACGTGGCAGGAGGTGGCAGGTGGCATTGCTGGGGAAGCAGGAGGGAGCCAAGCATGAAATGGGCATCACTGGAGCGCTGGTGCCAGGCACTTGGTGCTGAGCCAGAGCCATGAGCGTAAACATCCTCAGGGCTGTGTCACTGCCCACCTGCCCCCGCCATGCCAGTGCCTTTGTGGCTCTTGAGGAGCATGGGATGATTTCTGTTTTTCTCTACCTACTGTCCTGCTCTCAGAGACCGATTCATCAGAGGCAGGTGGGTGGTGGCCCCTGTGTGAGCTCCAGGCTTGGGCCAGGGGAGCAGAGCTGTGGGCAGCAGGTACAGGGTGAGCAGCCAGACCCTGGTTTGAGCACCTTGGGCAACTGGGGCTCACATCCATGTTCAGGAGCAAGCCTCTGGTTTTAGGGATTTTCCTCAGATAAGCATGGCTCAACCCGCCTGTTGCCCAGTTTTGGGCACTCACAGGGTGTAGGTGGGGGGAACAAACACATCTGTATTTCAATGCCCTTTATTAACCATGCCAGAACAGGTTTGCATTTTTTCCCCATTGCTTTACAAATATTTCTCCTGAAGAAAATAAAATGCCTGAGTGCTGGCTGGGTAGCAATCCAAGAAAGAGTAAAAGGACAAAACTAATTTTCCTGCCCATGATCTCACTAGTGGAAAATGATCCCTTCCTCCCCTGAGCCTGAAACCCTCCTTGCTGTGCTTGCGTGTGAGCTGTGCTCCAGCGCTCTCCAAACAGCCAAGTGCATTTCTGAGCCCAAGGAAGCAAACAGAAAACATCCGTTGTTTGTATAATGTAGAAGGCTTTCTCTTTTGTTCCCTGCTTTTTATCAAGTATCTGCTGCCATTATTGTTACTCACTGGGTTATTACCTCTGAGTGGCTACTTCCACCAGCACAAGCTGGTTTATTGTCTGCTCGGAGCAATTATGGATTGGGATAATTCCTGCCATGCTGTTTCATTGTGGAAGGATCTGCTGTGTTCCATGGCCAAGGTAACTTGAGGTGATTTGTGCTGCTGAGTTACCCATCAAGTTAATTAGGAGTGGGTGGCTGGTGCCCCACTGTGTGCTGGGACAGAAGGAGCGGCAGAAGCTGAACCCAGGCATCTTCTCAGTGTGAGAGGTATTCAAAGCAAAGATTGTTCAGTGGAGCAGAGACCAGATTGGGTGTTTTTCTAGGACTGGTTCATCTTTATTCACTGGTCAACAGAATGTTGATCCTCCCTCTGAGGGTGCAGAACCCCAATGCTGTGTGTGTGCAGAGGACAAGAGTGTCCCCACAGGAGGATTTGCAGTCCTGGTGGAAGACACTGTCTTGTTTATTGTTTATCTAAGAGGTCATTCAGTTCCTCATCCTGTGCTGTGAAGATGAGAGGAGAAAAGTGTTCCTTGATCTGCATGGGATTTCCCTGCAATAACTGCCTCACCTGGCTGGTTGGAGAGGGGAAATGAAACTAAAATGCATCTCTGAAGTTTGAAATCAAGACCTCCTGAGCCTCACACATCTGTGGAGATCAGAGCCCCAGTGCTGTCGTGCTGCCTCTTTGAACCACAGGGAGTTTCACCCTAGGCAGGAATATCCACCTGGCTTCACGGCAGAGGGCTCAGCCCGCAGGTTGCAAAAGTACCTGGTTATTTTTATTCCTTTGATACTTGAACTGCTATCAAATTAACTTACTTCTTTCTCTTTGACTTCCTGGGAATCCCCAAAAACTTGCCACAGGCAATGCCATTTATTGGTGAGGCACTGCCAAACCCCCTGAGTTGTCCATGCACAAAAGGGGTCAGGTCATGCCCTGCACAGCCTCTCAGCTACAGCCAGCCTTGGCACAGGGTTTCTTCTCAAGACATGGGGGTTTTGTCCTTCAAGACCAGCTGTGTGGGTTTTGCAATCCAGATACTCAGCGTAGTAACAATGTGTTTATACATTCACTTGCTAATAAATAAATACAAAAGTGTGACACTTTTAAGCACTTGCTAAGGCTCTGACAAACACGTTTTTCCCACAGTTAGTAACCTGTGGATTAGGATGCCATGACTTTTATTTATTTTTAATAGCACACTATGAGGACAGATTAGCATGAGACTATAATGCCATCACATGGTCTTGAAATCCTCTGCGCCAAGACCCCATCCAAGTTCAGCCCAAGGAGCAACGAGCCTTTCTAAGGAGGCTTGATGGTAAGAAGTGTTTTTATTTCCTGGCTTAGAAACTGTAACTAGCAGGGTTGAATTTCTGGAGTTGCATGTATGCATAGAACACTGCAAAATGGCATTGTTCAATTATTGAGCCCATTATTAAACTTGACCCTCCATAACCACAGAAACCTCCAGGTGTCTGGATTGCCCCTGCCACAGAGCAGTCCTGCTGGCCCCACTCACCAGAGCTCCTCTTGGCTTTGATACTCAGCTCATACCACAGGCCAGCTCAACATTTTGCCCACTTCCCAGGATTTTCTCGAGCAGAGCATGGCTTCATGCTCACTTTGCTGTTCAATCCTGGCCCATCTGGGCTCTCAGATACCCCTTCTGCAAGAAAGTGATGGCTCAAACCAAACTGAATGTACAAAAATGTTGGTACAGAAAAACCAAAGGTGAGCAATTCAGATCCATATGGACCCTGTGAGACTGAAGGCAGAGATCAGGTAAGAAAGCAGCAAGGCCACAGCTGCTGTTGTCCAGTAAAGGAGAAATTACTCCCTAGGAGTTCTCCACAACTCCCCAGAAGTTCTCATGAGAACTCCTCAGGTTTCCCACAGGACACTGGAGATGTTCCTGAAAACAGTCAGGATGATTTCACCAAAACACTGGACTTGTGAGATATGGGTTGTAACCAATTGGGATTTGTAGATTGATGGTGTGAGATTCAATTTAGCCAATAGAACATAGCCTTAACCCCATATAAACCGTGTGCAGTGTGTAATAAATGGCATTGGCTTGATCCCATTGGTCTGGTGCGTGGTGTCCTTATTCCTCTGTGGATTTATTGTTTACTTTACACAAAGGCTTCACCCCTTTCCTACCACAGGCTGGGCCCCCCAAAATATCATTTGGGGATGCAGTGGCCAGGGGACAGTAGGGAGCCACCTCTCTCCTGCTCCTCTCTGCTCTGCCTCTGGTTCAGTTGAGGCTCTAAGGGTCTGGAAATCTTTCTGGAAGTTTCAAAACAATCTTCTTTGTGTTCTCCCTTGTCAGTCTGAGTTCCCAGAGCAAAGGGTGAACTGTGGTCACTTGTAGAGTGCACAGGCCTCAGCATCACAGTGACAGCACCTGGGGCCCTGGAGGACAGCCCTGCCTTGCCTCATGGGAAGGCAGAGAGCAGGCAGGACCAGTCAACAGCTCTTATTATGTCCCTGCTGCCTTCTTTTTCCATCAGCCATATGAGACAAACCCAAAAAAGTGCCTGGATCAAAGTTTCACAGCTACTCTTACCTTTCCTGAGTGCACTAAGGTATGGCTGATTTTCCTCAAAGGTAACTCTGTGCCTGAATAGATCATTAGGGTGACTTGGGAGACACATGGATGCCAACACACACCTGCCAGCTTAGATGGGCTCCATCCACTTCAAGGCAGCAACGTCTCAGGTCCAGCAGTGGCATCTTGGCAAGGGACTCAAGATCTCCATCAGATGGTAAAATAGTGGAGATCTCCAGAGACTTTTCCTACATAGGGTTGATGTCTTACATCTCTTTGCCCTCATATTTTTGGCCCTTGGCCTGCCTGCTCAGCTTTTTTCCCCTGCTCCCAGGTCCTGAAGCAGCCCTGGGGTTCGGCACACTGCCTGCAGGTACCCCCTGAGTGCCCATCTGCATTCATGGAAACAGCCCTGCCAGGATCTGATGGCATTTGTAAATATTTGCATTTTGTGAGGAAATACCCTGTTCAAACACAGGTTGATATTAATTCCATCTTCTCTGCGTTCCCCCACGTCCTTGAGCTCCGTTCACCAGCCCTGGCCCCTGAGACAGCTCTGCTAAAAGCAAATATGTCAGTCTGTACTGCAAAGGGAATATTTTAAGGCTCTGAAAACAAAGTTTATTATAGCAAAGCTGCCAAAAGTGTAACCACTGCCATGCTAAAATATCCTCTGCCTCCTACATTTGTAACGTGGGAGTCTTTTATATCCTCTTTACTGCTGCTGAACCATACATTTGTATTGGCAGTAGATGTATATAGGCTGGGACCTATTTCAGTGTCATGCAAAAGAGGTCTTAGGTTAGAAGATACATTACAGCTTACTGGAAAGCTTGAAATTAACTGTGTGATGATGCCACATGAAGATAAAGAACCAGCAATTTTACTGAATTACGATTTTATCCATATGGGCTGAAGGTTTGGGCTGTGTTAACATCTCCAAAGGTCTCCATTTGCCAGATTAACTATTGAGTTTTTGGTCAACTAGTTGGAGACAGGAAAAAGAGACATAATTTAACTATTTCCAGACAGAAAAGCACTGCCTCCTTCTACACTGTATAGGAGGAACCCAAACAGAAGGCAGCCAAACACAGCCCCTGCTGCAGCCCTGGCAGTGTGAGGGCTGAGGGAGGGCATGTGCTCCCTTTGCCCTCAGGCACAGGGGCAGGAAAGACTCAGTGGGTCCCTGCAAAGCTCTGCTGTGGTTATCATTAATAGCAAACCCATAAATGTCAGTATTTAAATGGCCAAATTCCTCTGCAGTGCTGACAGACCTCTTACAGTCCGTGGATTTAAACAGCAGAGCCAAAGGTGACCTCGGAGGGACTGGGATTTCCTTGGGTATCTGGCAGTGGCAGGCAAAGGGTTAACGAGGGAAAATTATGTATAGGTTTAGGGGAAGGATGAAGGATTGTTGGGGTTTTTTTTAATACATGCTTTTTGCTTCACATCTTAGCTCTTGGCACAGCATCCCCTGCCTCTAATCACACCTTATAACTGCAGTTTAAATCAAAACCCACAAGGCTGGAGCAGTTGGATGCAGTTCCTATTAAGCCATTTGAGCTGTGACTGAGCAGACTTGCTGTCACCAAGCCAGTCCCCTGCCTGTGCCTCCACATAATGAGGCTCCCACAGCAGCTGCCACTCCCTGCTCAGCACAGGGGAATCCATGAAATATGGGATCGGGATACATCCCCCTGCACTGGGCCCTCTGCTCCTCTCACCCCCTCCCCAGGCAGCTGTATGGCAAAGCATGGCCAGTGGCTGCAACAGCATGGGAGAGAGGCTCTTATGAGGCTGTGGGGCACACCTGAAAAGATTTAGCTACTTAATTTGTCCAGAAGAAAAAAAAATTAAAAAAAATAGATATAATAAATATTCCCAAGTTACAGCACAATCCCCTTTCTGTTCCACAGCAAATTTGCTTGATCATTAACCCATTGAAGACACTGGCTGGTGAGTTTGCTGTGCAGGGCACTACCCAGCCATGAGTAAGTGTGTGGTTGTTAATAAAAGATGAGATCCCATCCCCTCCTAGGGGCATCCCTTTGACAGACCATGGGTTGGAGCCACAGCCACAGCTGATAAAATTGCCTGGGTGCCATTTTGCTCTCTGCTGGTGTTAGTGAGGGAGCTGATCTCCTGATTTCACAGACCTAAAAAAAAGTCACAGTTTGTCCCTTAAGCTGATGCACCCACCGATGCCACTGTGGCAATGAAGGAAACAGTTTCAGACACAATCCCAGTTGTCTCTGTCCTGCCCATCACTGCTCCCAGGCGCCCTGTGTCCACAGGGCAGGAGGATGGAGGGAAGTGGTGCCTTGGCATCGAGAACTGCATCACTGGGTTTTGATTTAACTCCTTTTTGCAGCCATTTTGAACGCTGAGTAAAGCAGGAAAAATAGCATGAGCTGTATAAATCCAAGCCAGTCTCTGAAGTCAGATGTGTTTAAAAGTGGAATTGCAGCTGGGACAGGGAAGGAGTGTATTCACTAGCACTTCCTGCTTTTTAAATCAATCTTTTCAAAAGCACTGGTTTGGGTGGGAAGTTTGGGTGAAATAATTGAGGAGGAATTGAAATTATTAATGGCATTTTTTTCCTCTCCTTTCACATGTCACTGAACTGCGCAACATGGCCACAGTCTCTGAACTGTGAATCCCTATTCCTGGACTCTGAGCTCTTGAGGTCAGTTTTACCACTTCAATAATAAGGGAAAGTTATGTGGATTGGTGGTTATATGATGAGCAGAGTGGAATGTGTCTGCAGAGCCAGGTTACTGCTTCAGACAAGGCTGCAGCAGGCGGTGGCACCCGGCTCTCACAGCAGACATGGCTACAATGAATAACCCAAGCGGCTCTGGTAAAAATTAATTGAGTTAATTAATTGAGCATCTGTGGCATGGCTATTTTCTCTGTATGCCCTGGCTCTTAGACCTCATCTCTGAGGGGGGAAAGTGTCATTGAACCAATTTATTGGCAATGCTGGTTCTCCAAAGCAGAGGTTGTCACCCTCAGTGTCCCATCAGCTCTGAGGTACCCAGTGCAGGTTCCTGAGCCCCAGCTGGGACTGAGCACTTTTAGACCTCGTGACAGCATTTTTAGATGCAGAGAACTGGGAGTAGGAAATACTCTGGAGAGTTTCTTTGCTGATGTTCACAGAGGGATGGCATTGCCTTCCCTCCAGCTGCTGTGAGCCCAGGATGGGACCTGTGTGGGGAGGGCAGGCTGGGTGCATGGTGTGCTTCAAGACTCCTGAAGTCTTGCAAGTGATGCAAACCCAGATCTTCACTTTCCCCTTGTTAAGTGCAGCAGGTCAGGTCCTGCTCTGCGAGTCACTGAGTTGTGGATCAGCCACGTAGCTGATGGAAATGCTGCTGCTGGCCTGTGGAAGGGTTTTTGGGGTGGGTTTTATTTTCAGCCAACCCATACAGGAAAGAATAAGCTTTTATTTTGTTGACCATCACTTTTTTCAGTCTGTGTCAGGCTAACAATGGCTGGGTATTCCTCCGAGGCTGTAAAATAAGCTCATTCATCCTTTCTCTCTAGTTGTTGTAGGGAGAACAACAACAAAAAAAGAACAAAAAAAACAAACAAACAACAACAAAAAAAATATAAAAATAATCCACTGAGCTACTGTTTGCTTTCCAAAGGGAGCCTGTGGTATGGCACCAGCATCCAAGTACTGCTCTGGGTCAAACACAAAGGCTGTTCCCTCAGCCACATGGATGCAGAATGAGGGAGAAGGCAAGAATGTCAGTGGGAGCCTCTTGTGGGCTCCTCCTCACCAAGGGGAGCCTCCCTCCTGCTGCCTTTGCCTGAGCTCTGTAATTTCCAGCAGGATCACGTTCACCATGGACCTTGCAGGGAGCAAAGCTTGGGTTTCAGTCCATGGCGACCTTCCCATTGAGTCAAGGCTGAATAATCTCCTCAACACAAAGGGCCCAGGTGCTGCTGGAGATGCTGTTTTGGTGGTGGTGGTGGAAGTTCAACCTTCATCAGTGTGGGGATGGACAGGGGATGCTGTCACTTGGCATGTAGTGGTGGCCTGTTGTGTGGCATTGAGATGCAGCAGAGCCAGGGGGAGAGATGACAAAGTGACATCTGTGTCTTTGGAAGGAGAGACAGCAAGAGTGTCACCTGATTCCCTGAAAAAGGGCTCTGTGGAAGAGTTTGGATGCTATCCCAAGACTTCCTGCTTGTGACAGAAGACCAGAGGTGGCAAAATCTCCAGCATGGCAGTGGGACAAGGACACTGCAAACAGCTTTACCTGCCAGGAGCAAAATGCTGCACAAAGTATAGCCAAGCATTTGGAAAATCTTGCAGAATTTTCTGGGAGAAGTGTGGCTGAGTGTGTGGCCATTCTGGAGAGCTGCAGGAACAGGAGTTGGGTATCCACAGCTGCAGGGAGAGGGGGACATGCACTGCCATGAGACCAGATCCAATTATGGTCCAAATGGCAGAGCTCATTAGCAACCACTGAATTCCTGGTGGCCAGGCACAGCTTAAAAGCAGATCTCAGTGAAAATGAGGTGAACTCATGGGCAGTTGGAGGTGCTTAAAACAAAGATGTCTTGTCACTTGTAAGATGTCTCTGCTTGGCTCCAAGCTCTGCCTGTGTCACTTCCCACCCCGGACCACGCTGATGGGTTTGAACTATAAAGGGGGAAAGGATGTTTAAACTAAAGGCAAAAGCCTGGAGAAGAAGGAGTCCTGAGAGGGACTGGACTATACTGGATTGGATTGGAGGATCAGGATTAACTTTCACTTGGTAGATTCTCCCCATGCCACAGAAATTCCAAGAAACTCCAGCTCCTATTGACACTGCAGCTGTCTTGAAGGTTTTAAAATGCCAGACCTCAACCCCACCCCATGTCTTTCCAGGTTTGAGGAGATGCTTTAGCTTAACTCATCTGAGTTCAGCCCATGGGCACATCCCAGTTGCTTTGCCAACAGGCAGGTCTGGCCAGAGTTTTTTGGCCTGGGGGTACAGTCCAAAAGCAGGAATCACACCTGGGGAGCAGGAACACTTACAGAAATGGTTGAGGAAGGAAAGGAGTGGAACAGACCTCCCTCCCATCCTTCCAGCAAGTTTAGGGCCTATCCTTTGGTGTGTTTTACTGGTCCAAAAGCAGAGCAGCCTTCTGTCCTGCCAAATTCCTCCCAAACTCCCCCATCACAGCATGACCAATACGAATGCCAGCAGCTGGAGGACTGAAATAGCAGCTACCATTGGCCCCACTGATTTGTCCTGTGGTTTTTCCAAGTCCTTTAATCTCCAGTAAATAATCCCTCACTGTGGTCTTTCTAATTCCATGCTCTGTGCTGGTGCTTCCTGTAAACAGCAGAGCTGGTGGCCCTTGCACAGACACCGCCGTGTCATTGAGGCTCTCCCTGCCATGCAAAGGGCATGTGACAGGGCTGTTTGTCAGGCTGAATGTGGCTGTGCCCACAGGATAAATCATGGATAGGCCAGATTCTCCTCTCCAGCCAGCCAGGAGAAGCCAGGGCTGGCTCTGATGAAGCCATTGGATAATACACGTGTAAAACCCCCATCAGGTCCGAGCACCCAATGAGTTGCACCATCTGGCCTCCAGCAGTCATGATTGGGCCAGTTCTCAAAAGCAAAATTGGGCTAAATTATAGGCAAAGAGGTCCCTCCAGCACATGTTTGCCCTGGTGCTTGGTCTTAGGGGCAGTAGCCATGTCCTGTGCAGATGCTGTGATTAGACCTTGCCCAGCCCTCAATTGCCACATCTCTGGTCTAAAATTTTGAGTGTAGCACTAAAATAAAAGAAAAATATGAAGGGCCTGTGCTGAATGAAGGAGATGGGAAGTTTGGGTTCCTGGCTGCTCACAAAGCTCCAGAATGACTGAATGCTGGCAGGAGAAATCCCAGAGCATCTCATGGAGATCAGATGGGGAAGATAATTTCCTTGCCCCTTGGAGGACTGGGAATTGCTGGCTTTTCTCATTGCCACCTTTCACAGAATCACAGAATCGATTGGGTTGGAAAAGGCCTCTGAGATCATCAACTCCAGGCCCTTTACCAGGTCATGGCACTCAGTGCCACGGCCAAGCTCACTTGAAAAACCAGAGGGGATGGGGAATCCACCCCCTCTCTGGGCAGCCCATTCCAATCCCTGAGCACTCTCTCTGCAAAGAAGTTTTTCTGATCTCCAACTTCAATTTCCCCTGGCAGAGCTTGAGCCCGTGCCCCCTTGTCCTATTGCTGAGTGCCTGGGAGAAGAGACCAACCCCCACCTGGCCACAACTTCCCTTCAGGCACTTCCAGACAGTGCTGAGGTCACCTCTCAGCCTCCTCTTCTCCAGCACAAACACCCCCAGCTCCCTCAGCCTCTCCCCACAGCACTTGTGCTCCACTCCCTTCTCCAGCCTCGTTGCTCTTCTCTGGCCCCGCTCCAGCCCCTCAATCTGTTTCCTGAACTGAGGGGCCCAGAACTGAACACAACACTCAAGGTGTGTTTCCCTTGTAAGTAGATGCCACATTATCACCAGGACGAGCTGTTTTGGCTGATGCAAAATTTGACTAATGCAAAACTCCTACAAGCTCTTTGATGGTTCCTTGAGTCCTCTTGAAAGCATCACTAGTGTGGATGACATTACCCCATTCTGAGTGTATTTCTGCCTGTGCTCCCTCGCCTCAGGCTGACCATGTGCCTCCACCACTCCATTTTCTCTGACAAGGGGGATGTGAGAAGCCTTGAGAGGGACAGAAAGGCTTTGCCCAGGCAGCAGTAGGAGCCCTTCAGACCTGAAGCCAATAACCATTGCCTGGAATCGGTCCCTTTGGCTCCAGGCACTGCTGAATTTGCTGGTGGAGAAAACCACTGCCTTGGATCAAAGCACTGTTAAAGGAGACTTCACAAAAGTGAATAGCTAGTGGTCAAGAAGAGCTGCCAGACTCCTGCTTTCTCAGTAACTAATAAAAGTGCTTTTTAACACAATTAATGTGATGTCTTGCTAAAGACTGAAGGAAATTGGAATTGAGACATTTGTATTTTGACAGACTCTGTGGAAAACTTCTGTTCAGACTGGTAGGAATGAAACCAATAAATTTCTGAAGAAACTTTCTGAATTCAGCCTTCAAGATAATAGATAGGCTGTTCTAACTGTGGATAAATAAACTCTGTTTTTATAAGCATTTAAAGACCTTCGGGATGACGAAGTGGAACATACTTCAAGTCTCCAAAGATGGGAAGTGGCTTCTGAGTCAAATGCCCTCCCGTGCCAGGGCTCGTATTTTAGGCTGAGATCATTCTTTTGTGACTTGTTGACAGGTTTTTTTGTTGTACTTTTAAGAAAAAAAGGGGAAACGTCCCAGGCTGAAAATAACAGTGAAACATTCCCAAACTGGCCAACCTGTTCCTTAAGAAAGCTTCCCAGGGAAAATAAAGCTCCAGCTGCAGCCCCAGAAACACTGGCTAAGAAATGGCACACTGAGCAATGACTGGGGTGAAACCCCCTATTTTGGGTTACCACAGCCCCTGTCTGAGATTTGCTCATCTCTTATCTTGTGGTGAAGGTGAGCACCTGCAGAGGAAAGATTTGGTTCCCATCAGGAAGTGCTTGAGGGTAGACTCCCAAGGTGGAAAATGTGGGAACAACTCATTCTCTTTTTGCTTCCCCCTCTCATGAAGAACAACCTTCCTTACAATTCCTGCCCTCCCTGGCAGTGGCTGCAACCATCCCGAAGAGAGGTGGTGAAAAGGCTGGATCAGAGCTCATGGCCCTCTGGAAAATCAGGGCAGGTCTCTGCATTTGTGCAAGGCCAGGGCTTAACTCTGCAAATGAAACCAAACCAGATGCAAGCCAGAGCCATGGGTGATGAGCAATGCTGAAGCCTTAGCACTGAGCTTTGTTTGCTTTGTCCTCCTGTGTATCCACCTGCTGGTGAGAACTGTTGGAGATGTTGTACAAAAGCCACAAGGATATGATTTATTTGGACTGAATATAAAGCCACGTTTCTGGAGGAAAAAAGAGATAAGTCACATATACAGGGTGGAGCCTAAGCCAGGCTGATAGGCTCTGAATGGATGTGGGAGCCTGCAGTGACATGTCCTGGATGGTCCTGGCTGGAGGGTGGGATGGTGGAGCAACAATCCTGAGGGTCCAACACCAGTGCAGTGCTCACTGATGCTTGGAGACACCAGCACGTTTCAAGGGCTGGCTCAAGGAATCCTGTTTCTCTGGTTCCTCAGTGAGAAAATTAAGGGAGAACAAGTCAGGGCTTATGAAGTACAAAGATGATGGAAATGGGTGAGTAACTGGATTTAGGATGCAAAGTCCTACAAGATGGCGGGAAATGGGCACTCGATGAATTCAGTCTTTATTATTTAAAAGTCATTAATCATGGAACTAACTTAGCAAAGCTTATAATGATCCTCCTCTTCTGAAAATGTTTTCATAGAATCACAGAATCATAGAATCAATTGGGTTGGAAAAGACCTCCAAGATCATCAAGTCCAACCCTTGGTCCAACTCCAGTCCCTTTACCACATCATGGCACTCAGTGCCACGGCCAAGCTCACTTGAAAAACCTCCAGGGATGGGGAATCCACCCCCTCTCTGGGCAGCCCATTCCAATGCCTCAGCACTCTCTCTGCAAAGAAGTTTTTCTGCTCTCCAACTTCAATTTCCCCTGGCAGAGCTTGAGCCCGTGCCCCCTTGTCCTGTTGCTGAGTGCCTGGGAGAAGAGACCAACCCCTACCTGGCCAGAACTTCCCTTCAGGTAGTTCCAGACAGTGCTGAGGTCACCTCTGAGCCTCCTCTTCTCCAGCACAAACACCCCCATCTCCCTCAGCCTCTCCCCACAGCACTTGTGCTCCACTCCCTTCTCCAGTTTTGATCAAGACGGTCCTTCCCCACCAAAGCAGATGTTTTAATGGATGTGGAAATGAGTTCAAGTCCAAGTTGCCCCAGGGGTAAGCCTGGATGGCTGCAGCAACCCCCATTGCCTTTGAGGCTGGATTAGGGGAAGGCAGGTTGTCCTTGCCAAGGAGCAAAGGGGGAGCAGTGGAGGGTCTGGAGGAGGTGCTGAGGCTTTGACTCGGGTGCAGAGGATTTCCCAGGGGCAGCAGACACAGCAGCATCCCTCTGGCTCAGCACGTGGGCCACCCTGCACCTCTGCCTCAGCACCCCCCTCCTGGGTTCTGCCTGCTGGGTGAGTGGGGAGAGAATAGGAGAGCTTTTTGCTGGCAGGGGGAAAAAATGAATCTGCTTGCAGTTAACCAGCTCCCTCCCCGGCTGGCTGCAGGAAATGTGTGCTCCTGCCGCCAGAGACACCACAGTTGCTACAGCAACTGCAAAGCACGGGGATTCACCAACACTCTGCCACCTTCCACTCCCCCAAAAAATAAGGCAGAGCAGGGAAAGTGATGGCGGGGAGGCAAAGCGGCTGGTAGGGATGCCCCTCAGCAGTCCTGGCTGCTCCATGCTCTGTTCCCATCCCAGCACAGCCAGTGCTCAGGTACCACCACTGCATTCCCATCAGTCCTGACTAGCACTCAGTTTCCAGGTCAATATGATTCCATGCAGATCTGCCTCCTTCAGCAGGATGGCCTGGCAGAGCATGCACTCATCCCAGCCTGCCCTCTACCGCAGCCACCCACACTGTGGGACCTGTGGGAGGGAAGGCTGGGGCAGATCCTCGGTGCTTGTTCAGCCACTAGGGCTGGAGTGGGAGCTACTGGGATGGGGATGCAGTGCTGGGGGTGCTGCAGGGAGCACCACAGCAAGGGGAGGCAACGGGAGGATAAAGCTGAGCTGTGCTTTGCCAACCTGCCATCTCATTACTATTTAAATCGGGCTCTGAGTGGTTCCCAGCACTGTGCCATCCTGCCTCCCTAAAAGCTCACGGTTTCCCCTGGTGCTGCTCTCCTAAATATTTAATGACAGGAGGAAGAGCTGTTTTAAGAAACACTTCAGTGCTTCCATCTGAACAGAAGGTTGTTTCAGGTGGCCAAAGCAGACAAGAAAAAGCTCTAGGTGTTAATTTTTCAGGATTCTTCAGCTACTGAAGGGGTGGCAGCATGATGACGCAGGCCAGGGAGGAAAGGAGAGATCTGTTAGGTGTCTGGAGAGAGCAAAGGCTCCTGGGGTCTGTCCTGAATCCTCTTTCTGACTTACATGTCAGTTTGGCTTGAATTTTTATATTAAAACACTTGAATGAGGCCAGTTTTGGAGCTTTAGTGAAAAATGCTTGAAGTTCACCTGCCCCCAGATCTTAGTTGGGCACTGTGTTCTCCTCACTGCCTCTGGATGGATCAGGTTTGCTGAGTGCCAAGGATATTTGAAGGTATCCACCTGTCACAGACTTCCTAAGGATTTATTTGGGTTCATGAAGCAGTTCAAAAAGCCTGGATAAAATCACTGTGGAAGGAAATGTGCTTTAATCCCAGCCAAATCATAAATCAGGTCATCCTTAACACAAATGACTGCTTGAGATGAGGCTGATATGAGAGGGGGGAGGGCTGTGTTTCTCCTTCACTGGCAGTCCTGTGTCCCAGTGCATCCACTGCTGCAGGGACCAGCTCAGTCATTGCTGGTACTCAGGTGTCAGGCTGTGGGATGCCAGCAGAGCTAATGGAGTATTGCCACAGCCCACATTATTATCTTATTTTCCCAATAAAACTCATTTCCCCACAGCTGGTGTCAGGCTGAAATCAGTGGCTTGAAGCACCATTTCCAGAAGCACTGTTTAAGCCAGTAAGATGTCCCAGGCACAGCACGTGTGGTGGTCTGT
The DNA here is from genome assembly GCA_013396695.1 of Sakesphorus luctuosus. Taxonomy (NCBI): domain Eukaryota; kingdom Metazoa; phylum Chordata; class Aves; order Passeriformes; family Thamnophilidae; genus Sakesphorus; species Sakesphorus luctuosus. The sequence goes on from VWZD01011007.1 coordinate 195,575, forward strand.
GCCGCTCTGGTTCTTAGTGGGAACCCTGAACTCCCCACCAAACCTGTTTGCCAATCCTAGCCCCTTCCTGTGCAGCAATCAGGTTTTCATTTGAGTTATGTAAAAAACGAGGGTGTCAGTCATTTCTCTGCGCTGTCTTGAGGGCAGCTCAATAATTTATATCCTTAATATCTGAGGACAGCATTTGTGGAACCTTCTGTCGTTGCCACCCAGGATAAGAAGCAACCCTTCCAGGAGAGATGGGCTGGCTGCAATGAGCCCAGGAAGGTGCAAAGAGCACAACAAAAAGCATTTGTATTAGTGGTTTAGATGGGGATAGGATTTCTTAACTAGCCAGACCTCCTGGAAAGATCCTGGTACAAAACTACAGCAAAAATCAACCAGCAGGCACAGGTGAGTGGATTTCTGCTCATCTAAGGCAGGAAAAGAAATAGCGCAAGATCTGGTTGGTGCTGCAGAGGGGAGGATTTCACTGCTGTTGAGTGGAACATGCAGCATCTCTGCATCCTGGGAAAGGTGAGATGGCCCAGAGGCTGGAGCAGGCAACCCAGCCAAAGGAGACCATGGCTGATGGAGGGCATCTCTTCTCTTGTGAGGGGTCATTATTTCTCTCTCATCAGCAAAGCACTGCAAAGGTGAGATGTGCTACATGAGTGCTCAGAACTTCAAGGTTTGTGCCTCTTGCCTCCAGGTCCCTGGTTTAGAGGGGCAGGAGCTGAAGGAAGGGCTGGGAGCTCCACACTCTGCCTGTTGTCCTGCCTCTGCAGCATGGGCAGCCCCTTCCTAAAGGTTTGGAAAGGGTTTAAGTGCAAGCTCTTTCCAAAATGCCCAATTTATGCTGCCATCCAGGGCTTTAGCCCCACTCAGAGGGCACAGAACCCACCAGAATCAGGCCCTGTTTGTCTCTTTATCCCTCCCCACCTCTGCTTGAGCAATAACCTACTTTCTTGCTCTGCAGAAAGAACATCTTGGGTTACGTTGCTGCAAATGAGAGGTTTCACTCGTGGTATCAGATGAGCTGCAGGTAAGCAGAGGGTTTAGTGTCAGCTCTTTTGGCAGCTTCTTTATTCTCTCTCTGCTTTGCAAAAAACAAACCATCTTTGTGTGGAAGTTCATTTCCCTTTTTAGCCACAGCATTTGTCAACAGAACTTCCCAATAATCCTCTCCATGCAGATAAAGGTGAGCCAGCAGCCGAACAGGAGCCCTCACCTCAAGCCTGCTGCTCACTCCAGTTCATTAAAGGACTTTCCTCACTATTGCAGGCTATATGATGGATCCTAAATCCCAAGGTGACACTCAGTTCCTAATCAGCTCCCTGCAATTAAGGCGCAAGGGATCAAACCCCCAGGCCCCGAAGGGTGTGGGATGATGTAGAACCTTTTTGTCCCCATTAAGCAATTCAGGGCATTATCCACCAAACTCCAGTCCAGGATACAGGGAGAGAAAGAGGAACTTCAAATTGCTTGGGCTGCTTCTGTCCTTTACATATTCATTCCCTTTGGCTTCACAAGGCTCACAGACCAACCTATCTAAACACTGTATCACTTTATATTAAAAACATCTAATGCAAAGCCCTTCAGATCAAAGCCTGACATGGGCCAGGCTGCACACCCCGTGGGTTGCCAGGACAGGACCCTGCCAAGGATTCACACTGCCCCAGTTTAACCAGGGAAGGCAGGAGAAGGGGCTGACTGTGCCAAGGAAGCAGCACCTACTTCCACAGCCCCACGCCTGACTTTCCCTTCAGTGTCTGCTGACTTGGAAGACTTTAACTTGCAGCCTCCTTAACTGCTTCATTTCTGCTAATTTGCACTATCCCACCCCCAGCAACATGACAGAACTCTCCAGCAACACGAAGGCGGGTGAGCTGAAATGCACTTGCTGCCGAGCTAAATAGCACCAGGGCTCATTTTACTGCTAAGAAATCTTTAAGGAACCAAGAAGGTCGATGAATAATCCAATTTAAAAATCGTAACAGAGGTGTTGGGTAACTGCATACAACACTGGCCTAAATTCATACATCAAGTGACAAACCGTAATGAAAAATTAAAGGGCCCTGCATGGCACAAGTTGGTGCTGTGTTGTTTGACTCCTGGGAAACAGCGACTTCACACAGGAGCAGCTCTGCCTCTGTCCCTGGTGCCTGCACAGAAGTGGTGCAGGGGTTCAGACAACTTGCACAGGCATCAGTTTTTTTCCCCCAGCTCGTGGCTTTGAAACCTCAGCAGTGCTAAAACGTGACGTGGGCTTGCAGAGGACACGTGCAGCCCGTGGGGCGAACTGCAGCCTGAGCAGTGCTGCAAACAGCTGGGGCTCCATGTCCTTCTAGTCATAAATTCCTCCTGGACAGTGTTTCAGGGGATTGCTAGGATTTGAGGAGAGAGGAGGCTGGCTGGAAGTGGCTCCAGGTTTACCCTTGAAAGCCCCTGTGCTGCAGAGCCTGGGGCTGCCTTTGGCAGCCTGCCCAGAGGAAGATGTTGGAGGCTGAAGGCTGCCTCGTGTTGTATGAACCCACCAATCCTCTCACCAGCCAAGCTGGAGATAAATCTCCCTATTAGCAATGCATAAAGCAGGCCAAAATCTGAACAGCTCCTTAGGCAGAAGGTGAAGCAAAAGCTCAAAATTGCTTAAAATAAACCCTTTCTGTGCTCCTGACTGGAAAGGGGCTGTGTTGGAGCTTTCCCGTAGCTTGCCTGGCCCTTCTGACAGGAGTGTGGGGTGCTGAGCAAGGCTGTGCTGTGCTTTTCAGCACAACGGATGCAAAAATCAGGTGAAAAATAACCCCATCCCAAACGTCAGCAGCAGAGCTGAGAGGAACCAGAAGTCCTGAGCTGTTTCGAAGTTGTGTTAAATAATAAAGCAGAGAAATGAATAAATTAGCTCGGCATCTATTTAGGTCAGCCCTCTGCGCTCCTCGCAGCCGCCTCCGTGTGCCTCCTCCCCGCAGCGCTCAGCTGCTCCGAACACGCTGTGCCTGCGGATCCGCTCCCTCCTTCCCAGCAGCCGCGCTCCCGGGAAGCGCGGGCTGAGCAGGTGTCCCGGCGGCTGCACACGTTCGCCCCAGCCTTCAGAAGCAGCAGGCGAAGCTTCCTTTTCCATTACTGGGGCAAAAAGTGTTCTGGAAAATCCCATCAAAGCAATAAGCGTGGGCTGAGCGCACATGGCTGCTCCCTTCCTAGCTCTGTCCCCTACTCGCAGCCCTGCGTGGAGCCACAGTGGCTCGCAGGGCTTGCAGCTGCCCAGGAGCCATGTCCGTGCTCTGCCTGCTCATGGGCTGCCAGCCTGGTCGTCATCCAGCTGTTTTCCATTCCCAGCTTCCAACCACGGCAGCACCTCCACCTCTGCAGACCATCATTTCTCACCTTGCGGGTGCCCCGGGTTCGGTTTTGTGATTGCAGATGTTGTTTGTTGATTTGGGGACATCCAGCCAGATGGACCAGCCTGACTGACAGAGATGGGGATTGAGTTTTAAACCCCTAAGCTCCCCTCAAATCATTCAAATGCTTCAAAGAAAATGGAACTATCCTATATGTCTTTATTTCCACATTTCCCAAGCCTGAAAAGCCCTCTTTGATGTCCAGAACATCTCGTGGGTTTCTGCTATAAGCAAGCTGGATGAACACTCACCAGGATGGAACTGATCTGCATCAAGGGCTGCTCCATCCCAGCCCAATTCCTGCTGGTCCTCCCAAACCTCACAGGTAACTGGAGAAGGTCTCCAGTGATGAACCCAGCCAGCAGCAACATCCAGGGTGTAGGCAATGGAAAATGAGATGTTACTAAGTTTGGCCAGGCTGAGCTGGCTCCTTGCAGGTCCCAGCCTGTGAGTCACCGGTACGTGGGCCACCAGCACGGCCTCCCCTCTGGAGGAAGGAGTGGAGGTGGAAAAATAACAAGAGGAAACCAGTTGTTAGCAGTGCCAGCTCTGGGGAGAGTGGGAGGAGGTGGCAGGCCTGGAGAGAAAGGTCAGGGCTGCATTTGAGGCTGCTTCCTGATTTTTCCTCCTGCCTTCAGGGTAGGAAGATACTTACAGGGACCTGCTTGTGGAGGATGTGTGGAGGTTCTGGGCTGATCTGAGGGATGGGCTCTGTGGAATGAAAGCCTCCAAGGGCAGCCAGTAGTGATGGAGCATTTGTTTCTGGTTCCTGCTCATCCATCTCTTCCAGTTGCTCCTCTGATTTCTACTGAGCTAAGCTTAATTACCCTCTTGAAAGCAACTTTTGGCTCAGTGCAAACACTGTAAAAGAAGATGCACTTTGCAGATGTACTTGGAACAGACACATCCATCTCCCCACTGTGGCTGAACACCAGTGCAGAGTGTTTGTTGCCCAGTCCCTGCCCCATCCTGGCACTGCTGCCCATGTGCAGCTGAGCCAGAGACTCTCACTCGTGCTCTTTGTGCTGATCCTTGGTGACAGTAGTGACAGTGGGAGATCCAGACATGGACTATGAGCCAGTGACCCTGTTCCTTGTCCAAAGCCAAAGCAATGAAAATACTGAAAAGCGAAATAAAAGATTGCAGGTTTCCAGTCTCTTCTGGTGCCTCAGCTCTCCTAACTGGTGCTAACTGGAGCATACCAGTGGAGGACACAAGCCTCAGCTGCTGTTCCTATGTCCCTGTCATCAGTCCAGGAGCACTTGCAGGGCAGTGCCACACTGGCTCCTCATTCTACAGGGATACCTGTGGCTGTGGATCAGCAATTCTGCTCCCCTTTGCCTTGAAAGAACTCCTCCTCTTCTGAACCCTCCAGTCTAACAATTGCCACCAGTTGCCACTGTTTTTTCTCACCTCCTATTTCAAATGCACACCAGCTGTTTCCCCTGGCACTTTCTATAAGTGAAATAGCATTTCTTCGTGTCTTCAAGGAAATTATAACAACTGCTAGGGAAAAAAAGGCATAACCAGGTAGGATGCCAGGTCAAAGGGGAAACTGCTGTGTGAAACTTGTTATTCCCTGGCGATGTCCCTTCTCTATGACTGGGAGTAGTTCTTCCACTCTGAGCCAGGAGATGGATCTGTTATGCTCAAGCTCCCTCTAGTGTCTCCATGTCCTGTTGTTCCTGGCTTCTCTGGAGGTGTATTGGCCATTTGTCCCTGGGGACTGTCCATCACCCTCACTCCCCTCCATCATTACAGCACAGCCAAGCCCTGTTCGCCCACAAGCTGGGAACAGCCCAAAAAACTGCCCAACCGTTGTCACAACCTGTCAATGCAGGAACATCTTGGGGACCTGCCAGACAGCTCAGTCCTGCCTCTGCTTACTGGGGCAAAGGAGGGTGATGAATCACAAAATCATAGAATGGTTTGGGTTGGAAAAGACCTCCAAGATCATTAAGTCCAATCCTTGGCCCAACTCCAGCCCCTTTACCAGATCATGGCACTCAGTGCCACATCCAATCTCACTTTAAAAACCTCCAGGAATGGGGAATCCACCCCCTCTCTGGGCAGGCCATTCCAATCCCTGATTACTCTCTCTGGAAAGAATTTTTTTCTGATATCCAACTTAAATCAGAATATATAACATCGGAACACCTACCAAATTTTGCATCAGATGTAACAAACCCCAGTCCATATCCCTTTTGCAGTGGATTGCAGTGGTTCCCCAGAAATTAGTGATGTTATCCTGTTTTATGTCTGTGGAGTGATTGGCCAGGGCACGGAGCTCTCCAAATCCCTGGCATTAAATGGGGACAGGTACAGTAATTCCTTACCCCAAGGAGGCAAGGTTAGGGGACTCTGCTGAAATGTGGTGTCAGCAGGAAAACTGTGACATACCCAGCAGGGATCCCTCAGCACAAACGTGTGTGATGCAAGGACAGTGACTGAGATAACACAATCCTCAAAGGCACTGTGAGATTTTTATGTTAACCGATGATTTTTTCATAATTGTTTTGCTGCTGGAGTAATTACAATCCTATTTCATGAGCACAGCTCATTTAATAGAGGCCACTTGGGATAACATGCAATAATTAAGTCTGTAATAACTAAAAGTATGATTAAAGGTTTTGAACTGGCCAACTATTCCCAGTAATACTGTAATTAGACACATGGCAGCTCATCAGAGCCCAGGACAAATTAAGGGGGTCTTGATCTCCCAGTGGTGCACACAGGTCTTGATCCTGCCTTGGATCATCCTTTTTACTTGATATTCTGTGTTGGTTTGTAGTGATTTATAAACAATCCTGAATATGTTACACTCAGCTTCATAAACCTAGTGCTCTTCCAGAGTTTTATTTTAATAATTTGGATCACAGGTCTTGTATATCACCTGAGCATTAAGCAGAGCTTCTCTAATCCCCACCTGTCTGACTGTCTCAAGTGGTCCCAGCAGCAGCTGGGAAAGTCTGCCAGGGAGCTCCAACAGCAATCACAGAATCATAAAATCATAGAATCAATTGGGTTGGAAAAGACTTCCAAGATCAGCAAGTCCAACCCTTGGGCCAACTCCAGTCCCTTTACCAGATCATGGCACTCAGTGCCACGGCCAAGCTCAGTTTAGAAACCTCCAGGAATGGGGAATCCACCCCCTCTCTGGGCAGCCCATTCCAATGCCTGAGCACTCTCTCTGCAAAGAAGTTTTTTCTGCTCTCCAACTTCAGTTTCCCCTGGCAGAGCTTGAGCCCGTGCCCCCTTGTCCTATTGCTGAGTGCCTGGGAGAAGAGACCAACCCCCACCTGGCCACAACTTCCCTTCAGGCACTTCCAGACAGTGCTGAGGTCACCTCTCAGCCTCCTCTTCTCCAGCACAAACACCCCCAGCTCCCTCAGCCTCTCCCCACAGCACTTGTGCTCCACTCCCTTCTCCAGCCTCGTTGCTCTTCTCTGGCCCCGCTCCAGCCCCTCAATCTCTTGCCTCAACTGAGGGGCCCAGAACTCAACACAACACTCAAGGAGTGGTCTCACCAACACAGCAATAACTGCAGCAGGATACTGAAAGAACTTGGAAAAGATAGATGAAGCCCTAAAATAAACCCTTTTGTTTCTTCTTACGAAGGAAGGCTCAGAAAGTTCAAGAGTTTTCATAATCTAATGGCAAACACAAGGGCACCTGGCAGCCTGTTTCTCTCTGTCTTCTGCAATGCAATCAATGGAGGCAAACATACCTTTGGGATTCAGTTCTATCTTCCACTGAACTCAGTTCTTTGCTTTATCAGGAAAGTCAGGATTTCTCTTCACTGTTGGCTGCAATTAGCTGGGCCACCGTGATGTCCAAGTATTTTAAGACTGCAGCTCACTACAGTGGAAGGAATTTAAAAAAACAACAGTTTAGAAAGTCAGAAGTTTGTGTATCAAGGATTTTGAGCAGACTTTTGGATTCCAGCTGCAAACTGCCAGTAAAAGAATATTTCTATTTTTCATCTATTTTTACAGTATTTGCTAATAGCAGCTGTCCAGGATGGGAAAAAAAAATTAAGCCAAATACATTTCTTGCAACTTGGGTCTTGCTGGAGACACTGAACTAAAAGGAGAAATACTAAAATTAAATTGCATTAGCTTTTTTTCCCTATTTTACTTCAGTTGCATCAGCATTGACCACCTATGAAAGATAATCTATTTTTCTCTATTTTTGTAATAAAAAGATCTTGTTCACAGGTATCTGAACTGGAGGCAGAGTAGCAATTGCTCAGCAAGGAGCCACTGAATCACTGAAAAAAATGTCCAGTTCTCTCTTCCATGTACCTGTCCTGGGGCTTTTGGTCTCTAGGATATTTTTTCCAATCTGAGTGACTTCAGTCAATTCACTTGTGCCACTCATTGGCCACACCTTGAGTGTTGTGTTCAGTTCTGGGCCCCTCAGTTCAGGAAACAGATTGAGGGGCTGGAGCGGGGCCAGAGAAGAGCAACGAGGCTGGAGAAGGGAGTGGAGCACAAGTGCTGTGGGGAGAGGCTGAGGGAGCTGGGGGTGTTTGTGCTGGAGAAGAGGAGGCTGAGAGGTGACCTCAGCACTGTCTGGAACTGCCTGAAGGGAAGTTGTGGCCAGGTGGGGGTTGGTCTCTTCTCCCAGGCACTCAGCAATAGGACAAGGGGGCACGGGGGGCTCAAGCTCTGCCAGGGGAAATTGAAGTTGGAGAGCAGAAAAAACTTCTTTGCAGAGAGAGTGCTCAGGCATTGGAATGGGCTGCCCAGAGAGGGGGTGGATTCCCCATCCCTGGAGGTTTTTAACCTGAGCTTGGCCGTGGCACTGAGTGCCATGATCTGGTAAAGGGACTGGAGTTGGCCCAAGGGTTGGACTTGATGATCTCAGAGGTCTTTTCCAACCCAATCAATTCTATGATGATTCTATTATGAAAATAAAGGCAATGCCATAAAAATATGGTGTAATTTTTGCATTCTATCACAATGCATAAGAGCCTGGGCCTTTCCTGATCATTTTTCAGAGGTTTCCACTGAAAGCACAGCAATCCTGGCCAGAAGTGCTGCAGCTGGTACACAGATACAACCCCATGGCCTTGGGTGAGCTTGGCCTATGGTTCCCCTTTTTTCTTTTACACCTTTGTAGGAGGCTCCTCAATCCATAACCACAAAGGCAGCCCCACAGCCAGTGCAGATAGAGCAGTATCCAGAATCTTCCTGCATTTGGGGCACCAGGACCTACCATGAGACTCAATTCCAACCCTTGGCTGTTGGCAGCCAGATCCACTCTGCTCCAGCTGGGCTGCCCATGCCAGCAGTGTCTGGGCTTGCTGTCGTGGAAGGGGCATGGCCTCAGTGCTCTGGTTTAGTTGGCACCTCTGAAAAGCAGCTGCACTGTGGGCAGACACAGCTTCCTTTCACAGAATCACAGAATTATCTGGGTTGGAAGAGGCATCTGAGATCACAGGATCACAGAATCATAGAATTGATCGCATTGGAAAAGACCTCCGAGATCATCAAGTCCAACCCTTGGTCCAACTCCAGTCCCTTTACCAGATCATGGCACTCAGTGCCACGGCCAGGCTCACTTGAAAACCCTGGATGGGGAATTCACCCCCTCTCTGGGCAGCCCATTCCAATGCCTGAGCACTCTCTCTGGAAGGAATCAAGTCCAATCTTTAACCAAAGACCACCATGTCAACTCCATCATGGCACAAAATGCCACATCCAGTCTTTCCTTAAACACCTCCAGGGACAGCGACAGCACCACCTTCATGGGCAGCCCATTCCAACGTCTAATCACCCTTTCTGTGAAGAGGTTCTTCCCAATGTCCACCCTAAACCTCCCCGGCACAGCCTGGGACTGTCCCCTCTTGTCCTGTCCCTGTTCCCNAAGTCCAATCTTTAACCAAAGACCACCATGTCAACTCCATCATGGCACAAAATGCCACATCCAGTCTTTCCTTAAACACCTCCAGGGACAGCGACAGCACCACCTTCATGGGCAGCCCATTCCAACGTCTAATCACCCTTTCTGTGAAGAGGTTCTTCCCAATGTCCACCCTAAACCTCCCCGGCACAGCCTGGGACTGTCCCCTCTTGTCCTGTCCCTGTTCCCTGGGGCAGAGCCCGACCCCGCCCGCCTCCCCCTCCTGTCAGGGGGCTCTGGAGAGTGCCAAGGTGCCCCCTGAGCCTCCTTCTNAGCACCACCTTCATGGGCAGCCCATTCCAACGTCTAATCACCCTTTCTGTGAAGAGGTTCTTCCCAATGTCCACCCTAAACCTCCCCGGCACAGCCTGGGACTGTCCCCTCTTGTCCTGTCCCTGTTCCCTGGGGCAGAGCCCGACCCCGCCCGCCTCCCCCTCCTGTCAGGGGGCTCTGGAGAGTGCCAAGGTGCCCCCTGAGCCTCCTTCTCTCCAGGCTGAGCCCCCCCGGCTCCCTCAGCCCCTCACAGCACTTGAGCCCCAGTCCCTTCTCCAGCCTCGCTGCCCTCCCTGGGCCGCTGCGGCCCCTCAGTGTGCCCCCCATGCTGCGGGCCCGGACGCGGCACGGCCCTGGGGTGTCTGACAGCACACACAGCGCGGCTGGGGCCTCTGCCCCGCACATGGAGGGCGATCAGCGGCGCTCAGTGCCCGTGCCGGGAGGGACAGCTCCGCCTGTGCCGCAGAGCCCGAGCGCGGCGGGGCACGGACCGCGGCCACGGCGGGCACATGTTGTGGGGGGACACCTGGGCGGGCGCACCGTGATCCCTGCGAGCAGTGTCTCCAGAGGTCCGCCACGCCGCTCGGTGCTGCGGGCCCTGCCGGCGCAGGAGCGGGGCCGGTGCGAGAGCGGGGCCAGCACAGAGCGGCGGGGNAGGAGGGAGGGGCGGGGAGGGGAGAAGGATGCGGGGAGAACATAGCGGGGAGGCTACCGGGCGGAATCACCGCTGGCCGGAACCAACGCGGGGCGCGGGGTTCCGGCCCGGCCTCATTTCCCGGCAGCCCGCGCGGTGCCCCGTCTCTTCCGGTCCGGCGGCGGCGGCGGCGAAGCGGCTCCGGTGAGGGCGGGCGGGGGCCCGGGGCTCATCCGGAACCATCCGGGCTCATCCGAGCCCATCCGGACCAATCCGCGCCCCGCCCGGGCCGCAGGGGCCAGGCCGGGCTGCAGGGTGGCGGGGCTGGGCGATAAGTGGGGCCGGGGCGGAGCGGGAGCCGCGCTCCCCTGACGGGCCCGGCCCGGCTGAGCCGTGTGTGTTTCTCCCGCAGGTGCGACCATGGCCAAGTCCAAGAACCACACCACGCACAACCAGTGTGAGCGGGGCTGCGGGAGGGCCGGGAGGGGCTCTCGGGCAGCACAGCCCGCCCGGGGGTGGCAGCGAGGCGGCGGCGGGCGGGGATAAAGGGGAGGGGTGTTCATTGATAAGGGCTTGGTAAGAGTCAGCGCTCGGGTGGGCTCAGCATGGAATTAATACATGACCAGGGAAAAGGCAAGTTTCATGTTCGAAACGGCCTCTTCTCTCAGGCAGCAAGCGACAGGACGAGAGGACACGATGTTAAGCTGTGCCAGAGGAGGTTTAGGTTGGGCGTTAGGAGGCACTCAGCAAGAGGACAAGGGGGCACGGGCTCAAGCTCTGCCAGGGGAAATTGAAGTTGGAGAGCAGAAAAAAACTTCTTTGCAGAGAGAGTGCTCAGGGATTGGAATGGGCTGCCCAGAGAGGGGGTGGATTCCCCATCCCTGGAGGTTTTTCAAGTGAGCTTGGCCGTGGCACTGAGTGCCATGATGTGGTAAAGGGACTGGAGTTGGCCCAAGGGTTGGACTTGATGATCTCGGAGGTCTTTTCCAACTCAATCAATTCTATGATTAGGAGGAATTTCTTCACACAAAGGGTGATCAGGCATTGGAATGGGCTGCCCCAGGGAGGCCCTGGAGTCACTGTCCCTGCAGGGGTTTGAGGAAAGCCTGGATGTGGCACTTGGTGCCATGGTCTGGTTGACAAGGTGGTGTTTGGTCCTGGGTTGGACTTGATGGTCCCAGAGGTGTTTTCCAGTCTAATTGATTCTGGGATGATCATCACAGAGGGAATCTTTTCCAAGAGCATGCAGTGACAGGACAAGGGGGAATGGCTTCACACTGACAGAGGGTGGGTTTAGTTTGATGTGGGGGAGGAATTCTTCCCTGTGAGGGTGGGCAGGCCCTGGCACAGGTGCCCAGAAAAGCTGTGGCTGTCCCAGCCCTGGCAGTGTCCAAGGCCAGGGTGGACAGGGCTTTGGGCACCCTGGTGTGTGGAAGGTGTCCCTGCCCATGGCAGGGGCAATGAGGTGATCTGTAAGGTCCCTTCCTGGTTCTGTGGTGCTCTGATGTTACTGGGTGGTGCTCAGACTGTGATACTGTGACATCCAGAGATGGCCATGGTGATAAAATAGTTCTTGTTTGGGGTCTTGTCATCAGTGCTGCAGGTCAGCAAAGGCCACAGGGATGTTCTGCTTGGTCCTGCACAGGCAGTGACAGTGCCCTCTGACACTCACTGTGAGTGCTTTAGTGACTCAGGGCTTCTGTTGTGCTGGTGCTGCTGCCATTGGGGTGTCATTAGTTAATGAGGAGCCTGAAATCTTTGGAATTGAAAACCCTACAATGCCAAGAGCACCGTGTAGAGGGGCATAGAATCACAGAGTGATAGAATGGATTGGGTTGGAAAAAGACCTCTGAGATCATCAAGTCCAACCCTTGGGCCAACTCCAGTCCCTTTACCAGATCATGGCACTCAGTGCCACGGCCAAGCTCACCTTAAAAACCTCCAGGGATGGGGAATCCACCCCCTCTCTGGGCAGCCCATTCCAATGCCTGAGCACTCTCTCTGCAAAGAAGTTTTTTCTGCTCTCCAACTTCAATTTCCCCTGGCAGAGCTTGAGCCCCCCGTGCCCCCTTGTCCTATTGCTGAGTGCCTGGGAGAAGAGACCAACCCCCACCTGGCCAGAACTTCCCTTCAGGCAGTTCCAGACAGTGCTGAGGTCACCTCTCAGCCTCCTCTTCTCCAGCACAAACACCCCCAGCTCCCTCAGCCTCTCCCCACAGCACTTGTGCTCCACTCCCTTCTCCAGCCTCGTTTCTCTTCGCATGAATAGAGGTGTGTCCTTGCAATTTGAGTTTAGTTGGGATAGGAAGGGTTTGAAAATCTTCTATTCCACATCATGTTGATAGCCAGGTACAGTTAAAAGGAAGCTATTGGAGCTGCTTAATAATGGCAGAAATTGTCATTTAAATCATTTTCTTGTTTTCCACGTAGCCCGTAAGTGGCACAGAAACGGCATCAAGAAGCCCAGATCCCATCGATACGAATCTCTCAAAGGGGTGAGTATTTCTGTTGCTGTCTCCAGGCTCTTGAGACATTGAGGCTTAACCATGGAAAAAATAGAGTATTTGTAGTACTTGGTTTCAGTTCCATCTCCCTGCCTTACATGCAGCTGTGATATTTGTAACCCACATGGCATCTGCCCTTGTGTGTCCATAAAACTGTGTTGTAGTTATTGGCCAGTTTCTGTCCTGCTCTGGTGGCCATCACTGCTGCTTACAGAGAAACAAACACTTGTCAGCTCGAGGGTTCCTCTCTTGAGTCCCACTGTTTCCTTCTCTCTGCCCTTCAATATTGTTCTAATCCAGAGAATTGTCACACACAAAATGAGAAGAATTGGTATTTCTGGGCAAAGCACATGAGAGTACGTTGCTTTTTTTGAAATTATCCAGGTGGTATAACAGGATCTTTTTCCACCCTTGAAAGTGAAACAGGATTTGGGCAGGGTTGTGTCTGTGCTTTGGAGATGTGATGATCAGGGGTTTGGATGTGATGTAAAAGCTCAGTGAGAGTTAATTCTGCTCCCTCCAGGCAGGTCAGCAGTGCCCTCACCCTCAGTGTGTGTGGCTTCAGGTGATGAAATGCAGATCCTCAAGTGTGCCAGTTAAGATGCTGTTTGCAGAGAAACAGGCAATGTTTCTTGGTGCAGCAGCAGCTGATAGTTCTGAGAACTGTCCCAGCCATGACAGGCTGTGTCAGCCAGCCAGCAGCTGACAGAAACTAAGGTGCTGCTCTTCTCTGTGCTGGCTTATTTTTCCTTTAAGGTAAAAAGGAGACACCTGAGGAAGCAGCATTGGTGTTTGCCCAAGGATTACTTGTGTATGTGCTCAACTGCCAGTGTTGGTTTGTAGTGCTCCAGATCAGAATGTGTCGTGCCATGGAAATGAAATTTGTCTTGTTTACAGCTTTACTTGTCCTTTCTGTAGGTTTATCACTGGGATATTGGATTTTTCTGTTTATGGCAATTGAGGGAAATAGCTATTAAATGGTTTAGGTGGCTAAAACAATTTTGATTAAAAAATCAGAGAAAAAAAAATTGAATTAGGTACAGCCAGCATTTGGGAACAGTTGAAACAAACTGGAGACACATATGTTTTTACATATTCCTTCTACATCATGGCTTATTTTTCCCTTATTTTGACAGGTTGATCCCAAGTTTCTGAGGAACATGAGATTTGCAAAGAAACACAACAAGAAGGGGCTGAAGAAGATGCAGGCCAACAATGCCAAGCAGGCAGCTCAGCAGGCTGCTCAGCAGAAAAAGGACTAATGGCATTTCATAAAAAGAACCAGTTTTCCTACTGGCATGTGTGTTACAGCATTTTTTTAAATAAATGTTTGTAACAAAGTCTTCATCTGTGAATTTGAGGAGAGCCCTCCAGAAGCTTTGAGTTGGATTTTAGGTGCCAGTTGTGCATTGAGCCTGTGAGTAGTGACCAGTGTGTGTTTTAGTTCCCTGGCAGATCAAGCCAGATGGAACTCTGGAGGGGTTTTGTGTTAAAACCCTTCTCTTAACACCTGCAGAGTTTTTTCTGTTTATTGTCAGCCTCCACACAGGAAAGTAAAACAGCTGCTCTCTCCCCAGTGCTGTTCTTCTATAATTGTTGGTACAGATCATGAGCATTTCATAGTTCGAAGTCTCCTTTCAAGTTGTGAAATGGTTACTGAGTGATGCTCTGAAATTTGAACAAGGAGCAGCTTGGTTCTTTCCATGCAATTTGAAGCCAGTGTTGCCTGGGTTATTGGGTGACAGTATTCAGTACAGGTAAGACTGTGATGTGTTGGCTGGTGAAATAAGAATCACATTCCGAAGCCCGGGAGGTGCCGCCGCCAGGATTTGTTCCTGCTGTGCTTCTGTACGCCAGGAGAGGGCTTCGCTCTGCAGGTCTGCCCTGCCATCAAAGCTCGCTCAAGAGGTGCTTTTTCATTGCTGGAATGGGCCACCTGTTAAGATGCGTCCCACTGTTCCTGAAGCTGCTGTTCCAGCGTTTGTCCACGCGGTGGGGGAAGTCCATGGAGCCAAACGAGGGCTGGAAGTTTGCATGTAGCTTCTCACTGCAGGAGAGCAGCAAAACACCTGCTGGATAAAAAACATTATTTTCAACTGAAACACCCAATTAGTGCAGTTGATTTTTTGTATAGAATCATAAAATCAGTTGGGTTGGAAGAGATCTCCGAGATCATCAAGTCCAACCCTTAATCCAACCCCACTGTGATTACCAGATCATGGCACTCAGTGCCACGTCCAGTCTCACCGTAAAAACCTCCAGGGATGAGGAATCCACCATCTCCCTGGGCAGGCCACTCCAGTGCCTGAGCACTCTCTCTGTAAATAATTTATGATACCCAACCTAAATGTCCCCTGACAGAGCTTAAGCCCAGGCCCTCTTGTCCTACTGTTGGTTGCCTGGGAGAAGAGACCAATCCCCACCTGGGCACAACATCCTTTCAGGGAGTTGTAGAGAGTGATGAGGTCTACCCTGACCCTTCTCCAGGCTGAACAACCCCAGCTCCCTCAGCCTTTCCTCATAGAACTTGTGCTCATGTGCTTTCACCAGCCTCGTTGCCCTTTGGACCTGCTCCAGCCCCTCAATAGGTTAGCCAATTACCAAAATTCAATGCTACTTTGAAGCAAGGTAAATATTTTCATTTTTTTCTGGCCTGAGTTCAAAAGTCTTTTCCCAGTTCCCAGTTTTTAATAGGTTATGACTCGTGAAAAATACCACCCAGCCCTAAACCAGATTTACCATCTTAAAACTCCCAAGCTGAGGGTTTTGTGAAGTCAGTGCTGCCTGCAGCCCTCAGCTGTCAGTCCTGCAGTGTCCTGGACTCCTGTGGAGGGTGGTGTGTGTGGGAATGAGGAGTGCTGTGCTGCAGGGAGAGCACAGCCACTGTACTACAGTGACAAGAGGCTGTCTAGGCCCTGCTGCCCTCAGGTACACCAGGACAACTGCCAAGAGATTCTTCATTGTTTTAATCCTCCCTTTGGCGAGTGGTAGATCAGCCGGAGACAGATGCAGGGCGCTTAAATCCTGCCGGCTGTCGAGCTGTGTGGCTGTGCCTATCCTGCCTGAGCAAGTTGGTCTCCAAAGGCAGGATAGGGTGGCTGTGGTGTGGGTCAGTGTGCACATCTGGCAGGCTCAGCCCCAGGCCCAGAGCTGCCCAGCAGCCCCTGCCTGGGCTGGCAGAGGTGTCCCCTTGAGTTGTCACTGGTGTTGAAGAAGATGGAGTGGCTGGTCCGGCTATGTGAGCAAAGGTCAGGCTGCTGCAGGTTTGTGTTAGTACAACAGTGAAAGAAAAAGCCTCTGAACAGAGGACTCAGTGTTTGCTGTCAGTCACCTGCATGTCTGCAGAGCTACATGGTTTAAGTGGGGGTTGGTCTCTTCCAGGCACTCAGCAATAGGACAAGGGGGCACGGGCTCAAGCTCTGCCAGGGGAAATTGAAGTTGGAGAGCAGAAAAAAATTCTTTGCAGAGAGAGTGCTCAGGCATTGGAATGGGCTGCCCAGAGAGGGGGTGGATTCCCCATCCCTGGAGGTTTTTCAGCTGAGCTTGGCCGTGGCACTGAGTGCCATGATCTGGCAAAGGGACTGGAGCTGGACCAGGGGTTGGATCTCGGAGGTCTTTTCCAACTCAATCAATTCTATGATTCTAAATTCTTCATTTTAAATCTCTAGCACTTAAGACTTTTCTATATAGTGTCTTCCCTGAATGCTTGTGTTGTGGGCATAGCTCACCCACAGGATGCAGTTTGAGGGAAGAGAGAGAGAGGCAAGGGTCTGGCTGAGAAAAGGATGTTGGCACGTTAATGAGAAGCAGTGGGCAAGATTTGGGCTTCCTGTGGCTCCAGGCAGCACCCCCAGGCCTGCCTTCAGAAGCAGCCTTTTCATGTCACTGCCCTTCATGCTGCCCTTCAGTGGGACAGCTTCCCAAATATGGGCTTGCTGACTTTCTGACCAAAATAGCGTCTACGTGACAAAATGCAGCACAGAGGAACGTAACCTTAATCCAGGCATCATTGTGTAGCAGGAGACAGGAATTTTGTGAACTTCCACAGCAGGTCGGTGTCAGGTTTGTTGTTGTCTGCTCTATGCACACATGGTGGTCCCACAGGACCCTGCCTGGACATCAGCTGACCACATACTGCATTGTCGAACTCTGTGACAGCTCAGTTCATGGCTTCTCTCCTTGTTATGCAGGTTGCCCCAGCCCAGGTGGGAAAGCTGTGCTGACATTGCCTCGTGATGAGTCTTCCTCCTGTTTCTCTTGCATTGCAAAATCATTTAAGTTCTGTTGGTGAAGTGAGGCTGGAGATCCCTTTTGGGAGCATTACGTATACAGAGACTAGGAGGGAAAACTGGCAGCTGTGTCCCATTTGAAACTATTCCCATTATGCAGAGCTCTGTCATCTTTGACATTTAAAATCTTCAAAACTCTCATGATTAAGTGCTTGATATCCAGCAGGAGGCCAAAGAGCTCGAGAGTATCTCAATGCTTAATGACTGCTCGAGAGTATCTCAATGCTTAATGACTGCTGTGCATCAGGTTATACACCTAATGCTTGCTGCTGCTGTACATCATGCTTACTGCAGATCATTTCTCCTCTTTGCATTTAAGAGGACTCATATCAAGCTTCCAGTTTGTCTCCTTTCTTTGCTTTGATTTAAAAAAAAAAACCAAACCAAAAAGAGCAAAGGGCATGTAACCAAATACTGAATCGGCTCATTTGGCAGAGCTGAACCATCACAGTGAAAGCCAAGAGCACAGAACTGGGGAGGAGAAATCAAAGCCTGCAAAACCCTCTGATGGGGCAGAGGAGTCACCAGGGCTTTGATGTTCACAGTGAAAACGAAAACTAGGGCTGGATACATATCGCTCTGTCTCCCTTTACTGCCTTTCAGTAGGGTAGTCAAGGAAAAACAGCAGCTGAATGAGTTCTGCTTTGGCCAGGCTTCAGTGCTGTTCAGGTGTTCCTCCACTGCAGGGCCTTTGGCATGGGGAAGTGTTTATCTGAGGTACCTTAGCTCACATTACGTTGCACTGCCCTGGGGGCAGATTTATGGCTGTAGGCAAGATGCAGAGGTTTTATTAGGGCAACACGTACAAAATTCCCTCAGATCTTCCTGCAGGGACTTGGTTCACACAGCAGTTTTACTGAGGGTTGAATAAAGGCCTGAAATGCACTGATAAAGCTGCAAACCAGGACAGGAATTAAATCTATTGCCACTAAAGGCAAGCAGGCCACTAAGGCCTGGGGACTGTGGCTGTGTCCAGTGGCATGGGCTGCTGTCCCCTGCCAGTACAGCTCCTGTCTCAGCTGGGGTTTAACAGCACACTAGGCACTGTTTTAGAGAGTGGAAAAGGACTTCTTGCCTGACTTAAAAATGCATTATTTCAATTACGTTTTTTCCCCCCAAAAAATGTGGACGTGTCATATTCCTTAAAGGCTTTCGGGCAGCAGAAGCTCACTACACATGCAGAGAAAACTGCCAGTTGGTTTGGAGTTGCACAGATACATGGGCTCCTCAGGGTGGTTTTCATTCATCATTAGCACAGCCCCTCTGTGCAGGGGATTCAACCAGGCCAGTCCTCTGTTGGGCACTGTTTTTTCAGCCAGCTCACCCACTTGCCAGCCTGTCATGTTGTGTTACATTCCTCATGCAGTTGTTCCCATGCTTTAGCCAACAGTGAAATCCACCCACAGCCCCTCTCCCCGCAGCATTTGCTGTGTGAGTCTGGGAGGACAGTCTGTGTTCAGGCACACTGGCCTTGCTGCAGTGCCCTGTGCTGACCTGCTGGCACCTCTGCTCCAAGGACTGAAAAAGCTCAGATAGTCCCAATGTAGCTCCTCTTCTAGCAACAAGGTTTTGCTGTTACAAGACCCTTTTCCTCTCTCTCCAGCCACCACCTTCCCTGTTTTACTCTCAGGAAAGAGTGGGCAGCCAGTGAGGCCAAGGCTTGCTGCTGCCTGTGCCATTGAGTCAACACACGTGGCTCTTTCCAGCCATCCTTTTCCCTCAGGCACAGTGCAGTCCAATCTGACTGAAGGAGAGGGGTTAACTTATTTCTTCTCTTATTCACCCTTTAGGGGTCCAAAGCCTCAATAAGCAGTGGAGAATATCTTGGAGAAGTCCTTTCTGGATGCTGGGATTCAGTCAGAACAGAGGAGGACAATGTGGCTGTCAGAGGTGCCTGATGTGATGTGAGTGCAGGAGTGGGTTGCCATGGGCTGGATGGCCATGGGTGTGGGGACAGCTGGTGTCACCTCGGCTTGTGGGTGAAGCCCAGACATTTGCAACTCTCTGGAGGTTTCCAGGCCTGGGGTAAAACTTCAGCTGTGTCCTCGTAAGCAGATCTCAGTGGGAAATGACTTCTGCTGCTACACTGGGGAGGTGGAAAATGTTTCTTTTTGATCTCTAGGCTACAGATTCCTTGGAAAAAGAAGACTGTAGCACCTGGGAGCATTTCCTGTCACAGTGTTCTTAGGCTCAGCACATGTCTGTTGGTCTCTGGTGCTCCTGCAGTCCCGCTGAATCTGCAGTAGTTGTGGCATTGAGGGCTGGGGACACTCAGGGAGACCCCTCTGAGTGCCTCAACTGATGTTTGCATTAGGGGTGTTCCCAAAATACCCTGGATTTTAAGGAAAATCAGTTGGTCTAGCTGACAGGTTCATTTCTCAGTTTTTTCTGGTGTTACTAGCCCTCGTTGCGCAAAATACTTAGTGCTTGTCCAGAGGAAAGACACAGCCCCATCCTTCCAAACAACTGGCACCAGTCTCATGCCTGTTTTCAACCTGGGCCCATTTCTCCTGAATTGCAGTATTTGGTTACTGCTATATATGAGAGTGTCACAGCCAATGCAGCTGCTCAGGGTGTTATTTCCACAGAGCTGGAAAAAACAGCTGGTTTGGGGAGGAAAGGCAGAAGGATGATGGTGCAGCAAAGGGGCACTGGCACGGCAGCGTGGCCACCCAGGCCTGGGGGCAGCCTCGTGCCTTGCCCTGCCAATGTTTGTTTTGCTTGGGTAAACGTTTGATTTTAGCGACACGACTGCAATGTGTGAGCTGTGCTGGGGCTGTAATTCGATGGGAGGAGGCAGCTTGTGCAGGGAGAGCTGCTAATGCCGCAGGAATGCTGCGCTTCCTTGGGGCGAGGGAAGACGGAGCTCAGGGCCCCTGGGGACAGCTGGGCTCCTTGGCACCCTGAGCCCGGGAGCTGGGACCCA
This sequence comes from Sakesphorus luctuosus, assembly GCA_013396695.1. Classification (NCBI taxonomy): domain Eukaryota; kingdom Metazoa; phylum Chordata; class Aves; order Passeriformes; family Thamnophilidae; genus Sakesphorus; species Sakesphorus luctuosus. The sequence continues at coordinate 215,485 of VWZD01011007.1, forward strand.
AAGTGGGGGCTTGCCTTGCTCACGGTCCTTGTGGCCAAAATGGATGGGATTTCTGAGGGAAAACTGGGTGTTTCACTCCCCCCAGGAGGGCTAGGAGGAGCCAAGGGGCTCCTCACCAGGCTGGGTGACACAGGAAGGAGACACCCAGTCCAGCTTAGGAATGGCTTTTATTCATGTTTCCAAAGAAAACTGAGGTCTTGTTTCTGCATGTGCCACAGGGTGACAATCAGGATGGCGGGGAGGAGGAAGGGGTGTCCTGTCAGGACAGCCAGGGGGACAGTAGGGAGAAGAGGGACTGTCCCTCACCTGTGAATGTCAGTGATGGTGTAAGAGGTTTGTAATTCGCATTTGTTTGCTAAAATGCTGACGAAACTCCAGTTAATCCAGCAGGCACCAGTGCCAGCTCCTGAGCCTGCTCACCATGGAGCAGTAAGGACATGACAGCTCCCCACCAAGCACCAGGGCCCTGTTGGATGGACTTTGTCACTGGACTGGCAGAAAAATACCTCCTTGGAGAATTAAAGTTCCAGCTGTGATGTCACCTTGCCAGAAGTGGCCCCCAAGGAGTGACCCCATTAGTCATGAGTACATGACTGGGGTGAAGCTGTCAATAAACCTCTAAGGAAAGACCATCTGAGGCACTGGGTATCAACAGGTTTTATTTTCCCCCCGGCCACCCTTCTCAGCACTCAGTCTTCATGCCAGTAGCCAGGGGATTTAGTCAAGGAGATGAGATGCAGAGCTGGAGGGGTTTAGGAGATTCGAGCTGTTGATCTGGCCTCAGATTTATTCAACTCCCTTCATAAACTCCAGGAACTCTGCCAAGGGGAAGACATTGGAGACAAGAGGTGTGAGGTGAGACTGAAGCGCCCTCGCAGCTGCCAAGTGCACTCTTGGCAGTTTTCCCCTGCCCTGTCTCCTTTTCCACCCCCCACCCCAGTGTGCAAGAGGCCAAGGGTGGATGGCTACTGCTCCTCTGACTGGGGCAAGGACTCCTCATGACTCCTGCTGGAAATGTCACTGGAGCCCAGCGTCACCCTCAGCTGCCACCAAAACACTGGAGGTGAGTGTCCAGAAAGGGACACTGATGCTGACTCAGCTTGGAAATGGTCTGGGAGTCATTTTGGCAGCACCACATCCAGCCCTTAAGAAATGGTGCTTATGTTTAGTGGGTAGGAGTAGACAGGCAGGTCTCTGGTAACAAGTGGCAGTGCTTCAGTGCAGGCTGGTTTTCACAGCACAGGGACAGAGAAGGCAGCCCCAGGTCCCTGCTGCCATTTCACAAGCATAAGAAACTCCCTCCATCCCTGTGCACACACACCAGCAGTGTCTGCATGAGCTTGTGCCCATCCAAGAAGGCAGCCAAGACTGTGGGAGCTGCCCAGGGCTTTCTCAAGGGCCTGTGACCAAGGTGCATGCAAGAAAGAGCCCTACCATCATAGTCAATCCTGCCATCGTTGTTTTTATCCCCATCTTTCATCAGTTCCTCTATGTCATCCTCGGTGATGGTCTCTCCTGTTGCCTGCAGCATGATCTTCAGCTCCTCAAGGTCGATGTAGCCATCGGCGTTTCTGTGCGGGACAGAAGAGCTCAGGAGCAGACAGACACACTGGGGAGGGGCAGTCAGGGTGGTTGCAGCCCTCCCAATGCCCCACCATGGTCATGGCTCTTACTTATCAAACATCCTGAAGAGATCTGAGAGTTCCTCTTCAGTCTTTCCTTTGCTGTCATCTTTCATACACCGGACCATCATAACAAGGAACTCATCAAAGTCTACGGTGCCGCTGCCTGCAGGCAGAACAGACACCATCAGCTGGTGCTATGGGGAGTGGATGGGCAACACGAATGAGGGATCACCCTTCTCCTTGGCAACCAAGAACCAAAACTCAGGAGAGCAGCTCTGCAGCAAGAGGCAGCTTTCTGGATGTTAGAATGAGTGACTGCTCTGACTTCATCACTGAATTTTTACCTTTCACAGTCATTTTGCCTTGGCAAAAGTCCTTCTGGAAGCACCAAAGAATGGAAATTCCTGCTGTGGAGATACCTGCCCATCTCACCTAGGTATGAATAATAAAAGCTCCAGAAGGCAGGCATTCATGCAGTGTGGTTTTGCACCCGCAGTGCAGTACTGTTGTTTCCAATGACACAGCTGTTTTCCTTTTTTGTCTCATTTTTAACTGCTTTTTTTTTTACCCCTAGTTATTTAGCATGGTATTTCTGCCCAAATGCACACAGTGGATTTTGTTACATGTGATCACTGGTACAGTGATTTAATTGATATTGACAGTTAGTTACGTGGCATTGTGTACACTCCAGCAGTGAGAGACTTTCACAGTGAGAGAGTCCTGTAACTGGGGCATTTCTGAAACAGCAATTCCTACATCCAGCCTGTATTTCCTTTTATAAATGTATCTATGCAATTTAAAAGTACCCCCCAAAAGCAGTTCAAGTAGTCTGATCACTGTAGGAATAATATTTTTTATATTTTCTATTCGCCTGAAAATTTCCTAAAGGAATCATGCTGAAGTTTGGTGGATGTTTGGTGTCCTCTGACTTCACAGCACAGCAGGTTGCCCCCCACAGCTGTGACTCCCCAGCAGGGATCCTGCCAGGGCTGCAGAGATGGCCCCCATAGCTCCAGGTGTGGGGATGGTGCCCGGGAGAGTGGAAGAACCCCAAATCTCTCACCGTCCTCATCCACCTCGTCTATCATCTCCTGCAGCTCCTCTGGGGTGGGGTTCTGCCCCAGCATCCGCATCACCTTCCCCAGCTCCTTGGTGCTGATGCAGCCATCCTCTGCCCCCAGCACGAAGATATCAAAGGCAGCCTTGAACTCTGGAGAGAGAGAGAAGAGACATGGGGGGATCTTGTCCTGCCCCTTGACCCTTCAGACAGGCGGCCTTGGGCGCAGGGGGCTCATCCCAAGCACAGCCCCCCCTGCCCACAGACCCCAGCACTGCCCAGGCATGGCATGGTGGGACACACACACACACACACAGACACTTCCTTGCTTGAAATCCTGGTGGATCAAAATCCCTGGGTCATGCCCTGCCTTGGCCAGTCTGGCCAAGGTGTTTTTGAGGGTGTCATTGCTGAGGCAGGGACTGGGGAACTTGTCTCTAGGCTGTGGTGTCAGGTTAAAGATGCACCTACCATTTTTTTGCTCTTCTGTCAGCTGCTCAACCTGTAAGGAAAACACATAGACCAAGTCATTTTTCTTTGTTAGCATCACTGACAGGACGTGTTATTCATTCAACTGCCTTTGCAAAGGTCAGCCAAGTCTCACACCAGTCACCCTCATGTATTAGGGGATGTGCAGCCAGTGGGGTTTTGACACCACAACTTTTTGCAGTTAAGAGATTATTTCCCTTAAAAAAATATTCCCATCTCCTTTGACACAAGCATCCCTTCTCTAAAGTAGCAGCTCCCAATACATGGCAGAAATAGCCTTTGCACAAGCACAGGAGACCCACTGGGAAAAGAATTTGCCTCTGTCAGCCATTGGGGATAATTTCTTGTTGCTGGCAGGCTTCACTGCGGGATGGCTGCACCGCTGAGGGCCAGGGCAGAGGTGGAAATGCTTGAGAGGTCCCTGGGGAGGGAAAGGTGCACAAGGCCAGCCCCAGTAGCTGTTTGTCAGCCCTACATTCAGGAAACTCCCTGCACTATCCAGAGCATTAACTGCTCTATTTCCATCTGAGCCAGTGTTATTACAAAGGTTCTTGACTGTGAGGGAGCTGCTATTCCCTTTAGCCTGTTTTGGGAACCTGCCTGAAGAAACGGCCTGTGGAACCATGAGATGAAATGGACTGGCACATTGTTCCTGAACTCTGCCCTAATTCAGTCCTCACAGAGCATCGGTGGGAGCTTATTAGTTAACATGAATTAATGAAAATAATCAATAAAGAGACCAAAAAGGAATCAGTCAGCTCTGTGCCATACCTGTTTAAGTGCATTTTTCTCTTTGGCTTCATTCCTGCCTACAGGTACTGCTTCTCTAATATTGCTGACCTCACTACCATGTCCAACTGCCCCTTTGGTAACATCCATGAAAACACTGACCTTTCCTTCCTATGCTGGTCAACAGGCAGGTCTGACCCCTCTAAGGTCTCCTTGCTGCCATCCCTGTGCAAACAGTCCCCAACACCCATCCCTACCATGTTTTTGTTGAGGCAAAACCCCACAACCCAGGGTTGTGGAACCTCATCCTTGAGGGAAAGCTGAGTCTTTTGCCCCAGAGAGCAATGGTTTTGTAAAAACAAGATAGAAGCTCTTCCTACTTTCAGCAAGAGGCAGGGGAAGTACTTTTCTTTGGCAGGATAGAGCCAGTGGGAAGCAGACAGAGAGCCTTTATCCTGCTGCCCACGCACCAGGAGGTGAAGACTTTCAAGTCAGGAGACACAAAGGACAACAACAGGATTTTCCTCCACTGCTGGAGGAAACCCAAGCTCCCCATGCCCCTGCTGCTGAAGGCAGGCAGACAGCAGCCTAAAGTAAACAATAAACTGCCTCTTCTGCGGGGAGAAAGGACTTCACACTCCAAATCTATGAGATTTGGAGTCAAGTCATTTTATTACACATACCACACGGTTTATATAGGGTTAGAACTACAGCTTATTGGCTAAAAGGAACTACACACCACCACGCTAGAAACTTCAGTTGGTTAGAACCCATATCTCAGAAGTCCAATGTTTTGGAGAACTTATCCTAGATGTTTTCAAGAACCTCTCTGATGTGCTGTGAGAAACCTGAGGAGCTCCCATGAGAAACCTCTCAGGAGTAGCTAACTCCTCCAAGCAGCTGTGACTTGTTTATTCTCTGCTGCCTTCAGTCTCACAGGGTCTTCTATAGATCTGACTTACTCATTTGTGATTTTACTGTCCCAACAGCAGCCAACCCTCTGTGGGTATTGTTTGGGCAGAGCAAGGGCAGCAGCCACGCTCCCTTGGCCCCACAGCCACCATCCTGCTCTGTAACATGACTCTCTTGGGGCAGCCGCTATTTATAAGCCTGGCTGAGAGGTGCTGGAGATAAAGATGAGCTCCCCAATTGTTCCCAGGCTTTGGTATTTATCCTTGCAGCCCTTTATCTGGACACTCGTCCCTGGCACTGTTCTAAGCACCGCTTAACAGAGCCTAAAAATGTTCCTGAAATAGCTCTGTCTTTGCACACCCTTATCTAGGCATGAGTGGGCAAGATGCAAATCCACTGGGTTCTCTGGCTGCACACAGGGAATTTGGCATAAATATAATGTTAATATATGCCATCAGCATGCAGAAAATATAAAAATACTCACTTTTGAAGCTTCCTTGACTACTGAAGTGATGGATGGATGTGGTGTGTGTAAATTAAATGCATTGTAACTACAGGGTGACATTTTGTCACAGAGATGTCTCCTGACCTGCTCATGGTGCCCTCTGGACCTGGATGCTGTTTACAGCTTTATTCCCCTTTCCCCTCCACATCACTGCAGGTTTCTCTGGCTGCAGTGTGGGAAGGCAAGCTCTAAGCTCACAGCACTGCAGCAACTGTGGTAATGCCAAATCTGCTGTATTTTGCTTTTATCAGTTCTCCTCTCCATCCATCCCATGGTTCCATTTGAAGTCAGACAGGGGAAATAGAAATGATTCAATTTTTTTCCAGGTAAATGTTTTCTTATAGTTAAAATTGTTGGAAATAGATCCACAAAAAAGTTGTTTGTCTCAGCTGTGCCTTGCTTGGACTTGTTTTGCCTCTGTAAAGGTGCTGGCAGTAAATGTCCAGGACTCAAGCCCCACATTTACCTCACTATGGGCATGTGATGCCTATACAATGAGGAGAGGGCCTGTGCCTTGAGTCACAGAAAACATATTTGATTAAAAATCTTAATTATAAAGGCCTGGACTTTGATTTTACAGGTTCCATTTTTCTCCCAGTTGGAGGTGCTGGCTGGGAGACTCTGCCTTTCCTGAGCCTTTTCACACTATCAGGATCACTATAGGGGTTCCATTTCATGACAGCAGCCAAAGGATAAGGAAAGTGTGAGCAAAGAGGGGTTTTTTCTTCAATTACCTGTCAAGCACTGTATTCCTTTTCTCTACAAACCTTGGAATTAAAATAAGACTTGTATGATGTATTTTTTGTGCTCTTGCTTAAAATCAAACCTGATCAACTATATAGTTAAGGGGTGGAAAAAATGCACCAAAAAGCTCTTACTGTGACTCTGGTTATGGAAGGGCCGCAATAGCAATCCACACAATCCATAATCTATTTTCACCCTTATTCCACTTGCACATCACTGTCTGTTACAGAATAATGCAGTGTTCGTATTACAGCCCAAATAGTTTGGGTTACACAGTGAGAGCAGTGCAGCTGTGGAAGCTAAAATAGCCGTGGGGATGCTCCGCGTTCCCCTGAGCATTGCTCACATTCTGGATCCTGCACAGCAGACAGCAGGAGCAGCAAAGCTGGGCAGGAGCCTGGGGAATAACTTAGAAGAAACAAGGGAGGGTGTTAAATCCCGCAGGAAAATATTCAGCTAAGGAGGGGGGAAAGATAGCAATGGCAGAATTATAAAGGACCAGAAGGAATAGGCTGAGGTTTAACCTATGTGAATAATGTTCCCTTCCCGGGAAATGCTGCTCTGCCTTGTCTGGGCTAAAACCAGCACCCACCTCTTAAACTTTGAATGTTTTGTTGAGATTTATACCTTTACTTATAAGCCACCTCCCTGCTTTACAGCGGGGAACGAGGGGACTACTTGTAAATAATTTAGCAGCGCTGTTGAGAGTTTCACATTTGTAAAGAGAGTGAAACCTCCACAGCCATCAGTGAGAAAGGTCTCTGTGTCCTGGGTGAGGATGTTGACTAAAAGCTGGTGTCCTGTAATTATTTCTTATTTGCATTTCTCCATCGAATTAAAGCTACCGAGGCTTTGGGGAATAAACCCCCCAAAACCTCTTTAAACCCCCTCCCCAAAGCACAGCCCCAGAGGGAGGCACTTACCGCTGCTTTATAAATGTCATCCATGGCTGGAGAGGGCGGGCGAGGGGCCGGGGGCTGTCACGGGCACTCTGTGCTGGCGCTGCCCCCTCGGCCCGGCTGATATAGGGGGGGGTGCCCGCCCCGGGGGCTGGGACAGCCCCCCGACAGCCCCGCATGCCCGGCCCCACAGGAATGCCTCGCCTGCGTGCCTTGGGATGGGGACACGTCCGGGGCCAGCCCCAGCCCCGCTCCGGGGCAGCTGGAGCTTTCCTCGTGACTTTGTTGTGGGAACAAGCGAGCACTTTCAGCCAGTCCTGCTGAAATTGCTGATATATAGCGGTACGTGGCTGTCCTGACTGGACACATGCCACCGTGTCACCTCCACCTCCAGCGTGTTCCCCCTGGAAGCTGCGACAGAAAGATTATACTGTGCCTAATTAAATTGGGTGATACGGGAAAGGCACGTCTCCCAAAATATCCCTGTCCAGCAGCAAATGTCCCCCAGGGCAGTGGGAACAGGGAATGTCGGGGCTCCCCATCCCCTCTGCTGGGTGTCCCCATCCCATGGAGTACATGCGGCCAGCGCTGATATCCTGGGAGGAGCCGATGCCATGTGTAGGCAGGAGGCAGGGATAGGGGCAATTTGTGGTCCCCATGCCATGGAGAGAAATGTGGAGACAGATGGAGCTTTGCCTCAGTCTTCTGAAAAAATGGGGGGGATCAGCTACAAAAATAGGGACTATCAACTCTGCTTGGTTTCAGGGATAATTCCCAGTCCTTTAGGAAACTGGGACTCTCTTCACTCAACCAGCAAGCTGACCTGTCCCCCACTGCAAATGGCTAAAATCCACACTCCTGGATTTAAACTCTGCATTCATCTCACAACAGTGGAGAGGAAAACACATCGAAGACCTCCAAGTGATGAGCAGCGTTTTCTCAGTGAGGGGAAAAAGCATTTTAATTCAGCAACCATAGTCAAACCTCTCTTTTTAGTGATTCAGGACTCCCTCTTGTGTCCAGAGGGGCTATGGATGGCTCTGGCATCTCAGGATACCAAATCTCACCTCCAGCGTTAGTTAGCAAAACTGAAAATACAATTAATGCAGTTTGGTTTCATCTTTTATCAAAATCCCTTCTCCGTGTAAGAGGAATCATACTGCTTGGAAAAACCTGCTGTTCCTATGGAATGCCCAGCCAAAGAGATGTTAATCAGGGACCCTGCTGGTGTCCAGCATGAAGTAAGGACATGGGTGAGCACAGAGCTGCCCCCACACCACATCCTCCCAGGTTCTGAGTCCTGAAAGAGTAACTTGTTAGGACATGTGGTCCTGTGGGCACCCACTGGCCTTGATTTACCCAGCTCTGCCCCTTCTCAGCATGGGATGGCAGATGGAGTAGCAAGGAAAATGGTTGCACTTAAAGAATTAATTTTTGAAGCAGTTAGTCTTCAGAATTGGAACATATTAATATTCTGGTTGCTGTGAGCATAGAAAAAACCAGGAAAAGCTGAAAAGGGAAGTAGTTATTTTGTTAAAGGCATTGAAATCTGTCCTTAGGAGAGGGCACAGGATGGGATGAAGGACCTGCTGTCACCCACAACCAAACTATCACCCAAAACCTCCTGGGCAACCCCATGGAGACCTTCCCACTGAAGTGCTGCCCTGAGCAAAGCCCTGCCCCAGGCTGCTTTCTCCCCTCAGGATTCACTGCAGAGACAGAGGGGTGGCAGGTGCCAGCACCGGGTACTACCAGGCACCGGGACAGGGGGTGAGGAATCGCACCTGGCCCTGCCCCTCCATCCTGGGAGGTGATGGCTCTGAGTCACCCCCCTGGAAACAGCCCCTGGGATGCGTCAGAATGTATCTATGGCCAGTGCAGAGCAGGAGTGGGAGCTCTAACACTGCCTTTAAAAGGTCAGGGATGTGCTGCTGGAGCCTCTGGGATAAAATTCAGGTCGGGATGTGGAAGAAGGGTCTCTGTCTGTTCAGAGGAAATCTGGGCCACTGCCACCATACACACTGACATGGGAAAGCTGCGCTTATGCAAACGAGCAGAGACTTACAAAACAGGGCTGTGCCTGAAGGGAAAGGATGAAATCCATCTGGCAACAGGAGATGATGTTCCTCCCAGGGAAGGAGGCACAGGCGAGGGGAACCATGCCAGCCCCTGCCTCCCCACCTGCTGCCTGGAGCCAAAGCTTCCAGCATCCCCTGTCTCTTCTAAGTTCTTTGCTCACAAAAGAACTGGAAATTGGGGCTTTCTAGAGAAACCCAGAGCCTCTGCCATGCACAGGGCAGGGGGATGCTGCTGCAGGTGTGGAGCGTCCTGGGGATAACCATCCACTCCTGCTGCTGCTCTTGCCTCTCCATGGGAGACCCAGGGTGGAGATGGAGTGTGGCTATCTATAGCCTGGGGAGGGCTGCCAGCTCAAGTGGCCTTAATCTGGGCACGGCTGGCTCGGTGGCACCGGCTGTCACTGAGGTCAGGTACAGCATATTAGCCTGGGCTCCAGCTGCATCCTGACATGCTGTCACACTTGTCAGTCAGTCCAAGGCACCAACACAAACAGAAGGTTTTACTGTGTTTTTTTTCAACCAAAATTTCGGTTTAGGTTTTCATTGCCAAGTGGCTGTAATCCAGTGCAAAACTAGATGCATCCTTCAGGTCAAATATAAGGAAATAAAAAGCAGAAGCCAAAGTAAGATGCAATTTTATACGAGGCTGGTTTGCAGGGTTCCTTGGGTTCTGTTACAGTTCCAAATTGCAGCAAAAGCCTTCCCTGCACTGGGCACCTGGGCCCACAAAGGGGCCAGACACACCATCATCAAAGTTCTTTAGTTTACTGCTTCCTAAATCCTCCCTGCAGAGTTTTAGCTGAGCAAGCCCCCATTTGCCCCCTTCCCAAGCTGCCACTCCTGTTGTTGCATCTTCTCTGTGAGCCAGGACGAGCCACGTCTGTGCCTGCAGGTAGGAACTGCTTGAGGAGGAGGGGAAGGGAACTGATCACAAGTGACAGACGCGCCAGTGCTGCAAATTGTTATTTAATTAAGGAGATGGGACATTGAGAGGAAGCTTAATTAAAGTTGCTCTCCAAACCCACTTATTACCTCATGAAGAGGCTGAGCTTAGCAGCAGCTCCTGATGCTGGGACAGCAACAGAAAATCCCTTTTGGTTTGCCTGTACCACATGTGTTTTCTCCTTGCACACATCATCCTTTGGCTACATCCTGACCAAGGGAAAGCATTTTTCAGTGAAAATAAGTACATTGAATTGGATTGCATTGGACTGCATGGGATTCCATTGAACTGCACTGTGCTGGGTTCTGCTGGATTCCATTGGACTGGGTTGCATTTGATTGCAGTGCATTGGATTGCATTGGATTGGATTCCGTTGGGTTTACTGGATTGCATTGGGTTGCATGGGATTCCATTGGACTGGATTGCATTGGGTTGGATTGGATTCCATCAGACTGGGTTGCATTTGATTGCAGTGCATTGGATTCCATTGGCTTGGCTTGCAGTGCATTGGATTGGATTGGATTGATTGCAGTGCATTGGATTCCATTGGATTTCACTGGACTGGATTGCATTGGATTGCACTGGGTTGCATTGGATTCCACAGTACCGGGTTGCATTTGATTGCAGTATATTGGATTCCATTCGCTTGGCTTACATTGGGTTGGATTGGATTGCATTGCATTACATTGGATTGCATTGGATTTCATTGCATTGCATTGGATTGTATCAGATTCTACTGGATTGCACTGGATTGCATTGGATTGCATGGGATTGCATTGGTTTCCATTGGACTGGATTGCATTGGGTTGCATGGGATTCCATTGGACTGGATTGCATNGCTGGATTGCATTGGGTTGCATTGGATTCCATTGGACTGGATTGCATTGGGTTGCATTGGATTCCATTGGATTTCACTGGACTGGATTGCATTGGATTGCACTGGGTTGCATTGGATTCCACAGTACCGGGTTGCATTTGATTGCAGTATATTGGATTCCATTCGCTTGGCTTACATTGGGTTGGATTGGATTGCATTGCATTACATTGGATTGCATTGGATTTCATTGCATTGCATTGGATTGTATCAGATTCTACTGGATTGCACTGGATTGCATTGGATTGCATGGGATTGCATTGGTTTCCATTGGACTGGATTGCATTGGGTTGCATGGGATTCCATTGGGCTGGATTGCATTGGGTTGCATTGGATTCCATTGGACTGGATTGCATGGGATTTCATTAGACTTGATTGCATTGGATTGCATTGGACTTCACTGGACTGGATTCCACTGGATTCCATTGGACTCCAGGGGTTTGCAAGGACACTGCGAAGTCCCTTGGCGGAGACATCGCGCATGCGCGCCCCGGCACAGTGAGCCCCGCCTCTCTCCGCACCAGACCCCGCCTCTCTCCACATC
>VWZD01011007.1:228177-288515 GCA_013396695.1 Sakesphorus luctuosus
AAAAACCTCCAGGGATGGGGAATCCACCCCCTCTCTGGGCAGCCCATTCCAATCCCTGAGCACTCTCTCTGCAAAGAAGTTTTTTCTGCTCTCCAACTTCAATTTCCCCTGGCAGAGCTTGAGCCCCCCGTGCCCCCTTGTCCTATTGCTGAGTGCCTGGGAGAAGAGACCAACCCCCACCTGGCCACAACTTCCCTTCAGGTAGTTCCAGACAGTGCTGAGGTCACCTCTGAGCCTCCTCTTCTCCAGCACAAACACCCCCAGCTCCCTCAGCCTCTCCCCACAGCACTTGTGCTCCACTCCCTTCTCCAGCCTTGTTGCTCTTCTCTGGAGTTGCACATTTACAGGCAAAAACGTACTGGGAAGTCAGTGGAGGAGTTTGCTAGAGGCTTAAAATGAATTTTTTTAAACTGCCTGGTCTCTTTCTGTCGGATTCATGATGTGTATTCACAGAAATACCACTGCTGCTCTGCGTCCCTGTTGTGTGTGAGGATGTGGTTCGTCCCCCAAGAAAGTTTGTTCTCACTGTCCTGTCTCAGCCCAGGGGCACTGCGAGATGTGTGGTGTGGGTGCTGGAAAGTTCCATTTCAGGTGTGAATGAAGGCTGGTTGGACAGTTTCCTTTAGCATTGTGCAGTATCTGGGCGGTCCCGTGGTGTAAAGGAGAGCACTCTGGACTCTGAATCCCAAGGACCTNTACAGTATTTGAGTGAATGAGAAAACCGAGTGAATTTAGTTGGGAAAACATCAGTGTCCTGTGTCCCCCCCCCGATTCTGCAGGAGGTGATACAACACCTGCCTTGCTGCTTCAGCCTGCAGACTGGGGTTGTGGGAGAGCCAGCCCTTGGTAACACCATCAGTCAAGACTGAGCTGGAGTCAGGTGAGAGCTTTGCTGCAGGTGGTGGGGATAACATTTTAAGCTGCTGCAGCTGAGCCCAAGGAAGCTTGTATTTTTCAGGGCCATATTCCTGTTTAATGATTATGGTTCTGGAAATACCATGCTATTTTAAAGCTATTTTTCTTGGGGAATTTAGAAGTAGAGTGTAGGAAAGGCAAGAGTCACTGGTATTTGGCCCTGCTTTGATTCTCTTGCTGCATTTCTGAAGGCATCATAGCACTGAGCTTGCCTGTGTGTAAACCTCCTGAGACTGTTAGGTGTATGAGACAGGCCCAAGCCTTTAGAAGTGTAGGAATAGATTTTTAAATTAAAACAAAAGTTTTACAAAATTATTCACAAGGCAAAGAGTTTTAGAGAAAAAAATGGGGTATGTATTTAGTGTTCAAAATTAGATGAGCAGCACGTAAGGTTGTGACAAAGACCTGCAGCAGGGCAGGAGCAGCTAGATGGTGTAAAAGTCAGTCAGATTTGGTAAAAAAGAGGAATGAAATATAGCTGTAGGGAGCTGCATCTTCATTCTTTAACATGTAGTAGTCAGATGGCAGTGGTCCTATTTACATCCTCCAAAGAGTTGGTTTTCTTCTGGTTTATGAGCTTCCTGTTGTACTGTGTATTTCAGAGCTCGATTTCAATACAAGGGTGCTTTAATGACATCCATTTGACAGTTGTGATATTAAATCCTGTCAAACCTATCAAGGAGGTCCACAGTTCTGTTTAATTTTGAAGGTACTTTTAAAAATATGATTCTTGTTAAAATTGTTGGGGTGGTAGGCAAGGTCTGGATAAATCCAACAGGAAAAAATGCTGCACTTTGATGTTTGTTTTTTGTGTTGGATTGGTAAAGTATGAGCACTTTTACAGGGTGTTTCTCCTGCCTGTGCTGGTCCAACTAGATGTGACTCAAGACTGGCTTCTAGCAGAAAGCCTCAAGGCTGTCAGTGCTTTGTTTGTTTCCTGCTGTGCCTTTGCTTGGCCTAAAATTGCCTTCCTGCTTTTCCTGTCTTTTGCAGCTGTTTTTAATGTAAGTACTAGCTTTGATATTTAAGGAAAATAATGTGGCTTCTTTGAATGGGTGTGAACTGCCTGACTACTGGAGGCAAGGAGGAGATGTGGTTGTATCACTGCTCTGGAATTTGGGACCTACTGGCTGCAGTGACACCTGTGTCCCAACTCTATCATTTAAGTAATTTGTTGGAGTTGTTTGGGTTTTTTTACTCTACAGACATAATGAACTTGGATGAGGGATAGTGTAGAAATGCAGGTTTTCCATTTAAATATTTAGGGAGATAAAGGGATGCTGTTTGGTGGTGTGGGCTCTTAACTAAAAAAAGTTTGTAGTGACTGGTTAGAAAATAAAGAAAATACACAGCACTGCAAACATACTGAACACTTTACAAAGTAGAACTTATCCAGAACAACTGATTTATAGAAAGATGTACAAAATTTATTATACAGAAGAGTTTGGTAGAGGTGGGGGAAGGAGGAAAACCTGTGAATGTAAAAGCCTTGGTGTTTGAGCTCAGTAGAAATGCCGTTTGTGGCATAAATCTGGGAGGAGATTTCACATGGGACTCTTCTGTCTGGAGACAGTGCAGTGTGAGGGTTCCATCCTCTCTCTCTGAGTGCCTTTAGCACTTGGAGTGACAGGTAGGCAGACCTTGGAGAACCTTAACAGAAACTGTCAGCCTTGTTGTATTTGTGCACTCAAAATTAGTTGAAGATGAACTTGAGTTCCTAAAATAGTGAGATACCCAAGGGGATTTTTTGCTTTAAAATTATTTATTTATGTATTGGAAGAAGTCTTTGGACCACATAAGCATTGAATTTGTGTTGTTCTTAAGATAATGGCAGTGTGTGGATTGGTGTGCAACCAGTTGCTGTGTCTCTGCATACTGATGCTGTCTGAGAGATTAATGTGTGCTGCCTTCTAGATGCGAAATGCTACAGCTTTTTAAAGACCTGATTTGAGGAATCATAGAATTGATTGGGTTGGAAAAGACCTCTGAGATCATCAAGTCCAACCCTTGGGCCAACTCCACTCCCTTTACCACATCATGGCACTCAGTGCCACGGCCAAGCTCACTTGAAAAACCTCCAGGGATGGGGAATCCACCCCCTCTCTGGGCAGCCCATTCCAATGCCTGAGCACTCTCTCTGCAAAGAAGTTTTTTCTGCTCTCCAACTTCAGTTTCCCCTGGCAGAGCTTGAGCCCCCCGTGCCCCCTTGTCCTATTGCTGAGTGTCTGGGAGAAGAGACCAACCCCCACCTGGCCAGAACTTCCCTTCAGGTAGTTCTAGACAGTGCTGAGGTCACCTCTGAGCCTCCTCTTCTCCAGCACAAACACCCCCAGCTCCCTCAGCCTCTCCCCACAGCACTTGTGCTCCACTCCCTTCTCCAGCCTCGTTGCTCTTCTCTGGCCCCGCTCCAGCCCCTCAATCTCTTGCCTCAACTGAGGGGCCCAGAACTCAACACAACACTCAAGGTGTGGCCTCCCCAAGGCAGAGTCCAGGGGAAGGCTCACTGCCCTGGGCCTGCTGGCCACGCTAGTTTGGATCCAGGCCAGGATCCCATTGGCCTTCTTGGCCACCTGGGCACACTCTTGGCTCATGAATTGTATCAGTGCCTGTGAGCACTCCCTGAAACAGGTGGTTTCCTGACCACACTATCCATTCTGCCAAGTGCTCTGTGTCTAGGAGTGGTCAGTGCTTGCCATTTCAGCAAAATTATATGGGACTTTTATTACATATTTACCCTGTCTGTGTTGTATGTAAAGAGAGGCATTCCTTCTTCATCTCTTGAGGTGTCAGCTGTGAAGTTACTGTGTTTCCAACGTCTAATCTGAGGGTTTTATGCCTTGAGTGCCCAATGTGCCTTCGGATGTGCTGCTTCATCTCCCATACTTTAGCACAGTCAGCTTCTAAAAAGAACTGATCTTTTCATTCTGGCTTATAAATGTAATACTTCTCTACTTGTTAGTTTAGTTTCTTTGAGTCTCCCCTTGCTTTCCTCAGGGTTTTGAGGTGATTTGAATGCTTGGGTTATTCCTGTTTTAGTTTGTTGCTGGCACAGTGATCAATCCTGACCTGCTATTTCCCAACACAATATGATGGGAGGGCAGGCACAGGCCCTGACTGAGTCTGTGATTGTGTGGGCACTCACTCATTGTGTGCAGGCTCATCCAGCACGGATGTGTTCCTGCTGCGGGCACCACTCACACATCTTGAGTCGAGTCTGTAGGACTTGGGGTTTGTTCAGTGAGCCAGTGCCAGATGCTCTTAAAGATAAAACTGGCCTGAGCTGTAGCTCGTCTTTTAAAATGCAAGTGGTACCCTATTTAATGTTTGACACTGTGCTGGTCTGTACTAACAGTATGTGAAAACTGGGCTTTTACGCAACAGATCGAAACTCTTGATGCTTTTTGTTTTCTCAAGTGGGTTTAGCAACTGGATTTGCATCATTCTCAGACCAGCTATGAGTCAGCTCTGTGTGATCTGTGGTAGTGAGCAAGTTCTCAACTGCATTAAATACTTTCAAGATTTGATTATGAGTTTGTGTCTTCCCTTAGGAGTATAGTTGGATTGGATAATACAGTTTATTTAATTTGTTGTTTTCAAGTAGCTGTAGAACTGGTTTTGCAGGGCCTTGTATGTTTTCTGCTTTGTATTTTATTTTGTACCTTTAAAATTTCTTCAGGCTGGCTTGTTTCTGGCATATCCACAGGTAGACTGAGTTTCCAACAGAACCAGTGCTGACCCTGAGATGAGCTCAGTTGGTTAAAACTTGGTGGTAATAATGCCAAGGTCATGGGTTCAATCCCCTGTGTGGGCCATTGACTTAAGAGTTGGACTCGATGATCCTTGTGGGTCCCTTCCGACTCAGAATAGTCTCTTTAATCCAGAAAGTCACTTGCAGTGAAAGTCTTAAGTTTGATACATGCCTGGCTTAAAATACATAGTTTTGTGTAAGAAAATGTGGAATTACTTTAGATAATTGTAGTAATTCTTTGGGCACAGTTGTAACTCTCAGGAAATGGTCTTGTGCTTTAGCTAAAAGTAGTAAAATAGCACCCACCCAACCAAAGGTTTGTCGAGATTTCTGGTTAACTGAAGTGACAGCAGTAACTTACCAAGTTCCTCTGCCTGGTGTGGAACTTGGATGACGGGATGCTGCTGTCTCAGGCTTGTGGATAGCTGTGAATACCAACTTCAGCTAGCAGAAACCTGCAGAAGAAGAAGTAGGTTGGAGAAGACCTTGGTTATTAACCTTTGGGTTGCAAAAGTGAAAACCTTGCTCAGCACTGAGGCATCCACATGTCCTTGTGTGTGGAGCAGCCTTGTGAGTGAGATAAGGTACCCACATCAGCAAAGTCACCTTAGTTTGGATCAGTGACACTTCCAGAATGTGGGATCACACCTTGTAGTGCTCCATTAACCATCTTGTCTCACAGTCAGCCTCTCTTTAAGGCAAGTGCTCTGCAGTTCACTCACTTGAATGTCTCCCTTTCAGGTGTACATTATTCAGGTCAGTGTTGGCAATCATCAGTGGACAGTCAAACATCGTTACAGTGACTTCCATGACCTGCATGAAAAGGTAAGAGTATTGAAACTGTGGCCTTGCTCTCTTACAAAACATAGAATCACAGAATCAGTTGGGTTGGAAAAGACCTCCGAGATCATCAAGTCCAAACCTTGGGCCAACTCCAGTCCCTTTACCAGATCATGGCACTCAGTGCCATGGCCAAGCTCAGGTTAAAAACCTTCAGGGATGGGGAATCCACCCCCTCTCTGGGCAGCCCATTCCAATTCTCTCTCTGGAAAGAATTTTTTTCTGCTCTCCAACTTCAATTTCCCCTGGCAGAGCTTGAGCCCCCCGTGCCCCCTTGTCGTATTGCTGAGTGCCTGGGAGAAGAGACCAACCCCCACCTGGCCACAACTTCCCTTCAGGCAGTTCCAGACAGTGTTGAGGTCACCTCTGAGCCTCCTCTTCTCCAGCACAAACACCCCCAGCTCCCTCAGCCTCTCTCCACAGCACTTGTGCTCCACTCCCTTCTCCAGCCTCGTTGCTCTTCTCTGGCCCCGCTCCAGCCCCTCAATCTCTTGCCTCAACTGAGGGGCCCAGAACTGAACACAACACTCAAGGTGTGGCCTCCCCAAGGCAGAGTCCAGGGGAAGGGTCACTGCCCTGGGCCTGCTGGCCACGCTAGTTTGGATCCAGGCCAGGATTCCATTGGCCTTCTTGGCCACCTGGGCACACTGTTGGCTCATGTTGAGCTTCCTGTCAATCAGTACCCCGAGGTCCCTTTCCCCCTTGCTCCTCTCCAGCAGCAGAACAGAACATTGTGCAGTTCATGTAGCTATGTCTTAGAGAATGTTTTACATAATTTCTTTCCTCAATAAAGAGCAGGGAATATCTGCTCAATACCATGAGAACTGCAGACTAAATCCTTTTTATGTGAGCAATATTGCTTGCCCGTGTTACAGTCCCCTCCTGAACTGGGGGAGGTTGGTCTGCACAACTTGAGCCTTGGGTGGAAGTTTGTGTCAGAGAGGGCAGTTCAGGCTGGAGTCACTGAACTAAGAAGCATGTTTATCATCAGCTGACCTGGGAACCAAAAGCCGAATTGGAACAAAGTCTCTTCTGGGCAGGGTGAATGATACAAGTGTCCTTAGAGTCGCATGGATAGTTACTAACGAGTGCTGATAACAAACAAGTGAAAATGAGGGTCTGTCCGCTTTATTCAGTCTGTGCTGCTTTTTAGGGAGTGCTCTGGTTTTTCTGTTGTTTCATCACAGGGGTTACATTCTGCTCTGTGGTGCTGTGAGTGATTCTTTCAGAAGACACTGTTAGTAAACTTCTTATCATTCTGTGGCAAAATGTTCTTTCTGAAAATGCCTAATTCTTTGAAACCAGTAGCTAAATTTACTAATGTTATTTTTGGATCTTACCAGGACCAGGCAACATGCTCTTAACGTGTTCCATTGCATCTTTTTGTTCAAGTCCAGATAGTGAGTCAGGTAGTAACTCTGGTCTTTGTCTTTCAGCTTGTTTCAGAAAAGAAAATAGATAAAAATCTGTTACCTCCAAAGAAGATCATTGGAAAAAATTCCAAAAGCCTGGTGGAGAAAAGACAAAAGGAATTAGAGGTCTACCTGCAAACCCTGCTGCTCAAATTCCCTGTTACTGCTCCGAAAGTTTTGTCACACTTCCTACACTTTCATTTATATGTAAGTTATGTTTTTAGTGTCTGAATAGAAGCCTCAGTGTCTTTCACTGGTTCTGTGATGTGGAGAGAATTTTGTGGAATCTTCATGAATCAGCTGAAACGGCTCTTTTTCAACATTTTGCACAATGTAACAAAGCATATTTTTAAGATTTTTCTGACACCACTTTTTGCCGCAGTAGATCCTGTACTGGGAAGTAGTGTGGGCAGAGGAGAAAACAAATGCTGGCAGGATATTTGGCAGCTGTGAATAACCGTGAAGCTGAATTGGTTGTTAGGCTGGAGTCAGTAGTGCTGGCTCTCCAGTGAGCATTGCATAATCAATCCACACCCCCAGCGCGTAGCGGGTCATGTGGAGCTGTGGGCACAGGCAACAGTTCCCCGTGGCCCAGATGAAGACAGATGATGCTTCTACATGGAAGCACATCCATGGAGTGGCCTTTGGTAAGTAGCTCCAGCCAGAATCATAGAACTGAATCACAGAATGGATTGGGTTGGAAAAGACCTCTGAGATCATCAAGTCCAACCCTTGGGCCAACTCCAGTCCCTTTACCAGATCATGGCACTCAGTGCCACGGCCAAGCTCACTTGAAAAACCTCCAGGGATGGGGAATCCACCCCCTCTCTGGGCAGCCCATTCCAATGCCTGAGCACTCTCTCTGCAAAGAAGTTTTTTCTGCTCTCCAACTTCAATTTCCCCTGGCAGAGCTTGAGCCCCCCGTGCCTGCTTGTCCTATTGCTGAGTGCCTGGGAGAAGAGACCAACCCCCACCTGGCCAGAACTTCCCTTCAAGGGAGTTACAGGCAGTGATGAGGTCACCATCACCAGCAGATAGGATGTTACAGTAAAGGGGGTTGGAAGCAACAAGCAATTACCTCATTTAATGTTCAGACTGGGATTTATTTGTTCATCTCTTGTGTATAATTAGGCTTTTTCTTGCAATATGGCGTCATATTGTAGGGGAGAGAAAGAGGGAAATGCACTGGAGAACTGAATGGAAAGAAGGAGCAGTAATTGCTGTGGGGTGGGATGTGCTGAGAAGGCCCTTCATGGTTTCACAGAGAGACCTCAGAGTCACATGTGGTCCATTAGGTGTGTTAATTAAGTTTTAGCAAGAAAGGGAAATCTGTTTTGATCATGTTACATGAACATTATTATCCTGGTAATACTTCAAGGTTTGATTTAGATTAAAATAGTAGGTTTACTTCACAGTGTTGCTGTTGCACTGCAGATCTGAGAGAGAAGCACTGCTTTGTCACTGTTAAGCCCTCTGAAATGGATTAAAGGTTTTAAATGTATTAAAAATGTGTGAGGATGTAGGGACAATTCTGTTCAGATCCCCAGTAAGAGTTGCATAATTTTTCTGTTTTGTGGCTGCTCTATCCTGTAAATGGTGTCTGCTTCTTTAATGTTTCAGTGTTGTAACTTCAGCAATGGTTTTCTGCAGGCAGAAGTTCTTCCTGGCCCATCTTGTTTTTTAGAAAGACTGTTTTCTTCCCCTTGTAATGTTCTTCTTTTTTTTTTTTTTTAATTTTCCAAGGAACTAGCAGTGTTTGGATAGGAATGCTTCCCTGTTCCTCTACTGCACTTGGGTATTAAGAGCAAAGTTGTTTCTTAATCTGCATTTTTTTTGTTTAAGGGGGAGTCTGAGTTGTAAACTCAACTGTTTTTTGATTGGAACTTTAGAATGCTTCTAAATATTTACAAAAATATGTTAGGTATTCATCAGAAAAAGCTAAATATTTACCACAGCAATTCTACTGGAAAAAGACCTTTCTGTGGAACTTTGTTCTTTTAAAATATCTTTGTTAGCAGACACCCCATGTGCATTCTGGAGCCATCATAATCCCTGATACTGCCTCAGTAGTTTAGGTAGGAAGGCTGCAGTATTTTTTGTCTCTTCTTGTTTGTAGTATTACCAGCAGGGATTATTTAATTTTATTTCTCAGGTTAATAGGATAGAATTGAGTAGAAATACTTACCATAAATACATTAAAACCACTTTGAAGCCTTTAGTTGTCACAGGTATGGCTTAATAGAAAGAAACAGTTGCATGTGACAGCAGTGTAGAACTTCATCTTTACTCTGACATTGAAAAGGATGTCTCAGTGATATGGGATGCTTATTTTGTTGCATTGTCTTATACTTTGTCATCTTAGAAGGTTTCACTTGTTAACTCAGAAGGTTTTGCAAGAAAAGCGTTGAGCACCCACAAACTGCTGTTCAGAGACACCTGCAAACAATGGACATCTGTGGGTGTGATGCATGAGAGTAGTTAGAGCTGAGACAGAAGTCTCTTGTAGATCTGTCAGTAATAGTTCCTTTTTTTTGCCTGCTAGTCTCTGAACAGTCCCTGTCATAATCCTGTTTCAATAATGAATGTTGAAAAAATTTCAGCTCTGTCCCAGATGACAAAAGGGATACAGAGTATAGTTTTCAATTAAGTCTGTGCTTGCCAGACGAGTGTAATTGGCTTATTCAAATGAGAACCAGAATTATTTAATTTTGTTTGGAATACAGCTTTGAGCTTGTTGTTCTCAGAACTGTGGTGTGGAGGCTTTGTTCATCCTCAGTGAGTGGGGTTTCAGTTACACTGGGAATGTGCTGTTCTGAAATCCTTGCCTCATCAAAGGGGCTGAGCTGTCTGCTGCAGATGTCCTGTGGATGTATTCCCTTGTTATGAATCATGAGGTATTTGTCAGCAAAGTAAACTCATGAAATATTCATCTTGTGTTGATCCATAATATCTGTTTATCCTTTGCAGCCACCTTCAAAGGAGATGTGTGTGTCTGGGGGAAGCTTCACTCTCACAGACAGTTTTATTTTGCTCTTTCTGTGGGCCTGTTAGAGGGAACTGTTGGAAATGCTCAGAACTATTTGTAGACTTGCACAGAGCATTTGCTTTTTAGAGCAAGAAGTGTGCCCAGGTGGGAAATACTTGTACTGATCTTTGTGCACCATCAAATATAAAAAAGTAGAAATTCCCCACACTGGGAGTTTTCAGCCTTTTGTCTCAGAGCTGTCAGTGCTGGGCTGGGTCCAGGAGGCTGGAAATGGAGGATGGGAAAAAGGGAATTTTGAATCACTGTGCAGAACCATAGTAGAGTTGAAGTCCAGAAGACTAATTATTTTTTATATATCTCTTTTTCCCTGTAGAGCTGTTAATCTGAAGTTTTCTGTGTATTGGTGATACTGTGAGGAAAAGCTGAGTGCTTGATGCGTTAGGATAGTCTTAATGTTAAAATTTGAAGAATGCTGTACTTGTAATATTGTCTTCAAAACAGACCTTCCTTTCAAGTTGGGCTAATGATGTCTAATGATACTTGTTCTAGTTGCTGCTGCCCATTTCTAATACATGCAGGATGTGATTATTTAAATGTAGCTCTGTGTCTTTCATCTTGGAAGTAAAAATCATATGAAATAAAATAATTTCAAGTAATTTTTATTAAGCATTTTCAGGTCACACAGAAGTCTGTAAGACACAGTCACCTGATATCAGCTTAAAAATCAAAGTCCTGTACTGCAGAAAAAAGAGACTTCAGCAAAGGTACATAATAAAAATTGGAACCATAAGTATATAAATAATTTGATTGCAACGATCTAATCTTTGCAGGAGATCAATGGGATCACTGCTGCACTGGCTGAAGAGCTCTTCCATAAAGGTAAAGAATCTGCAAGTATTTAATCAGGAATGTTTTCCTCTGTGTGTGCATTCCCATACCTGGGATGCTTTATCTCCAGACAATGAGATCTGATCTTTCTTATCAGACTGCTGTACTTCCTCCCCCTTCTTTCTCTTAACCTTCCTCTTGCTGTTTACACAGTAATTCAAGCTGCATTTTGTGAGGAGCTGTAGCAGTCCTGAAGCTGCTTTTGGAAACAAAAGGAATGGGTGAATTTAGGTTTTGAAAAGGGCCTGCCAGTCTGTGTCCTCAGGGGACAGGATGTGGTGCTGGTGATCTGAACCTTCTGCCAAGCTTTCTGTCTCAGTATGTGTTAGTGGAACCTGTAAGGAAGTTTGGGTTGTGTCAGTGAGTCCTGACACAGTGTGTATTAAATGCAAGTGTTCACTTTACATATCTAAATATTATCCTTCCAGAATTCAGGAAAGGGGAGACCTTCTGGTCAGTTAATTAAAGGATGATGTGCTTTTCTGAGGCTGGCAGATGAAAGTGAAATGCTCTTACTGTAAAACTGCAGCAGCTCCAGCTGCTCCATTACCAGCAGGAGGCATGTGAAATGATTAACCTGTGCTATTTTTGTTTGAAGGACATGCAGGATGCTACTGTATAATCCCAGTTGGCTGAGGCCATAGGTGAAGCATGTCAGGTTGTTCTGGCACAAAGTTAACCTCAGGTGAAGCCATCTCAGGGGGTCTGTTCAGCAAGTTTGGAATGTTTTAAGGAAGCTCCTGAAGAAATCCATTCTGACTTTGTAGTGCCTGCAGCCTCTCTGATATGAGACTCCTTGATGTATGACTGCTCTGTATTAGTGTAGCCTTCCAGTAATGTGCAGCTGGACTATTGGACTTGCTCCCGCTGAAGCCAAGGGGAATTCTACTCCTCAGAGCGTTTCTGAGAACTCTGCTTGTCATGAAACCCGATGCTTTCTTGTCCATGAAGTCAAACTGGTGTCCCTAAAAGGACAAAAGGAAACATACTCCATCCATCTGTATGTGTGTTCCAGCTGTCATAACCCACATGGACTCTTATGGTGCCCTTCAGAGAGGCTCTTGGGTGTTCCTTCCTACTGTTTCTGGAACAAAATGGGATTGTAAAATCATTATTAAATAAGGCATATTCTGTTCTGGGAGTTTGCTTTGGTATTTGTGTGCTGGAAGTCCTCATACTCTCCAAAAAACCTGTTTCCTACAGGTACTACTGCATTTAGGCAACACAGCAAAAGATCCAAGGTCTGTATTTTCGGTGGCAGATGCTGTGCTTCCTCAATAGAAAAAGTCATAACTGCTTTAAACTTGGAGATACCTCAGAAAAAGCACAATAACTCTTACATTATGTAAATGAACTTTGATTCCAGTTCTTTTTAAGACTGAGGGAAATTTGCTATGGCTTGGATTAGGAGCTTCAGGCTTGTGTGATGAGTTCCCCTGTGAGCACTTGCATTATTTTGGTGTTAAAAACCCCCCAAAACGTTAATTCAACTGTGCTAGTTTAAAGTGACAGAAAATTACATTATTTTGATACCTCAGTTGTGAGCTGAGAGTATAAATGACACCCATTTGATTTCGAACATTACATTTTCCATGTACTTACTGTTTTGTGACCACTGCAGGCTTGTGTTTGATCCCACGCCCCTGTTTTTCAGGAGAGCAGCTGTTAATGGCCGGGGAAGTGTTCACCATCAGACCCCTGCAGCTTTACGCAGTCACTCAGCAGCTGCTGCAGGGCAAACCCACCTGTGCTAATGGAGATGCCAAAACAGATCTTGGGCACATTCTGGATTTCACTTGCAGACTCAAGTATCTAAAGGTGAGCTGTGCTTGCACAGGAACTGGAGGTGTTGTTTCTGCCAGACTAACATGATGCCTAGCATGGTGTTGGAGTTTA
Organism: Sakesphorus luctuosus; assembly: GCA_013396695.1. Classification (NCBI taxonomy): domain Eukaryota; kingdom Metazoa; phylum Chordata; class Aves; order Passeriformes; family Thamnophilidae; genus Sakesphorus; species Sakesphorus luctuosus. The sequence goes on from VWZD01011007.1 coordinate 240,863, forward strand.
GTGTGAGTGGAGGAGAACTTAACCGGAAAATAAACATCTACCAGAAGTCAATGTCAGACAGGTGCTTATGCTGCCAACCTTCAGTATAGAACCACAGAATGGATTGGGTTGGAAAAGACCTCAGAGATCATCAAGTCCAACCCTTGGGCCAACTCCAGTCCCTTTACCAGATCATGGCACTCAGTGCCANTACTCTTCTCTGGACTCTGTTCCCTACCCAAGATGTTTGCTGTGTGATGTGGGCTTTTCAGCAGTGCCCTCTGTATAGAAGCAGGCACAGAATCTTACTGGGTGCTGTTTGGGATGGGGCCAGAGATAAATATTGTTCCCTTCAACCTTGATTTCTTTGCAGACTCTGTGAGCAGGCCATTGTACATGTATACACATGCAAATGTGTATGTGTATAAATCTTGTCCCTTTCTCACCTTGACTGCATCTGAATGTTAAAAGTAAAACCTAAAAAAAAGCTTTAGTTTCATAGGTGAGATATCCTTGCATTTCTAGCTAAAAGACCATTTCAGATTAAAAGTAAAAGGCCTTAGAACAGATCCTCCAGATTTTTGTCTGGAGCCAATTTGTTGGGGTTTTTTTCCTACCAAATAAGTGAATTGAAAAGATTTCCCTAAGGAGTTTTTTAACACTGCTTGCTATGACTCAAACTCTTTTTAGCTCTTTTATGACATGAAGAGCTGCTTTTCAAGTGTGTCTGTCTTCAAAGCTGAAACCAAGTGGTGGACTGGGAGGGGGGAAGCTTCTCTGGAGAGCTTGGGAGGTTGTGAAGGCAAAACCACAGCTGTACTGGTGTTCCTGTGGCTCTTCAGTTGCCTTTGCCATCCTCTGACTGTATAGAATCATCTGGGGGCAGGATTTTCTGTCTGGAAAGAGCTTATTGTTTAGAAAAATTGCCAACTGCAGAATTTCTAGCCCTTCTGAATGGTTGTGAGTGGCCACATTCAGAGCTTGTAAGAGACATAAAACCAGAGAAAAACAATAGGGTTTTCTCCCAAAATTATATTCACAGCAAACATAATTGAAACCACCTGTTTATGCTGCTGACCATTCAATGGCCATATGGAAACATCAGATGCATTTTTATTGATCTGTATCAATGTCTTGTGTTTTCTTCAAACCCATCTTGTCAATGCCTGGAAATTCATCCCTTGTAGTGAAATTGAAGGCAGTGCTGACTTGGAAGGTTCACACGTTTTCAGAAGTTGCTTTCAGTGAATGCAGCTCTGGCTGTGTCAGCTGAGAAGGAGGCCTTGCTCAGCCTTGCCTGTGGAATTGGGTGTGTCAGCTGAGAAGGAAGCCTTGCTCAGCCTTGCCTGTGGAATTGAGTTTTCCATGCCCCATGTGCTTCAGAATGCAATCACAAGGTGGCACTTCAAGTTCAATGCTTTTAACTGGAGCAGCTAATGTGTTTTTTCCTGAAGAGTTCATCTGCAAGTGTCATGAATCATTCCGTACTTGAAAAATTGATTGGAACTTTGGCTGCCTTTCCACTGAATTGGTGCTACTGCCTGTGTAAGACTTTCTGAAATGTGGACAAGCTGGATTATGTGCACTAACTCTGTTCTTAAATGTCTTAAATGCCAGGTCACTGGAACAGGGGGACCTTTTGGAACCAGTAACATTCAGGAGCATCTCTTGCCTTTTGATCTGTCTATTTTCAAATCACTTTATCAAATAGAGGTATGAAATACTGCTCATAAATTCACAGAGGCTCTGCAAATGCCAGCTCTGCTGTGTATGTCACCCAAGACAAGTGTATATACAAAGCCTAACCTGATTGGCTTTCCATTGCCCTGAAGATTTAACAAATGGTTTATAGCAAAGCTATATTACAAGATTTATTATAGAAATGTGGGGAAAAAAGGTTTTAGATCTTTGAAGACTTTTGAAATTGTATGTTCATGAAAGCTTTGGATTGACTGGCACTAGACTGACATTTTCATCCTGCAATAAACTCTGTCCAAACATTAATGGTGGTAATCTTGAGATAATTTTTTCAAGAATGGCAGGAGCTGTCTCAGTTTAGGCTGGTTTCCCTGATACATTAGCAAGTGTGCCAACTCTTGGTTGCACAGTGTGCATGACTGTCTGCAGAGGAGGATCTGGCTGCTGAACAGAGCCTGTAGCAGATTTTCAGTAATGTTGTGTCAAAATGAGCTACAGAAAAAAAGACTTTGTAATCTCAAATTTGGTCTGTGTAATTAGCTCAGTGGTTAGGTTAATATCCTTGGTTTTTATGGATTTCTTTTTTCTTAGATAAAAAGGACATGTGATCCCAGTAAACATGTCTGCAGGCAGAGCCACAGCTTGAGGTACTTATTTTTGGTAACAGTAAAATGCTGTGACCTGTTAAACTGCCTGGGTAGTTTTACCTTGAAGAAAAAATACATGAGACAGGTAGAAAGTCAGTGGAGAAGCTTTGTTTAAATACATGTTTGAATTTCACTTTTCTGTAGTTTTGTCTCTAATTTCTTGCTTTAGCTTTGCCGAATGTCAGTTTTTCTGACCTGATAATCTCAGGAGATTTTAAGGGAGTGCTGTGACAACTTTCTAAATTGCTGGAGAATTGGCTGTTGAAGCTTTTAACTGCCCCTTGGTGTCTCATTTGTCTGTTCTACTTTTCTGACTTTGAAATGTGGTTTGTTTGTTTGATAGATCAGTCATTGTGGAGGGAAGCTTATCAAAGGGCTGACTTCATCCAAACATGCTCTGGCCACATTGAGTGTTCGATTTTCAGCAACATCAATGAAGGTAAGAGAGTTCCTGCATTTGGTGAGTGTTCAGAGCACATGGAAAAACAACATGCACAATGTGGAAATACCCATTTAGAGTCCATGTAGTTTCCTGTGACAGGTTCTGTTTTTAAACCCATGGAACTGCAGGGGTTTGCTAATGTTACAGAATCTCAAACTGAAGTGAAGGAAGTGTTTGGATGTGTCCCTTCACAGGGACATTTTTGGTGTTTGCTTACATAAGGTTGTTGGGATTGTTTCCAAACCCAGGAGCTTTCCCTGAAGATGAGCCCAGTGTTGGTGTGCTTGTCTTAAATAGGAAATCCTTGTTCCTGAGGCCTCTGAGTTTGATCACTGGGAGCCAGAGGATGCATCTTCAAACTGCCCAGTGACAGCAATTATCCCAACCTGGAGGAATTTAACAACTTTGGATATGAGTCACAATAGCATCTCTGAAATTGATGATTCAGTGGTAAGGAATTTTTTATTTGTGGGAAGAGTGTGACTGATCTGTGGCACTCTGTACACAGCAGGGATTTTACATTTGCTCTGGTTTTTTTTCTGCAAGATTTTCAGTGGCACTTTATGTTGGTTAGCTACACAAGTTAATGCTCAGGAGATTTGTTCCAAAAAGACTTTGATGTTCCCTTTGCTAAAGGAGAAAAGTTTGCCACTTTGTGCTCTGTAAGCAACATTCCCATGAATACTGACTTTTTGAGACATGCTTTTACTATTGGCCTTGGCCTTTAAGCCGCTTAGAATATTTTTATTTTTTTTTAAAACAAAAGTCTTCATGGGCTCAGCTTTGGAGTGTTACCGAGACTGAAGCTTCCTGCACATTTAAGAACCTGTGACTTGCTGGCAGCTTTCTTGACATCAAAACAATATGAAGAGCATGAAATCAAAATTTGGAGCATTTTGCCATACTTTAGAATTGTTTTGTAAATCAGTTATTGAGAAAAAAAATTAGCATTCATCACAAGAACATGGTCAAATATGAACATTAATTATTTACTTGAGCTACTCTTGTGAAGGAGAAATTATATGTCTAGCTCAGAGATCAGAGTTGGAGCACAATTATCTTGTTCATGATTATTGTGATAGAGATTTAAGATTCTTCAGGTCTCTGTCCAGTTCTTGACTATAAGGCAAATAGTTGATGAGGTTACAACCAAAATAAAGCAGATGCAAAACACTGATATCAGAAATCAGTATCAAGTTCAAGGTCTGAGACGTCCAAAAATAAAAGGCTTTCTGAGTTAAAGTGCATTTCTGACAGGTTTGTGTGACCTTGTGGTGCTTGGCTGGTGTGATCAAAACATGGAAACAAATCACTCAGCATATTCTGGTTTTTGGTGCTATTGTCTTTATCCAGGTTCTGTGCAACATAAATCTGCTTGTTTGATAAGACTGAAACACTATAAGTGAGTTTGATCTGTAGTTAATGCAGATAAACTATGGGAGCAAATTACTTGTCTTCATTAAGAATCCAGGTTTTGAATTAAAACTTACCTGTGCCCCTCAGGGTAACCTGGTTTCCTTAGGAGCAGGATTTAACTCTGTTTCATCAGGTCATACAGAATGCTTTTTTAGTGCCAAAAGCTTAGAAAAGAGACTGTATTAGATAATACCTTTCCTTTGCCTGTTGGTCAGCAGATAGTGAAGGAAGTATGGCCTGGCTTGTAGGCCAGAATAGATTTAACACCTGTGTTTTTTCTCTTCTAGAAATTAATCCCAAAGATAGAGTTCCTGGATTTGAGTCACAATGGGGTGTCTCTGGTAGAAAACTTACAGGTAAGTGATGTTTTTGAAAGTGATTTTTTAATTTTCCCCTGACTGGCACAGACCTTACAACATAAAATTTTCAGGCCTCAGAATTTTGTTGTTCATCTTCATGGAGAATAGTTTAAACCCAAACAGGTTATTCTTTAACATCAAGTATCCTTTTAATGGTGCATTTCTTACATGCTCTGGATATTTTAATTGCTTTGCCAACATTGACATACAGTATTTATTTCTTAAATAAATAAATTCAATGCCAGCCATGTCTGTGGTTGGTAAAAGTGCAGTTGAGGAAGTTTCCTGTCTACAAGCTTGAACCTGTGTAATGAACAGCTTCATGTCATGTTTTTCATGCTGTGTAGTGTCCAGCATGAAAAGACTTGCACAAAATAAATGAGTAAGCCATAGGACAACCTCTTTGCTATTGTCCAGTTTTAATTGGTCTATGACATTATTTTCTGTGCTGTTGTAGCATCTCTACAACCTTGTTCACCTGGACTTATCCTACAACAAACTTACATCACTAGAAGGTGTTCACACGAAACTGGGAAACATCAAAACCCTGAATTTAGCAGGAAATCAGCTGGAAAGGCTGTGTGGTCTTAACAAACTGTACTCATTAGTCAACCTGGACTTGAGCAACAACAAAATAGAACAGGTAACTGTTGACTTTCAGTGTGGAATTGTGCAGTAGATCACAAAGTATTTCTTGCTGTGGGTGACACTGCAAATAAAAGGGGCTGTAGTGATTTTTCCTGGTTATTGTATGTGTGTAATCTATGCCAGAAATGCTCTGTCTGTGTGTTCATTTTCATTTAGCCAGTCTGTATTCACTCTTTCATTCCAATACTTCCAGATTGATGAAGTGAAGAATATTGGAAACCTCCCATGCTTAGAGAAGGTGGTGTTATCCAGCAATCCACTGAGCATCATCCCTGATTACAGGACCAAAGTGCTTGCTCAGTTTGGAGACAGGGCCTCAGAGGTGAGCAGTGGTGCTGCTCTTCCTTGGAAGCTGCAGCTTGGAAAGGTCTGGTTTTGTAGCCTGGTGAGGAAAGTAGTGCCAGTGTTCTAAAAATCCAGTAAGTTTTCAGTGTGTATTGGAGAATTGAACCATATTAGTGTTATTGCACTGTGCTTGTGGATCTAAATAAAGTTTACCTTGCCTTGACTGGGTAATGGTGTGATATTGAAACACAGTTGTGCTAAAAGTGTGTTAAGCTTACAAAACATTCCTGAGTTTGCATTAAATTCTTATGATAGAGGAGGGTCTGATGTGATAGTTGTTTTTGTGTAATGGTTACAGAGATGCACGTAGTTTGCATTAAGCTGAGGTAATTTTTGATTATTTCATTAATAATGGAATGAGGTGCCTTGTTTTCAATACTTTTAGGTGTTTTAACGTTTTTTTAGGTTTGTTTGGATAACATTGTTACCACAGAGAAGGAGCTGGACACAGTGGAAGTGCTAAAAGCTATTCAAAAAGCAAAGGAGGTGAAATACAAACTGAGCAACTCTGATAAAAAGGTGAGTTTAGTGCTGTGAGAGAAATAGAATGTGCTGCATACAAAAGAAGCTTACAAAACTACTTGTACAAATTAGATGTAAGCAGAATTCACTAAACTTTCCTTAGCATTGAAGTTTTTATGCTTTTTGTGATTTAATGTGTTATGAACTTTTAAGATTGTCTCTTTTTCCTATTTAGTTTTCTGTGCAGCTTTGGTAGTTACCTGACCTTCCTTTTTGTGCTGGCTTGGGAGAGAGGAAGGGGGAGGAAAAAATAAAATGGCTTAATAGTGCACACTATGAATTTTCATTTGACCTTAAAAGCCACATTTTGCATCTCATGCAAGTATGGCATAGCTGTGATTTTACTGCTTGTGTTGTAGAGTACTGAAATTACTTTCTCAAACTTCTCTCTTGTGGTTATTTAGCAGTGGGAGAGAATCAGAAATTGAATTGTCCTTGCCTTCTCTCGTGTGGCTGTGTGCTGGGTAGTTGGTTAGTCCTGCTTTGGTAATAAATTTATGGACAAACCAGGTTCTGTCCCTACAGTGTAGAAATCCTGTTTTCGTTCTTTTGGCTTGTGAACTGCCAGTTCTGGCAATACAGTGATCAGTCAGTGGTCAGAGTGACTTCTCTAAATGGATTCTTAGTGGAATTCCACTTAGTCTGGAAATTGTAACTTGGAGGAGGTGACCACCCCTTCTCGCCACCAAAAAAACCCCAACAACTAAAAAGCTGGCACTAATTTTCCTTTTACTAAAATGGAGAAAGCTTGTGTAGACTTACTTTAGTTCAGGATCTGTGTCCTGTGTGTTTAGGTTTTTTCTTTAATTGCTGCGTGCTTTCTTTATTAGATCAGTGAGGACTCCAGGCTCACTGCTGCCAGCTCCAAATCAAACTGTTCTTCTCTTACTGTTCGTCCTTCCTCTCCCTCTCTGCCTCGTCCTGTCAGCTCCAGCCAAGGTAATCATGTATGTATCGTGCTGCTGGGCTGAGCCTCTTGGTTCTGCTTTTCTGAGCTGCATTGATATACATGAATATTATGTGCATGGATATGGGGCTTATCAAGGCCAGCAGAAGGACCTGGTAGTGTTGGCTTTGAAAGTGAAAGTTGTATGTGCGTGACTCAGCAAAACAGAGCTGGTGTTGCCAGTGGTGTTAATTAACTGGAGTGGAAGTTTGAAGTTTACAGAATCCCAGACTATTCTGAGTTGGGAGGGTCCCACAAGGATCATCGAGTCCAACACTTAAGTCAGTGTTCCACACAGGGGATTGAACCCATGACCTTGGCATTATTATAACCAAGTTTTAACCAACTGAGCAAATCTGTTTGGGTACAGAGCTTCTTTTACTGGGCCATCCTGCAGGAATCACCTGCAGAGGACCAGGTATCTCTTCCAGGTTGAGATACATGCCTTAATGTAAAACCATGACATGCACAGACATACTTTAAAATTGCTTCTCTACGTGTTCTTGGTCTGCGAAATGTGAGCTCAAGCAGCATATCCACCATTAGTGCTTTTTGCAAGAGCTGCATTTCAGTCACACCAGAAGGAAGGTTGAAAAAGGAGCTGAGTAAAAGGCAGTTGTGGGATTAATGTTCTGACTGAGGGGGTGATTTCAGCACATCAGTTGTGTTCTAAGCTACCTGCTGACCTTACCTGGAGGATTTTTTCCTGTTATGTTTCAAATCAATGTGCCTGTTGCATTAGGAACTCAGAAGAATGGCTTCACTTTCCTTTTTTTGCAGGAGTCCATAAGACTGACTTGCTGAATGTTCATTTGTGACCGAGAGGAAGAGATAAAGATACTTTATGGTTTTGGCTTTTCTCTGATTGAAAAGTTAAAGTGCAATAGGACATGCACAGTGAGAGAAGACTTTGTAGTCATTTTAAAGAGCAGGAATTTTACTTTGAATTATTTGAGGTGGCACAGCTTCCTTTTACCAGTAAATCAATGGATTTGTGGGTGAAGGAGAGAAACATCCCTGAAAAGCCTGACCTTTGAAAAAGGTCCATTGCTGTGATTTCTGCAGAATCAGTAGAGGTTTCCTAGTTCACTCCAGAAAAACTAAATTGTTCTAACAGCATTTGATTAAGGGACAGACACCTTGTTACAGAGCTGGTTGCTATTCACATACTTTCCTTTTGTGGTCTTCCCAGATCACTTTGGATCTGCAGATAAAATGAAATCAATACTTGCTTTAAAGTATTGTTTGACAAATGGTCTCAATCCTGTAACTGAAACAACCTGTTTTGAACAGGACCTGCTGTTCAAATGCATGTCAGGAACCACTGGGACTGCCAATGTTATTAATGAAATCTTTTTCTATTACAATAAATGTTTAAGATCAGGTTAGTTTTGGAAGAAAAGAAAATATAGATCTTTCTGAAGGAGTTAGGAGTTTTATAGAGAGACTGTGCAAGATCCAAGGTTTTATTTGCTGTAGTCCTTTTTGATAAGGTTCCTTCAGTAGAATTTTGGGGAAGGCTTTTATAAATAGTGGGAAGACAGGGACTGTGGCAAGCTATTTCTCAGCTTTAACAATAAAAATAGATTACTTGCTACATATCTAGCCTTTAAATGGTTGTTTTCCAAATACTGATTTTGAAAAGTCTATTTTTTAAAAATGGAGATATGCTAAGCAAGTAGTTTCACTGTTAAACCTTAAATCATGAATAATGGAATTAATTTCCTGATAATGTTATTTCTATGAGTTGTGTTCTCTGCATTTTCTGGACACCATCTGTTTCCGTGACATATTATTCATATTAAATGTCACTGGCAAATGGCTTATGGAAAAAGATTAAATATTTATATAGGAAACAGAAAACCAAAAATAATGCTGTCATGTTCTGTTTTTCCTGTCAGTTTGCGTTTCCTTCTTGCTAACACAGTATATTGTTCAAATAATAAATATCTCTTATGTTTCCTCTGACCATGAGATGTCTTGATGTAACCTGCTGAACTTTGCCATCAATACAGGAAGATTCATGCAGGAATTTTATGCTCCAGCCAGAAACATATCCACACTAATTTTGTTCTTTATTTGCATATTTAAATACTGGAGCTGCCCTGGCTCAGTGGCAATACTGAAAACTGATTTGCTGTGTAGTGTCAGTGCAATGCTGTGAACATCAAACAGGCAGAAAGTCCAATGTCCCTGAAGGTGTTTGCTTTTATGCACTCATGATTAGTTGGTAGTGATGATTCAGCTTTGAATCCTTGAAAAAGCTTCCAAATAAGGTGAGATAATATCTCAGGTGGCATTTGAAGGACCAGAGCATCTGACTCTGAAGGTTGTACACAGATATTGTACTTGTTCTCTTGAAGCCACAGAAAAGTGGGCCCATGTACAAAGTTCAGAGTGCTCTGCTGTGTTTCTGCCAGCCTGGCAACAGGCTGGTTCTGTTCAAACTGAATCATGTGAAGATTTCTTACACCAGATGTTGAGATTTAAGTTGATTGTTAGCTTGAAAAATGAGCTTCAGCAGTCTTTAATGCAGCTTTTAGTGCACTTGAAGCTACTTCTGTAGTTAAACTAAAATTATGCCTCCTTTTTTGTCCTGGCTATTGTGTGACGTTATCCTTTAGCTTTAATGATTTATGATTAGATCTTGATTATACAATTTTAATTCCACTTGTTTAGAAGATACTGTTGCACATTCATTTGGGTTTTACCTCGGTGATTTAAAAAGCTGTTTGTATTTGTTCTAGAAATAATTTGTGAAGAAACAGTCCTAGCCAGCAGTTTTTTGCAATCCAGTTGTTCGACTCCTACAGACCATACAGTTCCCCAGAGATGCTTTGAAATACCAGACTCCACATGTAAAAATCAGGTAATTATGGTATTTTAAAAGCCTTTGCAAACTTATTTTTTGTTCAAACTTAGATTATAGTAATCCATAGCAAAGGGGTTGTTTTATTCTTGGAGCTAACAGAAAAGGACGCAGCCCCAAATATGAGTCAAGGAGTTTTAGTCCAGTTTATAAATTAACAGCATAATCCAAGTTCACCAGAGTTTCAGAGAACTGTTGCCACATGTCATGGCTTTGAGATTTTTGCCCAGTACTGTATCCTGTTTAGATAATGAGTATAAGAATTTTCTCTTACTACAATACCAGTTTTTGGGAGACCATTCTCTTGCTGGTAGAGTGGAAGGACCCTGTCATTAGGCAATAATCTTAATTTGTCTCCTTTAATCTCCTCCTGATTGATAACTTCTATTCTGTGATTTCACTTGTTGTATTGCAAGCCCTCTTTCAAGGAATGAGACAGCAAGACTTGGGGTATCTCTTTCTTTTGCTACCAGTTTAGTTGGTCTTTGTCAAGTTCCTTTACCTTTTGCCTCATTTTACACTAATTCACTAAAAATTCACAGTGTGCTGAAGTGTCTGTGGGTCACAGGTTGGATCTGCTCTCAGGTCAGCAGAGTTCATTCCTTTTCTGCCTTAATTGAATGCCCAGCCTAAAGGAAACTATTCATGCATCCTCCAAGGATGGCTGTTCAGCTGGCCATGAGTACAACAGAACTCTTCAGGAAGTTGACCAGCTTTAAGAAGTGTGAGCCAGCATTAACTTTGCTTTTCATGTGCAGTTGACAGTTTCCTGATGTTATTTTCTTCTCCTTAGGCACCTGCCTCTCTGTTGGATTCATGCAAAGAGTATGGGAGGGCTCATCATGTGTGGTAAGCTGGAGGAATAAGTCCTGGTTTAAATTCTTAGCTTTTGTGTAATAACAATGGGTGCTGTTTTCTTAAACCCAGCCTTTAAGGCAGAACAGTCTCTTTCATTGTCTTCTGCCTCTGGATTTTTGAACCAAAATCAACTTTATGGTGTTTTTAACCTTTGAAGCCTGGAATATGGTTGGTAATTTCAAACCCAGCAATAGCTGTACTTGAATAGTCCTTTAGCTCACAAGGGTGTGCTTGGTGGGGATGGGAAAGGAAAGATGAGTTAACCATTTTACTTTATGCCTTCTGTAGAGTTACACACTAGCAGCCTTTAAAATCAATGGCTGTGTGCAGTACAAAGGTGTTTTACAAAATTACACTGATTTGTAACAAGAGTAAACCTCCAAGTTCTAAGAAGCAGCACTATGAATTCTAGATAGCCAGGGCTGGTTTTAAGCTCAAGTTTGTACTTACTGTGGCTTCTTATCTCTCTTGAAGCTTGGAGAGTTCAGAGGAAGAACATTGTGTGGTGCCTGACCCCTGTAACACCATCATCTTGCCTTTCACCTGTATGTCCTACACTGCCACAAACCAAGACTTTACCCAGCACCTTTCTGCCTCCATAGTGCAGACTGTGCAGAAATCTACCCCCTCCCTCACAGAGAATAAAGGAAGCTCTCCAGGGAATTCCACCACCACAGACAAAGAGGATGGATATTTTGAAATGGGACTTCATGAAGGAGATCAGACTTTTGAGTTCAGCACTACTTCAGATCCTCAGTCATCAGACAACACAGCAGTGGAGACCATGGACATAGTCAAAATTCTCTGGAGTTTTTCTATCCATGTTCATAAAGGACTCAGACAGTTTGCTTCCTGTTTGGTTCTGACTGATGATCTGCTAGCTGTGTTTGAGATTCCTCACCAGGAATTGAGAGGAAATTGCCAGCACATCCCTTCTGCCTTGAAGTTAACACTGTGTTTTCCATACACTGATCTAACAGAATTTGGCTTTCTTCTGCCAGAAGTCTGTCTAACTCTGAAGCTGAAAAACAATGACAACTGCTTGTTTGTTATTTCAGACTCCCAAAATCTTCAAGACTTCTATTCCTGTTTGCACACATGTTGCTCTCAACACTGCACATCAGTGTTACCAAGCTCCAAATTGTACTGTGGAAAAGCAAACCTCCAAGAATTTCTCTGTCAGCTTATGGAATTGAATTGCATTTCTGCAGAAGATGTTGAAATAAAAGGTTGTTTCCCAACATACCTTGTTTATGGGAATAAAACCAATGTTCAGAAAAGGTCACATCAACCAGAGCCAGCTGGCAATAACAAAGAAAGGTCAAAAAATACTTCGTGTTCTGCACTTTATTCTTCAGTGTACAAATCCTCAGACCAGGGTCCCTGTGTGGTCCATCCTTGTTGGATATTTCTGACACCCCAACATCTGTACATAGTAAAGGTGGATTTCAGTTTACTGCCAGGTAAATGGGTAGGCACAGAAGAGTTGGGAAGTGTATTTAAGCTGAGTAGAATTCCATTGGCATCACTAGTGTTGCACCCAGCTCATGGTTCCATCCAGCAGAAGGGTTCATTCTTGGATGGACATGTGCTGGAGTTGCTTGTTGGATACAGATTTGTTACAGCAGTGTTTGTTCTACCTCATGAGAAATTCCACTTCCTAAGAATCTACAGTCTTTTAAGGACACTCCTGCAGGATGTGAAGACTATTATTATTTTCAAGGCTTCAAGCAAATCAGATGCTGTGAGAAATCACATTGTGGAGGCAAACAGGCACAGTCAGTCAGCAAGGTAATGATTCCTGTGAAGTGGCTCTTGCACAGTGCTTGGTGTGGCTCAACCAGTGTGTTTGCAGCTGTCACTGTGATTGGTCTTGGCCTGTAGTACTGATGAAATACTTCTGCATTCTGCAACTTCGTAGTAATTGTGAATGGCCATCCCAGGCTCTACCTGTCTCCTTGTTTTATTTTCTATTTTGCTTTGTTGTGGCAAATAAAATGTAATTTCTTATGGAGGGAAACTTCCTATTCCCATGTGCCTGCAGGCTGAGGTCATGGCAGGTTGACAGCTGTGCTCAAGATAAATAATGTAAACTGTTAAAAAGGGGAGTTACCTGGCTTTAATTTTTGAATTCTCAGGGGAAAAGCTGTGTCATTCTTTACATTTTGTGTATGTGTTTTCTGGGTCTTTTCTAGTTTTTGCAAACCTCATCTGACACTGTCATCTTTATATCCATCTGAGTTTCTTGTGCAGAAGATAACAGAGGAGAACCAGATTCCTGTTCACCTGCATGTTTCTGTGTCTCTGCAGTATGTGGCTGGGCTCAAGGGAAGTGCCCTGGTTGAGTTTTTCCATGGCAACATTGCAGAGGTATTGTGCCTAGCCCAGGTCTATAAAAAGATGCCTTGTGAACTTTCTGTTCTACACATTATTTTAAAAAAGACCTTTGCTGATCAAATTTAGCCACAGGAGTTGAGCTCTGCAAAACCTGGAAGCGTTTTGATCAAAAATCTCTTTGTTACTCCATGTTGGGTTCCCTGCCACAGCAATTGGGATCCTGCCAGGCATGTTTTGCCCTCAGGATCTGGGCACAGAACAGGAGAGTAGTGTATGCCTTGAAGATATGATTGCTCCAGGAGTGTTCCTCTTTTTTCTTTGGAGTAAAATTATTTTGTGATGATATCTGGCTAAATCAGTATGTAAGTGTTCTGGCATGTTTCTGTAACATGGTGCATGACTGCAACGCATGATCATGGCTGTAGGTGCTCCAGAAACAAGAGCAGATAAACCTAAAATCTGAAAAACAAATTTAAAATACAAATCTTACCTTAAATATATGATGTGGCTTTTTGAGTGATAAATCATTGTGTTCTGAATACACATACGCCAGTTGAAAAGTTTGAGAAATAGAGACATTTTTTATTCCCTTACCTACTTTCCAAATTTTAAGTAAGCACAGTTCTGAGCTGTACTCCTCTTTTTACATCAGAAGAAACTGATAAAGAGAGCAGATGATTTATTTGAGGGTTCACAGTGAGCTCATCAAGATAGAAGCTGAGAAGGTGCCTGGTTGGAACAGCAACTGTAGTGGCAAGCTGTGGTTCTGTCCTCTTGAGGATCTTTGACTCCAAGCCCCCAGCAGCATCTCAGTAGGCTTGGGAGGCCACTGCTCATCTGTTGATTAAAGTTTTGTCTGCAGTGTCTGTTCTAAAAAGTCTTTCTTATACACAGGGCATTTTTCTGGGGTTTTCCCTACTTTTGGTCAAATAACAAAGAATAATTAGCTCTCTAACAAAAACCAGTTTTCTTTTATAAACACAAGATATTTTCAGTTGCTGCTGTTGTGGCCTCATTTAGCCCCTGTGAGGTGAACTTCTGCTCCATGACTGGTGCTTGTTCAAATGCTTAAGGCATCAGTTTCGTAGTCTCAATTGGCCTCTAAGATGATGAAACTGAAATATCAAAGTGTGTGACTGATCTATGAAATACAATTTACATCTCAGGTGGAAAACGAAGAGTTGAGACATCTCATGTGGTCTTCAGTTCTGTTTTACAAGGCTCCCAATGTGGAAGTGATGGCTTGTGTGCTTCTCTCAACAAAAGCTATTTACTTTCTGTTGGATGACTCTTTCGTTCATGCTGATGAGCACCAGTCAGGTAAAATGGTTATTTTGATCCTTTAACCAGATTACCAACTGAATCCCTGTCTGTGTGTTTGTCTTCCACTGAAGTACCAGTTTTGGTCACTAATCTTACTTGGACCTCCTAGTTAAGGGGTACAGTGTCAAAATTTACTGTATGCAAAGTATTTGCATAAAACTTTATGTCCAGAAGACCAGGACCTTGAGTCATGTCTGCCTCTCAGGCTTTTCCAGCTGCCATTGTATCCATGCTTTTCCCTCATGCCATTCCACAGTCCCCAGCACCACCTGGACAGCTAAAGGCCCTTTCATAACCAAAGTGGGGAGTGGGGGGTAGTGAACCTCATGGTGTGCATTCAGTTCAAATGGGTTGGTAATACATCTGCTGGTTTAAATCTGGTATGTGCCAGCTGCTTCCAGAAATGCTGCTAACAAGGAGATTCAGTTGTATTTCTTGCTTGAGAAATTATTAGCCACTGTCCTCACTCTCTTCTAAATTTCTTTCTTTAAATGTGGGATAAGTATAAGCTTTTAATATAAAAAATATGCTTATGGACAAAATAATTTTTTGTTTGACCTTTTCATCATACATATTTTTTAAACAGATTTTTGGAACAAGGAGAGCTCAGATTGTGAAAATAGTTCTTTTCACCTCTCTTGCTGCTTTGTACTAAAGCTGAATGACCTGCAGTCAGTAAATGTTGGCCTGTTTGACCAATACTTCCGAGTTACTGGTGAGTACATCTCGTGCTTTGTTTTTCCAGTCCTATTTTGTTTTAGTCTTTTGTTAGATGGATTTTTGTCTTTATTAGTGAGAGGGAAGAGTGTATTATTTTGTTGCTTCTTGATCCCTAGAGCTGTAGTTGAGTCATAAGTCTACATCATATTTTAAATGAAGATTAATTATATGATGTGTTTTTAAAGGATTTGTAAGGATTCTGTTGTTGTTTTCAGGGATTTGAAAGATTTCTGAGTAATGGTGGATGTTTTCAGGAGAAATAATCCTTGCAAGAAACCTTTTCTGGTGTCAGTTGCACATTGTTTCAAGAAATGATAATGGCATATACAGATTTGTGAGTGGATTATATCCTGTGTTCTCTTCAGGGCATTCTGCAGACCACATTGTCACGTGCCTGACAAGAGACAGCTACAACACTCACACCTTCATCCAGCAGCTTATGGCAGTCCTGTCCTTGCTTGCACGCACGCCTTCACCTGAACCAGTAGATAAAGACTTCTACTCTGAATTTGGGAGTAAAACCACAGGTCAGTCATCCTTTCTACATGTCATGAGTTATTTAGGCATCATTCTTAAGGCTTCATCTAAACTGTACTGATTGAAAGTGGAAAAACCTGAAAGCAGGGATTTTGTTTGTATTCAGTGATCTTATGATGCTTTCAGTGAGTTCAGAAGGAGGCAGAGGAGGGTGGGCAGTTGATATGGAGGTGGATAACTCTGATATGAGAATACAGCTGTATTTCCTTTGACTTCTGCCATCACCTGAAGTAACTGTGTGGTTAGAAATTTGCAGAAAAATGTACTGGTAATGCAAGAAAAATTCAATAGTAATCTGCTTTCCAAATGAAATTATTCCAATAAAAGCAAAAGCATATATGAATAGATACAAAATTTGAATCCTTCCATCTATCAAAGGTTGTTTTGCTTATCCTAATGCATTAAGTATTGTGTAGTACTGAACAGAAATACAATAATGTATGTTTCTTGCAGGAAAAATGGAGAATTACGAACTGATTCACTCTAGCAGAGTAAAATTTATTTATCCAAATGAAGAGGAAATCGGGGACCTTGCTTTTCTAGTGGCAGAGAAGATGGATGGTTTGACTAATCTTCCATCCCTCAACATCCTTCTGTATGTGTTGGCATTTCAAGTAAATCATGTTGAAGGATCTGCTCAAAACACTAGTTTACTTCAACCTAAAACACTTATACTGACCAGCTCTGATTTGTTCCTCTTTGATGAAGATTATATCAGTTACCCACTACCTGAATTTGCCAAGGAACCACCAAAGAGAGATAAGTACCAGCTTGCAGATGGGAGGCGAATCCGGGATTTAGACAGAGTACTTATGGGTTATCAGACATACCCCCAGGCCCTTACATTTGTGTTTGATGATGTTCAGAATCAGGATCTGATGCAGAATCTAACAGTGGATCACTTTGGAGAAACTGATAGTGTCCCAAGGGGAAACACTAAACAAGAAGGCAGCAAGAGTAGAGAGATCCAGTGGTACATTTTTATCCCAAGTGCAGAAAGCAGGGA
Organism: Sakesphorus luctuosus; assembly: GCA_013396695.1. Lineage (NCBI taxonomy): Eukaryota > Metazoa > Chordata > Aves > Passeriformes > Thamnophilidae > Sakesphorus > Sakesphorus luctuosus. The sequence goes on from VWZD01011007.1 coordinate 257,515, forward strand.
GAAACTAATTTCATTGCTTGCAAGACAGTGGGAGATCCTGTGTGGCAGGGAACTGCCTTTGGAGCTCACAGGGTAGTTATTGCACAGCCAGGTGATTTCAGTGTGCATTATAAGGCAAAGCACAGTGTTCAGGCAGAGATAGCACCTGTCAAGTTCTCCCTCTTCCCATGAGGAGCTGACCTGGACTCCCTTTCTCCCTAGTGCAGTGAACATGTAATAGTACATAGAAATATTCTGAAGTGTTAACTGGGGACTGAACTTCTTGTACAGTCTATTTTTTATGCAATAGTATATAGTGAAAAAAAATCATTAGACATCCTGGGAAACTGTATGGACAAATTAAGGAGTCAACACTAGATATACTGTCGTCTGGGGCTGTTAAGGTTTCCACTATTCTTCTGTATATATCAGTCTTGCTGTTCTATACAAATTCTAATGTGTAAATAAGGGTAAATGCTTGTGTATGTTAAGTGCAATGTTCTTTGTATAAGAAGTATTTTGGGTATGCTGCTAATGCTTATTATTTAATGATCTTACAGTTTTACATATGTTTTTCTTTGAGGCCAAATGTAATTATTTGCTGCCAATCTTGAACTTAGCAGTAAAATTTGAGCCACAAGCAGGTAACACATTTTCATATGAAATTATTTTCACAGGCATTCTTTTTCCTTACCCTAGGATAAAAGAATTCCCTGGTAAAGATTCCCTCAGTGTCATCCTGAAAGTGGAAATACCCAATGTGGGTATCTGAGCATTTTGTCAGCAAATAATGAATTTGTATCTCTGAACACAAAGTCTTTCTTTTGCCTATCTTGTGAATACAAATAAAGTGTAATTTGACAGTTTTCTCTTGGCCTTGTCTTTATTCAAGTTTGTGTCTTGTGTTTGCAGGATACCATATGGCAGTTCAGCAGTACATATTGTGTTCCTAGAGTGCATTGTGAGGTATGAAACATGCAGCAAGATGAAAGAAGAAAATAGTTTATTCTACTGTAACAAGATTATGTTAGTCCAGAAATACACCTGAGTCATGGAAGCCGAGGATCTGCAGCTTCTAAACACAGTTGGAGGATTTATTTCATGTAATTTGGCTTTTCCATTAGAAGCTGGGGATTTGCCTTCCAAGCTGTCATCTTTCACTTGGATGTTTCTGTGCCAACAAGTTTTAGCTTCCCTTATTGTGAAGACAAATATTGAAAGGGAATATTCTGTATCCAGTGGGATTAAGAAGGGAAGAAGAGTTTTGATACTTTTGTGCCAGCTAATGCTGCCTAAAACTTGTGTTAAAAAACACAGAGAACTTTTGACTGATAGAGACCTGGAGGTCCAACAGTCAACCTTAAAACAGGGCAAACTTTGAACAAGTCGAGGCCTGGTCCAAATGAGTTGGGAGTTTTCTCCAAGAATGGCAAGTCCACAGTGGTGTTGGGAATTCAGTGGTTTCATGGAGTAATTTTCCGTGATTTTGGTGTAGAAAACAGAGCTTGGCTGTGCTTTTTGTACTCCAGGAGCCAGGAGTGTTGCAGTCAGTGCAAGGATGGCAGAGGCTGCCAAAGCCAGATTGTATTGCAGGATGCAGTGGAGGTCCCTGAGCAAGAAAAGAGGTGAGGAGAATTACTGGAGTGCAGCTCTGCTCACAGTTTAGCAGAGTTAGGTTAGACTGAACTGAACAGTTGTAGGTTCTGCATGGGGGAAACTGAATTTTCCTGTACTTTGGAGCTCTTCTGTTCCTTGAAATATCAAAGTTACTTGTGTTCATTTAAGATTAATTTCTAAATTAAAAATCCTAGGGATAATGTAATTTTAAGAAAGCTTAGGTCTTTGCTAGTTTTTTTGGAAGTGATTCTGTTAATGAATTACAGTTCTCTAAGGTAACACATAAGGAGGAGCCTGTGGCAACTTGAATAATCTGATTTGCAACAGCAGTTGAGAACCTACCAGATGAACAGGTCATTTACAGAGAGGCTTATGGTTTTAAGTGAATGTAAGGGGAGTCTGTAATGAGTCCTTAGAAACTGAGCCAACACAGATAGATATCTCTGTCTCTCCTGTAGGGGCTACACTTGGCATTGCTTCTGGGTAAGTCAGCCCTGCTTCCATCTGATAAGTAAGGCCTGTCCTGGGGGATGCCTTGTGCTCAAGACAGACTTGAGTTCTGTTTCTAAGCATCCTTTGTAAAACTCAGCTGTTTAAAGTGTGTTTTAATGCACTGGTGAGTATCACAAACTCTTGTATTAGAATAAGAAATGATAATCCCCTGCTTGTTTGAGCAGGCAAGGTCTCTCATCTCTTTTGCAGAAAAAACACATCTGTGATTAAACTTGAATTTTTTTTTTAAGTCCTCAACTAGCTAAAACATCAAATCTGTCCCTTTGGATCAGATTATTAATCCAGGATCAGGTGTAATTCCCCCTTGAGATCCTGGTAAGCACTGAATACCTTAAGATGAACAAAATGTTCAGTACATCCTGCCCTGTGTCTTGATTCTTCCATTAAGATGAGACCATCTGTGCTGCTCTGAGTTACAGAATCACAGACTATGCTGAGTTGGAAGGGACCCACAAGGATCATCTAGTCCAGCACTTAGCCCTGCACAGGCCCATCCCTCTTTCAAAAGCCCACCTTAAACACTGGAAGGCTGCAGTGAGGTCTCCCTGGAGCTGCCTTTTCTCTGAGCTGAACAACCCCAACTCTCTCAGCCTGTCTCCATAAGAGAGGTGCTCTGTGTTAGAACCTAATGGAGTTATAGCTTTGTGGGTGTACATTTCTGTTCATTTAAATGCAATGTTAGGCTGAAAAATTTTACACACTGTCACTCAGTGCCAGCCTGTTGTCTCTATTGTCTGATTTTAATGTAATTTTTTTTCTAAATACAGAGATGTATTTGAGTGAGTTCTTGAAAATGCACAATCATTTTATCTGGAACGTCAAAAAATGGCAGATTGTTTCATTTCATGAAGATTTCTCAGAACTTGCCACAGATTTTACAGAAAGTTCATCGGAATTAAGTCACTTTCTAAGAAGCTGAGGTCACATAGAGCAGTCTTGGTTTCTTCCTCTCTTTTTGCAAGAGCACTACAACGCCCTACATGAGTTTTTCTCTTTAGTAATCCTTTACAGCTTCCAACCCTTGTTCAATACTAAGGCAGTACCTGAAGTTAGGATCAGATACATGCATAGGCACGTGGGCAGACCTTTGTCAGGAAAGTGTCTCCTGAACTATCCCAGACTTCCATAGTCTGGCTTTGCAGCTGAGGTAGATATTTGCCACCCTAGGAAGTCCCAGGCAATTATTTATGTTCAGTGTCATCTGCTAAGCATCTGGCCAAAGGTTTTAAAACTTCCCTTGTATTACAATTGAAAAATTGTAAATGAACCTCATTAGGAAGGAAAGTAAATGAGGTGGTGACCTGAGCTAAACTCTTTTCTTTGCAAGGAGAAGTGACAGTGACCTGTATCTTGTCTGTCCTGTGTCCATTCCCATGCTGCTTTTACAGCACTCTCTGCTCAGCCTGGCTAGAGATGTGCTGCACAGTCATGTATTTCCATCAGCCCCTCTGGCTTGCCTTCCTGTTCTGGTCAGCTTTGATAAGGAGGGGTTGTTTTAATTGAAGTAGCACAAAATGCTGCTGCTACTTGCTTGGATGTCTCTGATCAAAAAGTTTACTTTTGTGGTGCTTCAGACATATCAAACCTTAGGCAAAGAAGCAGCAATGTGAGGAAAAGCATGAAGTTGTGGCTCAGAGCAGACTACAGGCTTGTTTCTTGCTGTCTACCTGATAACTAAGGGTGTTTAGTAACTTAGAAAGCTAAAAGTTGATGTGGAAAAAGTGGGGAATGTGAAACTCCTTAGAGCCAGAAGATGCTAAAGAAAGACTGGCCAGCACTCAAAAAAGCCACCTGAACAGGTGCATGAAGAGCAGTCGCCAGAGCTGGTAAGCTGGGCACCCATTCCTTGTGCTTCAGTCTTTAAGGTGTCTGAGAGAGCAAGTCTGAAGTCACTGAAAATTCAGAAGTAGCTGGATCCCAACTCCCATCTCTGTGCTGCTGTTTTCAGGCAGAAATTCAGAAATGCAAACCGTTGGCTATAGCTGTGCTCAAGCACATTGTAGGCTCTTTCTGTTCCTTACAGATACAGTACATGAAGGATAAGCAGCACCTTCAGGGGAGAGCCCTTTGCTTTCCTCAGTCATGGTCATGTGAGAGGTGCTGAGTGTCAATAGCTCAGCCTGTTCCAACAGTTCTATTCAGACTTCTAATTAATATTGAATATCTGTGCAGAATTTACTGTCTGACTCTCCCAATACAATCCCAGAGCACTGCTTAACACTTGGGAAAGGTACAAAACTAAAACCAAGAGAAGGGAATATGTAGCTGGTTTTTATTGCAGGAGAACATGTGAAGGAACTGGGAGTCAAGAGGAAGAAACAGGCCAGACTTACAGGATTTATGTGCTGACGTTGGTACTGCTGCCCTTCGAGGTTTTGGACTAACAGGATGTGAGCAGCCACCACCATTTCTTCCTGAATCACTCAACAACATTGTGCTCAGGCAGCCCTACCTGTCTGCTTGGAATTGGACCACTGCATGTGTGTGTGTGTGAGAGGGAGAAAGATAAACAGACTCCTATTAGCTGTGCAATCCTTTGTTTTTGCTTGTATCAGCAAACTTCAAAATTCCTGTTCCTTCCAACTTGCCAAGAGTTAAAAAAAACAAACAACAAAAAAATATCAAGAAGGAATATCGTGTTCTTGTCTCTTCCCCAGGACCCTGAGGGGTGTATTGGGTAAGTATTCAGCTGGCCCTCTTCCTACTCACAAGCACTCCTGGCTTGGTCTGTTTAATACTTTTCTAGTACCTCTTCAGACTCACAGCCTTCTTACACACCTACAGTTCAGAGCAAAGGGACTCAGTGTTCTTCCCGAGGTTTCCCAGAGGAGCAGAACAGGAGTCCCATTCTCTGCCTGGCTGTAACCAAACTGTGAGCTCCCACAGAAGCCATGTGGCAAGGTGGACAGGATGGTAAATCCCTTGCCTTGGCTCTGTAGTTTCTGTAAAGATTGCTGAAACAAAAGATTTCAATAGCAGGAAATTGCCCAAGCGGCCAGGCCTGCACAGGCTTCACAGAGCAGGGCTGGTGACCCAGCGTTTTAAAACAGCATGTGACACAGGCAAGGAGGCTGGAAGGCTTTGTAGTTTTATCCTTTGCCTTTATCCAGGCTTTGGGAGGTTTTTTTGTCTTCCCAGGTAACAGGTTGAGTAATTTTTACCAGAAGCTTCTCAACTCTGAATGTAAATGTGTTCACAGAAAAAATGCCAGGTCTTGGATAAGTTACTTTAGAGCCCAACCTTTTGCCAATGCATAAAGCAAAAAGACAGAGAAAAATCCTGAGCACTGCTGCTTGCCAACAGTCTGCTGGTGACTGGAGGGACTCAGCCCACTAAGTAAATGATTAGTGTTTTATAGAAGCAGTCAGTGTCAGGGCCAGAATTTAAAGATGATGTTTCTGAGACTGCCACTGCTAAACCAGCCACCTTCTGCCATGTGGGCAGGAGACACTTGGCTGATAAATCAACCAAATAAAAGCCCTGTGCTAAACCTCACAGATAAACACACTGACAGGCAGTTGACAACTCCTGCTGTGTGTTTTAAAATGGATTTGCACAATCTTATTTCAATCAAACGTTGACTGGGACATGAACAAGAGACCCTTTTACCCCGCCTGTACAAGACCCTTTGTGGGCTCTGTCATCAGATCTTTACAAGTCTTGTCTATAAATTTTTCCTTTGATGAAGGGTTTTTTCCCCAGGTTTTCCTGTCTCACATATTCCTTTAATTGCTAGTGACATAACAAGTCCCATGGTTTTATTCTTAATGCACTTCTGTGTATTTCCTCTGTAAATTCTGGATGGTTTAGAAAGAATCAGGTGTCGAGGTCCCTGATAAACTGTGGGATCTTGCTTTGGGAGACTTTGGGGGTTTGAAGTACTTGGTGCAGTTGCCTGTGTGCATGAGCTGCTCTCATATAGAAAGGACTGAGGGAACTGATGTTTTTATTTATTGACAGTTTTGAAGGGTGTTGGACAAAACAGTGGAATCAAAGAATTGATCCAATGCATTTTGCCTCTAAGGCATAAAGTTTTTATTGGTGTCATCCATGAGAAAATCCATTTATCTGCCCAGGAGGAATCCATCTATCAGAAAAGAATGGGAACAGTGTAAGTGGAGCAGTAATTGGTGTTTGGCTGTTTTGATCTCTGTGCTCTTTCTATGCTGGTGCCACCACCTTTGGTGACACTGCCAACTGAACTGCCACTGCAAGCATGTTGGCATCTTTCCTGTGCACTGAGCATTATTAATGGCCCTGGGTCACCCATTAATTTGGAAGTGGTTGGTGCTTCACCATCTCACTGATTTCCAGAACCACGAGGATCCAAAGTTGTTGCAGATTTTGGTGTTCCAAGTCCAGCAGCAGCGATCAGCAAAATTTCCACTCTCTCAGAGCAGCTCACATGGAGTGTCTGAAATGCTCTGCTTATGGCTGCTTGGTCAGGAAAGCAGCTTCTGATGATGGATGACCTTTGATTTTTCAGTTTATGCTCTGCTGTTGTACAATGGCACTACTCAAGTGTTTGCATTTTTAGCCTGTGTATTGCCTTTCATTGAGGTGAGATCAGATAAGGGATTTGGCTGCAAACCTTTTGATGTTGCTGTGAATCTGATTTAATTCAGGCAGGAATTTCACTAAGCCTTTCTGTCCCTTCCCTTACTAGTTCCCTTGCAGTAGGTCAGATACAGTGATGATAAACAGCAGTGGAAAGCCTTGGAATCTGTCTTTGTGTGTCCTTTTTCCCCTGTACCGTTTTGAGTGTTAAGCCATTTAGAAAGCTGTCTGAAGACTCCTTATAGGAGCCAATGCCTCTTCAAGTGCCTCAGGGTAAGCTATTTCCACCTTAAAAGCTTATCAGCTATGTGTGGATGCTGGCAACTTAATCCCTGTGTCACACAGCCAGCTCTTGGAAAAACCATCAGCAGGAATCCTTCCAGGCTGCAGTGTGGGTGCCTGAAGGGCAGCATGGAGCAGAGAAGCAGCCTCATTCCTCTGTTTCCGTGGCCACTCCAGTGCCATGACTGTAGGCAAAGAAGTCATTGTACAGCTTCCATGCTGATGTCCCCCTCTATAAGTGTCCCCACTGTCCCGTTGTGACTTTGCCATCCCACCAGAACTGGTCTGAACTGTGATGCCTCTGCCTCATTCTGGAGATCTGCAGGTACCAAATGGTTTCCAGAGCTGTGTAACCCTCTGCCCCTGACAGTGGCATCAGCTGGGCAGTGACAATCCCAGGGGCCACAATTGTCCTGTGGCAGGACAAGGGGGCAGAGTCCCCAGACTGAGCTGTGGGCTGGTACTTCTCACATGGGTTTCAGTGGATGGTTGTGTGCCTTATCTGCTTCCTGTTAGTGCAGGATATATAATAGGGCTGGCTCTTCATCATGCTGGCTCTGCCTGTAGGATGAAGGAAGAGGGAAAGCACAACTGACGGCACTCGTGAGTACAGAGGTTCTTATGTGTCAGCATGTGTGTCTTTGTGTGTGTGTGCAGGGCCAAAAAACATTAATGCTCTCGTTATTTATGTAAACATAATAAAGCTCCCTGTCCTGGTTTCATTTAGGCATCTTCATTTACTGTTAATGGCTTGAAAATGAGAAGGTCCCTCCTTGCTTGGTAGGATTTGTTGTTCACAAAGCAGTCTGTAGACTGCTCAGCATAATGGGCTCTCTTGGCAGTGTAGGGAGAAAAAGGTCCTATGAAGTCTGTTGATAATCAGTTATTGATTCTTTGTAATGTTCAAAAGGACAATATATATTTCAGACTGTACCTCAGCTTAGCATGTACTTTTCTTAATCTGTTTTGGGACTTTCCTATTCTGAGTGCTATGGAAGTGCTCCTTGGATTTATCAAGCTGTCAGCAGAGTGTTTGGAAAATGATATATTTTGCCATGACTGCCATAGCACCTGCAAAGTGTGATGGTTTTCTTGCTGAGAAACTCAAATAGAACTTTAAATAAATATCAAAGGCTACCCAAGGTGCTTAATTGATGGACACAATGTGCTTCATTATTGCTCTGAAGCACAGCCTGTCATTCATGTTGCTTTGTTCATGCAAACTTTGGGATAGGCAGTGGTTGGGTCTACCTTCTCTTTGCGGTGTTGTGGGCATATTAACACCAGTGGTAAAAGGAAATTAACTTACCCTTCATGAATTCATGGTATTTGAGTTTGCCCATTGGATTTGCCTTCTGTTAAGCACACAGTTAACCTCTTTTCATTCCAATTAGTTGAAAACTAAGGATTTCCTTCCTTCTGTTTTGAACTGATATGTAAGAGGAAATCCGTAGATGTTCCTGTTTTGAGTAAACCTTTTACTAAGGAGCTCTGCTTGTGCATTTAAAAAAAGAATAGAAAGAAAAAGGTTATGTTGATTCAGACATAACATTAGAAGTAGCAGCTCCATTTCTGAAGGTTTTGCAGCCAAAAAGCACAGTGCAAAAATGCTCTCTCCCTGTTTACTTTTAACCTCTGGTTTGTCTTGGATCTGATTCTTAGTAGGCGGTGTTATCTTACAGAAATTACAGCCACTATCACCACCCCTTTTGTGGAAAGGGTCCTGCCTGTAAAAGCATGAAAATGCATCCTCCTGGACTGCTGTTTTTCTTCTTAGCAGCATACTTCACTGCCACAGCTGACTGCCAGGGTCAGAAGGTAAGTCTGTGAGTCTTTGCTTAAATGTTCATTGAACTGCTCTTCATATTTGGATAGTTGTGTGTTAGGAGATAATCCTCCCCAAAACTCCTTTTCTCATTTACTTTTACTTAGGTGCAGAATAACATCCATAAAAACTTTGGGGCTGTAATGTGTTTTCTCTGCTGTGTGTGGAGTCCAGACAGAGGAATTAAAAGTTGAAAGGAGCTGCTTGAATTTTAGATTGGATTAAATTTGTGCCTCTGTTCAGCATTGAACTCCAAAGTGGCAATATCAAAGGAGTGCACTCAGCATCTTTGTCTTCTGCCAGCTTCAGGACATGGAATAGGAACTTAGTTTCCATCAGGAGAGGCCCAGAAGTTTCCCAGCAGAAGTTAATTGTAAAAAAGACTTCTACAATCTCATCAATTTGTTGCTTTGTATCAGGGTGAATAGCTTTGTTTCAAGTATAATTTCCAACAGCTCCCCAGTAAGGCTTGGGGAATACTGTCCATTTTGTGTCCATTTTTTTGATTTTCTTTCAAGTCCTTCATTTTTCTGTGCAGCAGCATTTAGGAGAATGTGTGATGCCTTTGTGGAGCTGTTCTGCAGGCTCCATGGTGAGGCAGCCCAGTTCCTGCAGGCTGAAATTCACACTATTTCACCCTGTACTGTCTTCTGCCATCGCCCTTCTCGTGTCCTGCTGTTGGAGGAGTGAACTGGCCTTCACAGTCAGAGCTGTGGGGGGCATTTGGAAATGTTATTCCTTGGGGATCCAAGCTATGGAAAGGGTGACTTGTCTTGAATGACAAAGCGGGGCCTTGTGGGGAATGGACAAATCTGTGAGTCTCACAGACTTTATTTAGAAAAAGCCAGAGCACTGGAAAGATGCTGCATTTGGGTGAAAGGTTTTGTATAGGCCATGTCATAACAGGGCCGTAAATGACTGTTGGGAAGGCTTGTAGGATCATTGAGGTGACTTGAGCATGAACATGACATGTCTCTGCTGTTGTTTGTGTGGAGATGTGGGTTCCAGAACAGTTGTGTTCAGAGACATGAGCTCACATCTTCAGCTGGTCTAAGTGGAAATTTAGGTCTCTCTGCCTTGAGACACTGTTGATTTCTGTAATCACTGAGGTGTCTGGCTTGGCATGAAACAGTTATGTTTTCAGGTAGTGAGTACCCACTTAGAGAGAAGTGAAATGTTTTGAATCACCTCTGGAGCAGTTTATTTAATCTAGGGAAAATAACTCCCTTTTAGACTTTTTCTCCAAAAGGTTCTCTCTTTTTAGAGAAAGAGAAGAAACATTTGAAAGGTTGAAATGGAAGGTGAGGAAGAGTAAGGGTCTAAGGAAGCCTCCTCTGATAGTTTAGATAGTCTGATTGCAATAGAGTGCTGTGATCCCACAGAAGGCCTCCATTGGCCTGCAGGGGCCATCAAGAGAGAAAAGAGAGTTTTGTGCTGCCTGTTTTTCAGTGGTGTTGCCTCAGGACTCTGACTTGATGGTTCAAATGTGACAGTGAACCTGACAGCCTAATTTGGTTTTTTTTTTACCTCTTGCTATTGGCTGAGGGAGATGCAGCAGTTGTGAGAACCATGGAAGTTTTTCTGCTGGGAGGAGGCCAGTCCCAGGATGTGCTGCAGGAGGAATGGAGGCAAGTGGGAGATGAGGAAAGTGGTCTCAGCATCCCTGTGCTTCCAGTGCTCTGCAGCTGAGATGGTGAGAAACACCCAGGGAAATAGTACATCTGTATTACGTGATCTCTGAACTTGATTGTTCATCCTCATGCTGAAAAATGTCTTCCTTGAGCAAATGTGAAGACCTGTTGTGCCCAGGAGCTGCTGGTCTGTTCAGCTTAGGTTACTGAGAACTTCTTGGGGAGGTACATGACTATAATGACTCAAGCATGTGTCTGCAGCTCTGTTTGGTGAAGGACAAGTGCACTGGAAACTTGGTGATTCATTAGATAATGACTGTTTCCAGAACTGGCTCCCAGGATTGTTGGAGCCGAACACTGACGTCCAAATGTGTTTTTCTTTCTTCCTTGAGATTTTGCCATGTACAAGGATTTGTGTTGTGGTTTTGCAGGAAAAGATAAAGGTTGAAAATTAGAGGAATTATGAAATACTTCCCCGTTTATTCACTTGAAGTGGAATAAGAGAAACAAACACTTGAGAAGTAAGGGACATCTGTTCAGAGGAGGGAAGGAAACACTGCAGCATCCAGAGGCTCTCATGTGTCTCAGCTGAGCACAGAGGGCAGTGGCTGCTCTTGCACAGGCAAGTGTTTGAGAGAGTGTGCTGGAGACAGAGACAGCCTGGAGACAGAGCTCAGTGTGGACAGAGGCACCCTGGCTCTTACCTTCTTTCAGCTACAGTTGGATGTTTTCTGCTTTAAAAGCCTCCTTTGATTTTTGAGGTATTTGAGAGCATCAGTCTTCCTTTTCTGTTCCTTTGTACCCAAAGTGTGATACAGTCCAGGCTCACAACATCACCTGATCAGAACAGTGACTGTCACCAGGCAGCACTGCTGCATCACAGGGGCAGACATTCCCTCTGGCTGCTTCCTTTCCAGCCTCCTCACCCTTGGAAACAGAAGTCACAGATGAGCCCAAGGGAGAAGTGCCTCATTGTTTTCCAAGAGGCTGCCCCTGGAGCCACCTCTGACTCAAACTTATGTCTATCTTTCATCCTCTCCAAAATTTGAGTATCCAGACGGTTACATTTATGTCCCTTGATTCCCTCTTCTGCTTTCCTAAGGAGTAAAACTCTCCAGAAAATGACTGCTTCATCAGTTCTGTCACTCAAATAAGAAGGGAAATACTTTTTTTTAATTCTTTTCCACTCAGCTGTTTTCTTCCCCTTTCCTCCTGCATGTTGCTGCTGACACAAGCATATTTCCTTGTAAAAAAGGGAAGGTCTTACTGGAAAACTGCCTAAAACTTATTAAGTGTCCCAGTAGGGTAGGGGGGATTCCACAATAACTGTTTTGTCTTAGAGGCCTGCAAGTAATCAAACCTGCCAGCAGGGAGGAGTGACAGCCATTCACCTCTCCCACTGTCCATCCACAGAAATGGAGCCACACTGATGGAGGAAAGAGGAAGAAAATGGAATAATATAAATAATGGTGTCTTCCCTCTACCACTGTGACAGAGAACACATTTAATGGCCCAAATGTCTCTGGTGCCTGAAAGTACAGACTAAATAGAAGTCTGGAGAGTTTGAACTTAGTATTTTGTGCTCTGCTGCTTATATGGTTTTCTTCATGCAGGCAGGATGGCTCAGACCCCTGGCAAAAGTTTGTGAGGTAATTCTGACTCACTGAAAGGCATCCAGAGCTGTGTTTCTTCCTCAGGCATCTTCCCATTCCTCTTTCCAAGGCATTGTCTCAGGGAAGGATAAAGCTGGCGTTTGATGGGACCAGAAAGACAGATGGGCTGTTCTATGGGATCCATGTCCCTGGCTTCAGCTGGCTCCTTTTAAAAGCCCAGCTTTAATCTGGAGTCCTAATTTATATTTCAATCAGCTGGTTGGATGGACTTCTTCCCTACCCCACCAATGGCACAGCTGATCCTTAGAGCACTCCAGAGGCAGCACCTCATTTATTCATCCATATTGTTTGTCTTCTCTGTTTTGCTCCATGAAAAATGGGAGATCTCTGACTGCTCTGTGTGCCAGTGAGGTGGAAACATAAGGAACAGCAAAGCTGTTTTCTTCTGGGTAACATTAATTAATCTGGTGCTCACAAGACATGGAGGGGTGGATTTGGTGGATCTCAGATTGGTTTTGAGCTGTTTATACTGCAAAGTAGTCATTCACAACAGATTCCTTGGGGATTCTGCTACCAGGGAAAGTGGAGATGTGTGGGAAAGCCCCAGAAACACAACTAGAAGTTGATATCCATGGAAAGGGCAACCACAGACACAGAAATAATTTTCTCCCATTAGGCAGCATTCTTGCATGGATGGCTGCAGAAGGTGGATCGATAAACATGAGAAAAAGCTCAACTTCAGTCAGAGGGAACATGGGTATGAGTCAGGAAACGTTGCAGGGACATGTTCCTGTGGACCTGGGACATGAGGCTTATCTCTCAGGAGGTTTTCCCGACAGGGTCTGCTGGCTATCATCTGGGAGGGCCTTCCTGAGCTGTTGATAACTGATGGGAAGCCATGGGCTTCCTGCCTTGCCTTGGGGCAAACGTATGCCTTTGGGCTTCAGTTCAGAGGAAGCAAAGCTGAGATTACTGATGGGAATCCAAAACAGGGAGTTCTGGGCACAGTTCTGCTGCATTAGCAGCATTGTTCAGGATTGGCTTAAGAAATCCCAGATCAAGGCCTCCTCCCAAAATTTGATCTAATGTTTTTATTTTTAGAAAATACAGTGCCTGTGGAGGCACAGCTGAGGTGAGTTGTGTGGGCTTTTTCCAGCCAATAACCTTTTGGGACATACACAGCTTATGCTTCCCAGCTTTTCAGTGGTAAATACTGTCTTTTTTAAAACTTAGCAATGAGATTTCCATGCAGTTGCCTGATTCTAGGAGTTTAGAAATCCAAGGAAATGCGTTTGGAGTAAAATCACAAGTTTTAATGATGGGTTGGCATATGATGGCCATCATTCACTCTGAGGCTGTACCTTTGTCATCTGCTCTGGCTCTGTTTTCTTTGGGGAATTAAGGTTGTACAGGAGTACATAAAAGCCCTGTAAGGAAACCTGAACCCTAAAAATTATTCTGGTGGTATGGAAGGGCTCATGCTGAATTTGTCAGCAGCCATGCTATTAATCCAAATCTCCTGCCTGATACTGCTGCCAGTGTTTATGGAGTCATTCTTACCTAGGGTCAAAGCATCAAAGTGTTCAGAGAGGTGTAGAGCACTTTTCATCCAGCCCTCTGCACCTTCTTGAAGACAATTGCCATGAGAAATATTTATGTGAGCAGTTCCTGGCTCTGGGAAATAGACTGAACTAACTCATTTGGTTCTTCAGACCTGTGGAACAGCAATGGAACCACCAGTGAGCTGGATCATACCAATAGCATGGAAAAGAAAAATGCTATGTTGCCTTTTAATTCCATGTCTTCTGGCAAGGATTATTAATTTAGGGCTTGTCCTCACATACCACTGCCATGTGTTTGTGAAAGATCAGCAGAAATTAGCAGTGCACAGTTATGATTGTTTTAGAAATGGTTAGAATTTTTGCTGTGGGGCGTAGGGGAAAGATAAGATAGCTGTGACCTGCCCTGCTGCCTTCTAGCTGAGACCCAAGGGGATCCAAGCACACAGCAGTGATGGTTTAGCCCATGGGAGTGTGTGGTACCTCCCAGCAGCTGCACTGGCCACTGCCCTCCCCAGTGGTATCCAAAGAATGGTGTGAATTGATAAAGATATTACAAGTTGGCAAGGTGAGTGGCTGGGATAACAGTTCCATTTTGGGCTTGTTTCCATTCTGTTTTTTCTTTTTAAGTCAAAATCCATGCGGTGCAATGTCAAGACGACGTTTACCTTGAACACAGCGTGTACTGCCTGTGCTGCAGTGCCCAGAATGTTGTGTCCCAGAGGCTGGTTGAAGACCACCCAAGGATTAGGGGTGAGAGACTGCAGGTAAGATCTATTTCCTCACTGTGTTAAGCTTTTAGTGCAGCTCTGCTCTGCAAGGAGTAGTGTGTTCCTTCAGGAGAACACACACATGGGTTTGAGCTCTAAATGTTGAAGGAGTTTTGTTTTCAGATGCTGAAAAATGGGTTTATGAATCCTATTGTTGTTGCTTTTGTCTCCTTGCAAATCCCACAGACTTTTTGCTGAATGTAAGGTTCTAAATACATAGAAAAAAATTGCATTACCATTGCCTCTAACTTACCCTAAACAACCTGAGTTTAAAAATCCTGCTGTAGTAACTTAACAAAGCTTTGTGTAGCACAGGAGCCTATTTCAGACCCTGAACTCCTTGGTGGCTTATTAGGAAAATTATATAATGATAGTTCCCCCTGTATATCCTCCCAGCTTCCAGCAATAATCCTCTGAACTTTTTACCTTCCTAGTTCACTTTATGACAATTGCTTGTTCATGTGTTCCTTGCTCTTATTCTGTTGAGCTTGGCTATAATAGGCAAAGGATGAAAGAAAACTGAATTTACTAGGAAGCTTTTGAAAAATGAAACACTATAGATTATTGTTTGTGTATCTATTCAGCAGAGAATGTTAGCTGTTAATATATAGCTCCATTGTGTGCTCCTTCTGTGATTCTCTGTCCTGTCAAAGTACTTTACAAGCAGTGGTGGAAGTTTTGCAGTTTGTAGCAGGTTTTGCACACACAGGAGTCAGATGGAAGCCAAAGCGGCAGTGATTGAGACAATTTCCAAGTTCCTTTTGGGAAGGATGTTGTGCCAAAAATAAAATGAAGTGTAAGAATAATGTGAGTGTATGCAGCTTTTCTGAGTGTTATCTGCTCTGGTGGTGGTTATTGGACAGACCCAAGAATAGTTCTGTGCTGTGTACGTGCAGAACAAGAGGCACTGCCACCCAGGACTCACCCTGTGTGGAGAGGGGAGGAATGGAGGGTTGAAAGCAAGATGGTTCTTTGAGGGATTTAAGGAATTTGTCCAAGATGAATAGAGAATCTGTCAATAACACAGCTATTAAATCCAAATTTACGACATCTCAATCTGTAATTTTTAGTTAAAGGCAGAAAGGGAGAAGTGCTGCAAGGACATTTTGCTCTTTCAAGGTTATTTTAGATGTGAAGTTGAATGTTGAGCCACTCCGGAGATCCCAACTTTGTGTCTATGCTGTCTAACCCTCCAGCATCCAAGGTTTCCATCCTGATGCAAGGTCCTGTCTCATGCCCAGTCCCTGACAGATTCTTTTATCCAGTCTTTGAGGCTCAGATAAATGGGCATCCTTAGAGGAGACATAACCAGATGGCAACCTCTTGTGTGCCTGCATGGCAGAGGGGATGAGGAATGAGGGCCCTTCCTTCCCTTCAGAGCTCAGAGCACTGGAGTGGGATTGCTCAGAAACCCTTCTGTGCTAGGTTTAGTGTTGTAATCATGAATCTTGGATTGTTCTTTTTAAGATACTCTGTCAAGTTAGGAGAAAATACCGTTTCCCTGCCAGGGTGCCATCACGTGTGTAAGAAGGAAATTGAGGAGAAAAAGTGCTGTCCAGGATTCTGGGGAACAGAGTGCTATGGTAAGTTTTTCAGGTTTTTACAACAATCTCTAGCTATTGAATAAATCAAACTAGCTTTAACAGGAGGCATTAAATACACACTGAGGTGATTAATTTTCATTATTCCTTGAACACTCACAAGGTCTCCATTATCTGTCTGGGAAGTTCAGCATATAATCTGTTTGCTCCAGATGAGTTGAATCCTCTTACATTTAGCACATAACATAACCTCCTGTGGTGGAACTTCCTTTTGTCTCTTCTTTAAAAATAAACTTTTGGAAAGGGATGTTTTTTGTTCCTCTTTAACAAAGTTTCCAAAGGAAGAGGAAGATCTTTCTGAAGCCCCTCTAGTCTGCAGTGTGTGTGCCACGTGTGCTGCTGTGGAGTCTGGAGTTAGTCAGCCATTCAGCCACAGAAAATAACCATCCCAAAGATCCCACTCAGGTTTATGCCAAGAAATGAGAATTTGTTTAGTCTTGTCTCAAAAATCCAAAACCAAGAACTACTAAGATGAACATTTTACATAGTATTGACTGCTGGAATATGGAAAGACACTGCAGAAAAAGAGATTGTTTGAGTGCTTGAGCCTGTTCTCACACAAAGTGCTTTGAATAAGCAACTGGTTTCATCAGAGGAATCACATGCCTGAAATTATCAGAGATAGTCCCCAGAATTTAGATGTTCCACACTCCCAAGATGTGTGGACCATGTTTTCCTGGGCACACTTACAGTTCTTCCTGAAGTCAGGGGAGCTGGAGATGCTCAGTATCTTTGCAAAGCAGCCTCCTCTCCATCCTGAGTTTCAGAACTGCCCTCTTTGAGATGTTTTGAAACTGCCTCACTCATGCAAGCAATGGCTCCACCTGAAAAAATGCTTCACTGCCTTTGTTGAAATTTAGTTATTTATGGCCTGGTTGGGATTTTTCCTTAGACTTTTAATAAAAGGCTTCTTTTAGCAGCCCAACTTCTCCTTGGTGGCACTCCTGGCCACATTTACCAGCTCTAGGCCAGTGTTAGGTGTGCTGGATAATTTGCTGGTGAAGAGGCCATTGCCTTTGTGCAACTGGAATAGCTGGGGGAGGAGGAGATGGAAAGGTGCTGGTGGTTCAATCTAATCTTGTCTGGCCTGTCTCTTGCCTGCCAGAGTGTCCAGGTGGCTCTGAAAATCCCTGCAGTGGCCACGGGACA
The DNA here is from genome assembly GCA_013396695.1 of Sakesphorus luctuosus. Lineage (NCBI taxonomy): Eukaryota > Metazoa > Chordata > Aves > Passeriformes > Thamnophilidae > Sakesphorus > Sakesphorus luctuosus. The sequence continues at coordinate 274,611 of VWZD01011007.1, forward strand.
TGCTTGGATGGGATGCAGCAAAATGGGACCTGCATCTGCAAGGTCAGTGCATGATTTATACTGAGGTATAAAGTACAAGTCCCTTTTTCAGAGGGAGCTGTACAGTGTCTGTGCACATGCTCTGGTTGAGAGCTGCCCTTCTGCCTGTGAGGTCAGTGGCTTCTTTCATTCCAGCATCAGTGTCTGTGGTTTTCCTGGAGGATTGGTAGGTCTACAGTAGCACTAAGACACTATTAGTAGGGATATGGAGTTGGGAAGAATCTCTTGGGAGAAAAGAAAAAATAGCTGCATGAATTCAACCCCCTGATCAGTTCAAATAAGCAGTATCTGTCTGTGACTGCAAGAAGCCAGGAGACACTGAGCTGCAACTTTTCCAGATTTGGATTATATACTTCCCAAATTCATCAGTCCTGCACCTTGGAAGGCAGTCTGCCTCTTTCAGGAAAAACAGGAGGGACACAAAGAGAATTTAGGACAGATTTTTTCCTCTTCCGAGACTGAATACAGCAGAAGCATCAACAATTCCTGCACATTTGAGTTGTATAGAGCAGTGTATTTAAAATTTATAGCTTAATGGATCGGTGTCAGACTTGAAATTTCCTCTTTTGCACTCTGTGTTTTTGCAGCATCCTTAATTAATAGCTCAAATCCTACCTCTTGGACCCTTCTTTGAGACAGGTTGATTTTGGATTTAACTCAAAGACACCTTATATCAATTAAAATACATTCTGAAGGACCTCAAGCCCTTCAAGATCAATGTAAAAAGTCCCACTGGCACTAGTGAATTCCAGATTCCTTTTTCAGAGTGATATCAGAAGCCATCTGGTACCTTCCTGTCTGTCTGTAATCAGTTTCCTCAGTGCCCACCAGAATTTTGCTGGCAATTGCCATGCCCTCTGTGTGTCAATTTACAATGTGGTCTCCTTTGCCATGGGGCTGGTTAGTACCACTGGGGCACTGAACAGATCAGTTTTCTTCACTGTGTTGCTTCAGCTGTCATAGAAAATCAAAGATGGGGAGAGACTTTGAACTATAACTATGTGTAAAACAGTAGAGTGATACAGAAAAATAATACCTGGCACATTTTGGGGCCCTTCTAGGAGCAGTACAGTGGGTTTGCCTGCCAGAATTGCCGAGATGAAAACCGTTTTGGCCCAGACTGTCAGTCAGGTAAGAACAAGTAATTCACGTGAAACCTCCACAGAAATAACTGAAAGCAAGGAAGGAGGAGGGAGAGGTTGATTGAGGAAGGGTGCTGGAGAGGAGGAGAGTGGCAGAGGGCTGACAGTGTTCAGTAGCAGGTGGGTGACGGGAGACAGGTTTAGACCTGCCGCAGACGATTCCACAAGAATGAGCAGCAACAGACACTTTATTAGTATGCACGCAAACTTATATCCACTTTTGGAACTGTAACCTTCCACAGGTGTTGCCACTCTGACACTGATTATTGGCTAATGATGTTGTTTACATTGCAATGTCCTTCTGTAATTGGTTAATTACACACATCTGCTGAGAAGGTCGGCAGCAGCCGTTTCTGACCCCAGTAGTTAGATCCTTAAAGCTACATCACACTAATCACAGAGGCAAGTTCAGTACACAGCTTTGTCCTTTAGGTCAAATAACATGCGAAATGCCAACACAGATGTCTGGGCATTTTGTGTTTGTGCCCTTCTCCACTGTCCCATTAGGCAAATGATTCTCAGTCTTTCACTCAGACAGTCCATTTTTAACTATTGTGAATCTCTCTCTCCCCTTACCAGGGCTATCCCAGTTCCCTCTCTTTTTAGCCAGCCTGTTACCTACATCTCTGAAACAACCAACACTGCCCTACTGTTTTTCAGACAGCTGTAACTGCCCTGCTTGTCTCTCAGCTTCTTTCTTTTTGCCTGCCCTAAAAATTATTGCACACAGTGCTGCTTTTCATGTGTAGCATTTTGGCAAGTGATCTCTGACCTTTTTGGAAGTGGTCTCTGACCAGTGCAGCCTGGCTGTTAAAGGAGCCCTTTTTGTCCAGCACCTGGTTCCTTGTGTCCACACAGGTGAGACAGGAATGATCTTTTTGGTTGTGCTCATGTGTTCAAACACAGGCCTAAAAAGCTGGTCTGGGTCTGGCATTCAGAGCTGCCTTTGCAGAGCAGTATCCAGGACATGCAGTTTAGTCCCTCAAAGCTCTCCTGGTGTGGCTGATTTTTATACAGAGCTACTTTTGGAGTGGATTGTTGGTGGGAAATGAGGGTGCCAAGTGCCAGGGCAGCTGGCCAGCGTGTGCCTGGAACCCTGTGCACTGCCTGGCAGCTGAAGGTCAGGTCTGTCTGGGCTTCCCTTGCAGTGTGTGACTGTGTGCATGGGGAGTGCAACAGCGGCGTCGCTGGGAACGGGAGCTGCACGTGCTATGGAGGCTACACAGGCCCCAGGTGTGACCAAGGTAAATGCACTGGGAGGTGCAGAGGGGCTATTAAAGTTGCCTGTGCTATGGGATTGGGTGCCTGTGTCCCTAAAGGAGCAGGAGGAGCAATTAATATGTTGGAAACACAGAGCGAAGATGATCTGAGCACTGGAGATCTACTCAGAGGGAAGAACTGGAGTCTGCTCCCCACTTTGTGGTTGCGGCTCAGATGTACCATCTCTTTATGCCTCTGTTCTCTGGAAACCAGCTAGATCCTTTCTTGTCCCAGCCTTGTGGGACCTGACTACTAAGGCTGCCAGGGATTTAGAGCTGTCTGCACAGCTTACATCCTCAGGCTTTTGTGCCAGCTTGGGGTTCCTCTGGAAACCACATTTGTGTTTGTTTCCAAGTATTCTGTAAGGTAAGTTATATCTTCCATCAGTGCCCTACATGCTCAAAGGGAAACCCTTTGCTGTGATTGCAGAGCTGCCCCTTTGCAAGGGTGTGACGTGTGAGCCCAACAGCCAGTGTGTGGTGAGGGATGGGACAGCAGTGTGTGACTGCAAGCTGGGCTACAGAAGACTTGGGAGCACATGCCAAGGTGAGAGACTTCTGCATGACTCTAAATGGTCCCCTCTTTGGAAAAATAACTTATTGCACTGGTGTCTGCAGATTCATTTGATCACTGTGAATACAATGCCTACTTCACTGCAGAGACCTAAGAACCTAATTTTTAGGAATCCTTTTAAGATTAAGGGCTGAGTTTTTGGCTTTCCTCTCACTTGGCCATGAAATCAAGGAAGGAATGAGAGTTGTAGGTTTCATCCAGCACTCACTCTAAGTATGTACTAAATAACTGAGACAATGGGTCTGAACGAGTTTAAATAATGTGTGTAACTGATTTCACATTTAAGCTTGTGAATTGGTTTTCTTAAAAGAAAGTCAGTAAGAGGCATTTGATCAGATAGTTATGGATAGCTCTGTTTTCACTAACTTCTTGTAGGTTTTGCTGACCAAACTGCAGTTCCATATATCCTCAGATATGATGAAAATTCAGAACTAATCCAAGCATGTATTAATCTGTCACTCACAATGCTGTTACTGAAGTAACATGAAAAACATGTCATCCAAATTCCTCAAATTAAAAAAACCACGTCTGCCCTCTGAAATGATCTTATTTTCCTTTGAAATTTTAGAAGTTTAATGGTACAAATTCCTTATACTCCATTCTTTCCAGGCCTTTTGCATTCTGCTGTGCTGCAGTTAAGTGATGTTTTGAAAACAGAAATTTGGTTGTGCTCACCTCTCATTTCTGTAATTGCAGCTCAGGATCCTTGTTCTCCTCGTCCATGCTCCCCCTTCGCAGTGTGTAAAGCCCTTGGATCACGAACATATCAATGTACCTGCAAAGAAGGATATCAAGGAGATGGGAAGATTTGCCAGCCCATAAACCCTTGTGTTGACAACAATGGAGGCTGCCCAGAAAATTCCACAATTTGTGTTTACAAACGTCCAGGAGAGGTAAGAACAACAGCAAAGGTCTGAAAAATGGCCAAGTGAGTTCTTCAAATGACCTGATGATTTTGTTGGTCAAATGGGCTCTCCTCACCTTAGATTTTGCAAAGGGAAACCAGACGGCTCTTTTCTAGGGTAGCTTAGTGGGTAAAAGATGATGAATGCAGCTCTGTGATCACTGTGTTGCCTTCCCTTAGGCAACTTGTGCTTGCAAGCCTGGGATGAGTAGGAGAACTCCTTCATCCGAGTGTGCTGCGTTTCCCAACGATTGCCGGCAGTACTTTTGCGACGTGACTTCCAAGTGTGAAATTAATTCTCAGGGGAATCCGAGGTGAGCCAGTTTAAAGACTGTAAATAAAGAAGCTTTTGCTGCAGCTGGAGTGGAAATTGAGTTTGGATGAGCTAAACTTTGAAGAAACTGAGGGTGATCTGAGGAGTATGGGCCAGAGTTGCCTTTTGAGAACCTGTTAGTAACAAACCTGCTGAAAGTAGAGTTTGACATCAGTCATTGTGAGTTTTGGCATGTGGGTCACAAGCTGCTTTAAATCTGGGATAGCAGAGTCTTCTGTGATGTGAACTGGAGATGTAGCTTTCCAAGTTAGTGGTAGTAGTAGGTTATTATCAGTTATAATCAATCATTAAAAGGGAGAGATGTGACTTGTTTGGTCATATTTGCCCACATTTGCTTCTGAGGAATAAGTCTCTGTCTCTTCTACCACTCAGGCCTAGAGCTGTAAACACCAGATCTCATTTAGTCCTTTGGGGCAAAACACCTAGAAGTTGATACCCTAAGATGGGAAATATTGCTGGATATAGGACCATTTTTGCATAATTGCCTCCCAAACACCAGAGAAAGCTTCCCTGAGGATTTTGTGTGTTATCAAGAAAATATGGAGCTTCAGCTGAGAGACTCAAGAGGGAAAGAGCAAACCCATCTCCCTAAACTTTCCTTCTCCAGTGCCGCTAAATCTATTAACATCCACCTGCTCATTGTGTGCTCCAGGCCAGGGCTGAAACACAGTGGCTTCCCTTTCTGAGGATCTGCTAGCACAGTGCAGGACACCGTGTTCAGCACAGTCCCTGCCTTATATATCTGTTCCCAGCAGCTGGCACTCAGCCCTGGGAGGCTGGAGTGATGTCAAATCCCTCCCTTGTGTCTCATGTCTCTGTGTGGCTGAAACAGAAAGGGCAGAGCCGATGTTTGGACAGAGCCCAAACGGGAAAAAACGTGGTTGTCGGCCAGGGATCGTCGGTGAGCAGCGACTGCGAATCCGTGTGAATCAGGACGGAGATTTTCACATGTAGATAAGCTTTCCTGGAAAAGTCATTAGCCTGTCTGGGCCCCTCACTGAGCTGAGAGGAACTGGAGCTACCTGATGTGCTTGAGCTGGCACTGCTCACTGTAGTCAAGGGGTCACACAGGAGCTGTTTGTGAGATTGTCACTTACCCTGTGGGTTTTGTGAGTTTTATGGGTTTTAATGCATTACCTCAAATTTTCAGATGCTGGAATGACTGGGACTGGCAGAATATCAAGTTAGAAAGGTGTAGATAAATGTGTTGTGGATATCTGTACCCTGAACAATCCTTATGTTGGTTTTATCTGAGAAGCATCTTCCTTCTCTCTGAGTAGGTCCCAATTTGTTTGCTCTGCAAAAGTGCATTTTTTTCCTGTCACTTAATTTAGGCAGAAGTTATTCAGCTCTTGCCTACATCCCTGGGAGTGTTCAAGGCCAGTTTGGATGAGGCTCTGAGAAACCTATCTAATGGAAGGTGCCCCTGCCCATGGCAGGGGAGGTGGAACTAGATGAGCTTTAAGGTTCCTTCCAGCCCAAACCATTCTGTGATCTTAAAGCTGGGATTTGGCTTTCCAGCACAAGTGCTGACATGTTGTTCTACTCACATTTGTTGAATGTATTGCACACTGGTTTATAATGGTTTGTTATGTTTCATTCTTGTCTCATAGCTGTGTGTGTAAAGAAGGGGAGATTGGAGATGGGAGAAGCTGCTATAAAGATCTCCTGGGTGAGATAAATCAGCATAATTTGCGAGGAAGGTTTGCTAGGAAATTAAACATCGCCAAGAAAATGTTTGGTAAATGTCTTTTGATTTTGTTTGGGGGATGGAACAAACATGGGGACAAGAGTGTCAGAAAAGGCCACTTTCAGCATAACAGCTCTTTCAGCATAACAGATCTATTTCAGTGTACGCTCCTGGGCTGCAAAATTAAACACCTCACATCTCTAAACTCACCTTACCAGTTCCAGACTATGAATTTAGGAAACTGTGGAGTATTATGTGTTTGCCAGTCCTGGTGAAGGACATACCTTTTCTGCAGTGGAAGGCAAATGTGCCTCGGAGCTGTCTCAAACCCAATTGCATCAAACCACCAGTGTGCCTCCACCTGCAGAGCCTGTGCTGAAGGCTCAGCAATCTTTGAGCTGTCACTGAGTGTTCCAGTGGGGATGAGTGAGGCTGCTGTGCCTTGGGGTCCTCTGCTGAGCAGAACATTTCCTAAGCCCTTCAACAGCCTCCTTGCCAGCACATGTGTATGAGTGGCTTTTGTAGAAATGAGAAGGCTTGATTCTGTGCACTGTTGGTACTTTCTCAGCCAAGAATTATTTCTCAAAGCATAGAAGACTCTGTTTAGAACTCATGCACTGCTGATGTGGGGAGTGATAGACACAAAGGTTAATTTTTGCCTTACTATAATCCAAGGAAAGAATGAGAATCCTTTAGCTTATGTCCAAGTTTTTCTGTTAGATGCCTTCTCCAACTCGTCCTCTGCCAGCCTTCTGTCTCCACTGCCTTGGCAGGAGCACTGAGATAGGGCTGAAATCTCAGCTTAGCTTTTGTGAAGACCCCTCCTCATATCAGTGTTGCCAACACTATTTTTTCACATATGTTTTCCATAATGATTTATACTATGGGCAATCACATGAAGATCTCTGAGTTCCTGACTACTGTGCTGGGGGACTTAATAATGACGTCTGTTGAGGGGCTACTGATGTTTGAGTGAAGACTGACAACTGTGGCTTCATAACAGCTTCTCAAGAAGTGTTTAGTGTCAATAAATACTGATGAAACACAAAAATTAGTTGTTTCAAGAGGAAGACTTGGCCCAAGAATAAGGTAGTAAGCATGTGGGAACAAAATTATCATCGATATTCTGTACATTTCAGCAGTGATTCAAAGTGCACCAAAGTCACCAATCCTTCAGAAATCTTGGCAAGTTCTTGAAACTCACAGCAAAGCTGGGCTTTGATAGAAGTACCAAACTCCCTCTACTTCCTTGCAAACAAGTACTAGTTACTTGCCTCAGGCTGATAATGTGTTGCTGAATTGTGCTGTTAACAGAGGAATACTTATTGCTGTAGTTAAACCATGTTCCAAGTAACTCCTTCACATTGCCCCTCTTTTTACAGCTTCTGGTTGCTCAGCATTGCTGACTAAATACGGGCCCTTCACAGTCTTTGTACCATCCCTTCTTCCCATTCATGACAGAATGGAATTTAATGTAAGTTTTCTTGGTTTTGGTGAATTTCTGCTGTCTTAGGATTCTTTCCTGTCTGAGTTCTGCAGCCTGTAAAAACTGATTGACACAAGAGAGGAACTTTGGCAGGCAGTATTTATAGAAACTGTCTCTTGGGAAAAGTTTGCATTGTCTGGTTAAGTTGCAGTCTCACAGAGGATGTTACATCCCTCACATTATTTAAAAAAATCTTTGTCTCTTTCTTCAATACTGACAGAGTTTGTTTAGGTTTAATGTCAGGAAGTGTGAGTTTTTCTGGCCATTCTTCATTTAAAGCTCAAACCTCCTGTGTGTGACTGTTGTCAAAATGTTGGGTAGCTTTTCACTACCTGAGGGTGCTGTTTTCAAAAGGGACTGAGTATTGCACTATTGCATCAAAGTATTGGATTTTGGACCTATGGCCAGAAATGGTAACTTCTGGATTCATAGAAAATACACCAATAAAGGTCTCTGAGTTATCTGGTCTACCTGTTCCCAGAAGGATCAGTTCCACCTAAATCAGTATTGACAGAGGATTGTTTTACAAAACGATCAATGATGGAAAGCCCAGAGGAGAAAGGAAGAAACTAAATGTAAATTCAGCACATTAGACCACCTACATGGTCCAGCATAAACAAAGATTGTGTATGGGGAGCTTCAGCAAGTTTTATAATCTGGGCCATGCAAGGATAGTTTTTTAATTGTCCAAATCCAGTAGGTTTCTGTTCAGGGGATTCCTCTGAAGTCTCTTGCAGGTTAATCTGTCTCCCTGTGTTTGAATGTGTACACAAACAGCAGCAGCAGTTTTGCCACGGTGCTCTTCCAGTGAACCAAAATGAAGAGGAAAGCTCAGTCTTGTATGCTAAGAATTTCTCTGTGTGTGTTAGCTGGGGGAAAGGGAATGTTATGGTAAATGAGGGTTTTGAAAGAATATGTCATGTATCTTGTCTGTGTGATCCTTATTCCCCAAAGGAGACCACTGCTGAGCGGCTGTGCAGAATGCACATTGTTCCTGGTCTGCACTTGGCAGAAGACATGGTCAAAACCAAGACTATGTGGACCTTGTCAGGACTCCAGCTAACATTCATGAGCCAGGTAAAGGGTCTCCTGAAGACCTGGACCTCTGCTTCCACACAGCACAGACTGGAGCTTGGGCACACTTTCCTTGATGCACTTTCCTAAACCAGAAAACCTTTCTGTAATCAGCCTGCCTGTGGCCAGAACAACAAACTCCTTTGTGGAGTCCAAAGCAAAGTGATTTAAGACCAGACACCCCAAGCAGCCGCATCTCCTGTTTCACAGACAACCAATTAGCCAGAATTTCACTTATGAATGGTCTATGCACAGCCTGTGCACGTATTCTGGAGAAGGGCCCTTTCCCCTGTCCATTAGCAGCTACAATACCCATGTGACTGACATGGAGGAGGCAACAAAGTCTCTCCTCAGAGTGAATCTTCCTTGGAGTTTGTGTACTTGGGCACAACCATATTTTTTCTTCTAGTTTCTTTTCCCTACTTTGTATTTTATTTTTCTTAGTATTCCTAGAAAAGAATTTTTCATCATTCTGTTCTGATGTAAAAGGCTGTTTTTTTCCCAGTTGCCTCATATTTTCCAGTCCCCACTGATCTCTCTCCATCCTGCACCTTTCCTGCATGCATGCTCACAGGTGGCCAAGGGAGAGAGCCATGTGTTTCCTCTCTGAGGAACCAGCCTTGGCCTTGAGGTCTAGGTCATAATGCATGTGTCCTGCATGCATCAAAAGGACAAAGCACCATTTGGAGCCAGGGAATCTGAGCTGAGCTTGACAGTGCTGCCTTTAAAATGCTTTCCTGTTGGTTTACTCAGGAGTCTTTTGATCTAGGAAGTCTGCCCTCCCCTTCCTTGGTTTCTGCCAGAATCCTCAATTATGTGAACTGGAGTTAAGGGCAGGGAGGAGCATTCAAAGTAATGCACAGGAAAGTTGTGCTTGCCTGAACTTGGACCATGTCTGCAGCACCAGTACTTGGATGTTTAGTTTGTAGGTTACCCTTGAACACGTTCACACACCCACCTTCAGTGCATGGCTGTGGAAGGGGAAGGGCCAGGTCTGTGCCTGGTAACTCAGTGAGCCTGACTGCTTTGGATCTGGTATGAAGACTCCTTGTCACCATCATGAGTCAATAAAAGTTGTAATCAAAGCTGTAGTTCCAGGAGTGCCTCCAGATTCTGTGCCCTGCTGCCCAGGAGGGACTGTGCCTCTCTTATATTGCCTTCTTGTACTGGGCAGACTTGATGGTCCAGAGCTGAGGTCAAGCACTGTTCACACTCAAACTAATTCTAGAGCTGATTGTCCCAGATTAGGCTGGAGTTTGTTTGTTAGTGTTTTGATTTTATGTTTTTTTTCTACTATGACTTAAAAGTACCTTCAGGATCAAAACATTACCCAGACTCCAGCAGAGTGAGATGTTTATTTTAACACCCAGGCCATCCCTTAAATTTACTTTTTCGAGAGTAAATCTGGTTGTGCCTTGCTGACCAGAGCACTGATTTGTAGATCTGTCATGATAACACAGATACACCACAAGAAAATAACCTTGTATTATTATCCAGGCATACATCAAATCATTTCGATACCAAGACCTGCCGGGGGAACTGTACAACATTTTGCAGTCCAACCTGCCAGCAGCCAATGGCATCATGCATGTTGTTAACACTATGAGGAAAAAACCCAGCACTGACAACCTCAGCAATCCACAGGTATTTGTATTTCTTCTCTTTTATGAGACAGCAGAATAAACACTTAGGAAAAAAAAAGGCAATTTTCATCATTGACCTTCCAAATAAGGGAGTCTTTTTTTTAAAGGGAAAAGGCTATTTATTTTTGTTTCAGCTCCTGGTAAGACCTAATAGGAACTATTAAAATGCCATTAAAAGTAGCTAATAGCACTGCATAAGCCAGACAAAGATCTTGCAATGATGCTTTTACAGTGCTTGGATATGTATAGTATTCTATTTTCATGAGTGAGATCACTCTCTTCAAAGCAAATGAGCTCTTTTTAAGTTGTATCTTACAGGATAATCATTGAAAAACATTTTTCACATAACCCCCAAATTTTTAAGGTTTTCTTTAATTGGTCTGTACTGCATTTTGACATTATATTCAAAAAGTTGTCTTTGCCTTCAAAATATTTAAAATGAGGGCAAATAATCATTAGATTTTTGCATTCTGAGGTTGTGTCTTGAGTTTAAGACACTGGATTGGAGTTTCAGGGTCAAGTTCTGCTAAATACTTTTCCCTGTTAGCTGGGAGAAGCTTTTACCATGGCTACTGCATTGCTAATTCTGAGCATTTTTACATTTTTTCTGTATGCAGAAAGCAGGCCCTGTTACATCCTACCTTCTTGCAAAAAAATTACTCAGACAATGACACAGTCTCTTGCATTTGGTAAAATTTTGCCCTTGCTTTACACCATTGTAATAATCTATAAAAACAGACTATGGAATATTGTGGTTGTATTTTGTGTGTTTTAAAAGCAGTTGGAGTTTAGAATGTTAGTAGCTCTTGAAGTGCACTGAAGGTGATGTATCTGTTGTTCTGTTGTATTCACATGGATTTGATTATGCCCATCTCTTTGAGGGTGATGGTTTCCTGTAGATCTTTACATGCAAACCTCAAGCTGAGCATTCCAGTGTGTGCTCAGACCTCACTTCAGCTCCAGCCGTGTTTTCCCTCTTTCTTGCAGAAAACCATTGGTGAGATCCTTGCTTCCATGGAGATCTTCAGTAGATTTGAAACTATACTGGAGGTAAGCAAGTTTGTGCCTGGGAAGGTGTGGCATTGCTGCTGCACAGAACTTGCTGCTGCCTTTGGGGGGGGGATTTCAAACAACATTTAAATGCATCTCAGTGGTTTTCCATAGCTCTGCCTGTAGTGTGTTGCTTAGTGTTGCCCTTCCCTTCCTGAAGGACCCTCCTCACTAAGCCTTGCTAGATTCACAATGAAATCCCTTCCTTTTTTTTTTTTTTGCAGAACTGTGGCCTGCCTGCAATCCTGGATGGGCCAGGCCCCTTTACTGTGTTTGTGCCCAGCAATGATGGTGTGGATAAGCTGAGGGATGGGAGGCTCATTTATCTTTTCACAGAGGTGAGAGCTCATAGCACTGTAGGACATCCTGAGCTAACTCTGTTGCAGTGGGCTGTGCTGGAATGGCTTGTGCAATGTATCTGGTCATTGCTGGAAATTGTTTTTCCTGGAGATGGCTAAACCAGAAAGTTTGGAGTTTCTGTAAAGCTCTGGGAGAAAAGTGGACGCTGATGGAACCTGCAGTGAGAAATGTGGTTACCCAGATTGCTTAAATCTGGTGCTTGGCTTTCTTTCCTCAGCCTGCCTTTGGGTAGGGGGAGATGAAGGAACTTATTCACCAGGTGAATTCGCTGCTATAGACATTGGCATTGGCAGGCCCTGGTCAAAACAAAATGTAGTTACCTCTTCTTACTTCTGAGCATTGAAGGGGCAACTAATTCTGAGGTTGTCTTCTTTCTTCAGGGCATAAATAAGCTTCAGGAGCTTGTGAAACATCACATCTACACGTCAGCAGCGGTAAGGCAGCAGCTCTGGCTCCAGATAACTGGGCTCCTTTAGACCAGCACATTATCAACTGTCTAGTTTGGCACAGAGGTCACAGTGTTGATGGCTTCAGCTGCTACTTCTTGGACCTCTCCTGGAGAAGCAGAGATGTGATTTGGGATCTGATGAGGCAAAATGCTTACCATGTTGCCAAAAGGGACAACTGTGTTCTCCATCAAAAAACTCTGAAGTTTTCTGAAGTGGTGGTGCTCCTTAGTTGGATGGCCTTTACAATGGAAATACTGGCTGGCAGATTTTGCTGCAGGACACAGAAATAATTGTCTTGGTTCTCAGAACTTTTCTTTTCTCAAATCATTAAGTTTCCAGTATAGAAGCTGCAGTTTAATTTTTATTTTCTGCCCTTAGGCTTATTTATTAAGTCAAAATATGTTCTCTGTTTTGTTTCTGGCTGAACTTTCGTTGTTTATTGAATATGTCCTGGAAAATCCCCCTTATTAGTCTAATCCTACTTGCAGCTGTACTTGTAAGAGACACTGTTAGTGAGACTTTACTTCAGCTGTTCTGGACTCCTACACAAAGAAAACCAAGGCAGCTGCCACCAGCACTGCTGTGTTTGTATTATGCAAACAATTCACACAAAGTCCTGGATGTCCCTCTGGCCCATTGTTTGTTTTTAAGGTATTTCATGAAAGGTAAATGTTAAGTCCCCCTGAGAAGTTTTTCAAGTGACAGGAATCATGGAAGAATTCTGTAAGCTGCAGTGAAAAGACCGTGTTTTCACTGGTACCATCCCCTTGTGTTTTTGTTTCAGGTGACTGTAGAGAAACTGATAATGATGCCACAGATTGTTACTATGGCTAACCAGATACTTACCATCAACATCAGTGCAGATGTAAGTGTGACTCAAAACCCTTTTGGGCAAACCCTCCTGTGCTGTGAGAAAGTCTGCATGTGGTTCTGAACAACGTGGTTTCAGCCCATCTCTGCTTCCTCCTCTACTTAAAAAACAAGACTTAAATGAGGTCATTGAATTAGTTTGCTTCTTATCCAATCTGTGACTCCACTAAGAGGCTTAACCATTTGTGTGGTTGCCGTTGATGTTGTGAACCATCTGCTTCCTGCATTGTCTTTATGTAGTTGATGCTTTCAAATAGGCTAAAATTGTGTTTCTGCACCAGGGAAGAATTCTGATGGACGAATCAGGGATCCCCTTAAACATGCGAGACATTGTGGCATCAAATGGTATTATTCACACCTTGGATGGAATCTTCATCCCTCCTTCAATAATTCCCATTTTGCCTCACAGATGCAATGAGGAGCAACATAAAATTGTGACAGTAAGTCAGCTTCTCCAATTCTCATCTGGTGCTTGCTATGGGCCCTACGCTCACCTGGAGAGACAAAAGCAGGCTGTGACTGGATTTGGGAATTGTATTCTCTCTCACAGTTCCCCTGATGTAAACTTTGGCACTATCAGCATCATCAGTGTCACTGCTTTCCTGGTAATCACAAATGTTCCTTGCAGGTTGCTGTTCTTTCCATGCATCCATCCTACCTTAGATTCCTGAGTACATTTGCCTTTTTTATGAGGCTTCATATGATCTTCCCAGTAGAGTTGCTAACTCAGCTGACAGTGCTTTGTTGCCATCTCTGTCAGCACTGCTGTCCTGTAGCCTGGACAGGAACCTGACATTCAGTTACAGGAGCTGCTAATGCTGGTGTGATATTATCATGTGAGCAGTTTCATATACCTGATTTGAGGTGGTTGCTCCCCAGTTTGATCATTGGTAGGTTACTGAAGAAAGAAGATGAGGCTCTGAATAGGCAAGGATTTTGGATAAAGACAGTTAATCCCAAGGGGCCAGAGGTTCCACTTAACATCCTGATTCAGTAAGTCTTGCTGTGTGGGTGCCTGTCTTGGGTTGAGC